>CAOLHI010001973.1:0-307845 GCA_948474755.1 Ctenosaura bakeri
AAATAAAAACACAAGATGGGGGAAATTAGACTCGAGCACTCTCTTAAGCTAAACGAGAGGCAGGGTAACTTAGCTAGGATCTTTTAACCCTATGTCTACAGCGTCAGGTCAGAAGAGTAGCCAGACAAGTTTTAAAGTAACAAAAATAGCAGTTTTATTAAAAGACAAACAACAAACAAGACAACACATGCACACCGCTAACTGGAAATAGAAATGGAGAATTTCAGGGGAATGGGTAATACGACACCTTTTCACGTAGTCCTGGAGAGAAGTGGAGGTTGAGGGGAAGAAAGTCAGCGTGGTTTGCTGAGGGGAGTTCTTCAGACAAACTGACAGCAAGGCGGGATGGAAGTCCAAAGTAGTCCGAAGTAGTCCAAGGGGCGAGGCAGACTCAGTTATTGGGAACTGAGGGGAAAACTTCACTGGACAAAGCAGCAGCAAGGCTAGATGGAAGTCCAGGGTTATCTGAGGGTTCCTGCAAGTGATCCGAGGGGCACTTGGAATCAGGGGGTTTTTATAGGGTGGATTTTACCTATAGGTCATGCCATGCTCAGTGAGAACAAAGGAAATTTAGAGTGGGACAACAGTGTTGGAAAAGGTCAGGTTTTACATGATGAGCTTAGCGCTGGATGACAATAGTATGGCCAGTATGCAAATGGCCCAACATAAACGAATGGCTCAGCACTCGTCTGGGCGTCTTTGTGTAAAGTCACGCTTAAGCAAGGTGTGTCTGCAAGAAAATGGTCCCTGAAGCATCGGAGAGGCATTAAGTTGCCTACCCAAATGAGGTTTGGAATGTACAACCATTAACGGCCGTGCCTATTACGTGCTTGTCCGGTGGCCCTTGCAAACACGTGGAGTAGGGTGGCAGAGAAAGGTCAAATGAAGGCCAAATTATTTGATATCAAGAGATATCTAGTGCTCTCACCAGACATAGCATAACTGCAGTAACACCTATGTCAGGTGAAGACCTCATATGATTGGCTGCCTGAGAAGATTCTATGGAATCCTGGGGTTTGCAGTTTAGGGAGGGCCTTTAGAATTCTCAGCCAGAGAGCTTTTGGGCCTGGACAGTTGCTATGGAGATGAGGCCTAGCAGCAAGAAGGAGGAGGGCAGTGTATTCCCTCAGGAACCCAACCTGTGTATGTTAATAACTCTGAATACAGATTGGATTGAGGAATATGGGGAAAAGTTATAGGTACTGGACAAGAGAGTTTGGAGAATTAGAGACACAGGATTTCAGATCTTTCCAACAAGTACTACCTATGAGAAAATAAAATCCTGGGCAATGCCGGGTATATAAGTTAGTTCTCAATATATCATTAAAACTGTAGAAGCAATTGAGGATACATACAGCAAATAGTGGGACAGAGTCATCCTTCGACAAAGAAACATCTGGTGGAAATTAGCATACTATATGTAATCACTAGAATATTCTTCCACCTAAGGAGAAAACTTCTCCTCTGTATTTTATGTCCAGAATAATACTGCAATCAGAAAACAAACCAAATCAGCCCTGACTGAGTATGTGAGATGAAAGCATATTCCCAGGAGGATAACATTAAAAACAAATCAGCATCATAAAACCAAACTATCATAAGCACCACACTGGAATTGAAAAATCATATGCTTAAGAGAAACAAAAGCAAGAGACATATATTATTGAGCAAAAAAAAAGACTACAATCATCAGACCAGAGGAACATGAACAGAAGACTGCTAATCAAGAGCCTTGCATGGATTTTGTCTAATATATTCATATTTTATTTTCCCATATCAGCAAACTCACACCTACAAAAAACTGGATATCATTCAAAAGCTGCACAGTAAAGATACTCATGAGAAGTGAACAGCTTTTACCTGCTACCCACAGTTAACAAGAAAATTGTGATATTAGCAATTAGAATAACAAAGACTCCAAGATGTTAGTAATAAAAACTGCAAGAGTTGATAACACCTTAATGAGAAAGCTCTTGGTCAAAAGTTACAAGCTGAACTAGAAAAGATGAATCAATATATGCAGGCTGTAAAGGTAAAAATGTATTCACCTAGGACAACAATGATGGCCACTCTAAAGTCTTATATGAAATGCCCAACATTTTGAAAATTATTTGTTTTTCAAAAGATATTCATCCTTGTTATATCTTCCTATTTTCCTCATTTGGGAGGAGAGGAAGGAGGAAATCACTCGTTTTTTTTAGGCATACAATAAATTATCCCCACCCCACATGTTGTTTACTTTGTTTAATTAATTAACAGTGTTGACTGGTCTTCATTTGGCTTAGAAAGCACCATATAATCCCATCATCATTAGTATGTCTGTCAGACATTGATTAGAGACAGAAAGATGCACTTTGATTCAAATATCAACTACCTCTCTTTCTGGCTACTTTTTAAAAAGTGACAGTAAAAATCCATTTTGGGTAAAGGATTGGAAATGAGAGTGAGAATTCTTCCCCACACCCATCAGTTCCCCTTGACAGTCTAATTAGCCTCTTTTGCACCTAAAAGAACAGGCAAGGATGTGAGTGGGAAGAAACCATAACATATTAGCAAAGTGACTGACAAAGACAAATGAAGAGTATGGTGAAGAAGCGTCTGTTTTCTAAAACACTTGGGGCCCTAATGTTGTCTGTGGAATCTAGAATTTTAAGTTGTATAATTCACTGAAGAATGAGGGAGAGATGTTCTACTCTCATGGGTAAAATTTCATTTAGAGTACAAGTGCTCATGATTATCCAAAGTGTGTCAAGTCTAAACTAAATAAGTTGGAATAAATGGGCAGGGAAAAGGATGAAAAATCACTGCAACACAGCACTTAACTGTTTTGTCCATTATCAAATAGGTATAATCTCATATGGTACAATGATATACAGTAACTATTTTACATGCTGTCATATAACTTACAGTCCAAAGTCAAAGAGTTTACGTCTATCAAAGTATAGCTTATATCACTTTCACAGAGGAATTTGTTGATACAAAAAATGGCAGAAAAAGATTAATAGGATGAAAACAGTGAAAAACTATTGATCAAAGTATTATTCCAATAGTCTGTCTCATAGCCAGCAGACACACTATGGTCCTTTTCGCACAGCATTTTCCTGGAGGGCCTGGAGCGTTGCACAATTGTGAGGAGCAATCTGCACTATGCACTCACAATTGCACAACATTCCAGGGGCCAGCAGGTGCTGATCATGCACCTTTTCATTTTCAGCTAGAAGCTGAAAATGGTGCACTATCGCGCATTGCTCCTGGGCCCTGCGTGCACTTACCTGGTGTGCAGAGCTTCCGGAGCCACGCTGGTTGCACTTCCTGCCCCAGTGAAGCCTGGAAAACTCCCAGGCTGCACTACAGAAGGAAGAGTCAGGGTCCCTGCATGAGCAGGCAGCTTGTGCAGAGCCGAAGAACCCCAGACGCGAGAGCCTCTCGCCAGAGGCTGCTTGCACGATCCCCACACCCCAGTCCTGGAAGATGGTAAGTGCGGAAAGGTTTATGTATCATCTGTGCAATGACTGGCAGCATGATCAGGGATATGGAAAATTACCAATGATGTGCAAGCCAAGGAATGTGATATGACAGTATAGACTATACATTTAATTGAGATGTATGTACAATAAGAAACTTGTTTCTGTAAGTAAGATTAAAAGGAAGTGTCCCACAAGGCACCATTTGGCCATAAACCCCCCATACTGAGATGCCACTTTTTGATGGCAAACTGTGAAAAGTCATTTAAAACCTTTGTGTCCAGCTTATATTAGTGGATATTTCCAGTTTGCTGCCAAAATTCAGTGGCAAATGTTTGTGCACACGGCATATATTGGGTTTCATGGGACAAACCACTCCATCCTTGGACCACCCCTGCCATAAGTAAACCAAAATCATGTTGCATGAAAAGTTTACATGGAAAAAAAACTGGTAAAAGATGTAGAAACCCTACGCTACATATTTTGTGGTAGTAAGTACCCAGGAAATTGTCTCAGGGGCTTAGAAGATAATGGCACATTTAAAACACATTCTCTAGGCAGTCAATGAAAAACCAAATATCAGTTTGCTGAAAGGGATATTTTAACCTTGAACAATATCTTTAATGGGCTTAGCCTCAGCTAAAGGTGCATAAGATTCCAGCTTTGTGAGGGCAAACTGGCCATATGGCACCATTGATTCTTACTCGGTCTCTTCCAGCAGATGAACAGAGTGAAGAACTATCTGCTATTTAAAACCACCAGTGGGAAATGAGAGAGCTGGACCCAAACTACTAGAAAAACAACATCAAATATTGATAATTGTCACATGTGTGCACTATCATTACAGTGCTTTTCAAGAAAGATGCTTTTTGTAGCATTGGGCTTAACATCCCTCAAGCTTGCATAACGACTTACCATAATTCTTTTTCATTGACAATAACAAAACTTATCATAGCTATTCTTTTTTCCTTGAGTATTTGGGATGGAAGAGAGTCAATGTGTAATCTGAGTGCTGGACTACAACTCTGGAGACTGGGGTTTGAAACTGTTCAATTATAGAAACCTACTGGGTGCTTTGGGGCAAGTCACACTCTCTCAGCCATTTCAGCACTACACTGTTATCGTGCTATTACTCCACTTTCAACATCCTATGGAATTATGGGGTTTGTAGTTTACTGAAGCCAAAGACCTCTCTGGCTAAGAATTTTGGCTAAGAATTCTAACTCCCTAAACTGCAAACCCCAGGATTCCACAGAATGCTGAAATTGGATTTAGCATGATTGAATTAGAGCCGAATTAACAATAGTGTGGCCAGTACGCAAATACGGAGCGCTTAGTACAGCTTTGTCAAGTTGCCTGCTTGGGGCAGGGAGCCTTTGTTAGTATCATGCATATGCAAAGAGGTGTTTGCCGGAGAGGTCCCTGAAGCGACAAACTGGCTTTATCTGGCTTGCCTGGGTGGAGAATGGAATGTGTTCAGCAATTATCAACCGTGCCTGTTTACGTGCTTGTCCGGAGGCCTCACAAACACGTGGAGCGGGGTGGCAGAGGAAAGCCAAATTGTTTGATATCAAAGCAATATCGAGTGCTATCTCTGGGTAGGCCTGGACCGTAGTAACACACGCACACACACAGGGCACTTGCACATGCTTATATGCAGGTAAAACCAGTTATCTCTGCATCTTAGACTTTCAGAACAACACAGTGAGATCGAGCATAGCATGAAGACACACCTTTAAACTGTGGAGATTCTCCTCCCCCCTTCCTTTTGCCACGGAAAACCCTAAATCACATTCATATTGAAGAGTGCACCCTGGCAGATTATTGTTACGCCATACATAGAAGTATGTTACATATTCTCACTGAAATCTCTTACTCTAACAGGAAGCCTTTCACATTACAAAGTAAAAGCACTATGGTTTTACTTTGACTGGCATGGTTCCATCATATGGTGAGGGGTGTTTGGAATCCTCAGCCAGAATTCTCGAGTGTCACTGAACTGAAAAGTTCAGGATTTCACAGGATGCAGCCATGACAATTAAAGTGGAATCATAATGCTACAGCTGTGTAGTGTGAAAGAGCCCCAGGTTTTAATAACAAAATTGTTTGGTCTGCCTTTATTTATGAATTATATTGTACTGTACCTTTTAACCTGGAGCTACATTTTGTATATGGAAAAAATTGTTCCACTTTTAACAGCTTAATTGTATTTGTGAGACTGGGAGGAAGTGTCTGGTAACTTTTCTCTCATAAGATAACTTTTATGGTTATTGCTATCTATAAATTTTATTTGGGGTATTTTATTCTCAAATATGTAAAGAGTTTGCTAGTTTTGATGAAATGTGCTACTCTATTTCAGGAGTTACTGGAGAGAAATTAAATCACAAAGTATGCAGTTTAGTATTCGTGTACTAGAATCTTGATAGTACCAGCCACAATTTAATATATTTGCATTTCTGTTTTGGTCTATGAAAAGAATATTATAAAAACATGTGTTTATTGGAAATCCGTGGCTATAATTGTTAAAAATGCATGCTTTTAATGAGATAATATTGTTACACTGCTATGGTTCTGTGCAGTTATAAAAAGATCCATATCTCATATCAGTCTCCATTAGAACTGTGTTGCATGCAGATTCTTCTTTTGGTTCTTTGCACTTGTTCTACACATCCTCCAACTATCTGGACCTGGCAAGGACAATCCTGATTAGTCCTTGAGCATCTCAAGTTTCAGCCGCTAAGACGTTCTACTGTCTCCCCCTCCCACTGTCCCCTTTTCTGTTTGCTTATTCCAGTTGCTACAAACTGAGTTCAAAGTGCAAAAGTAGTGTGCAATCAATTATCTCAATGGGGGGAGAGGAGAGGAAAAGGCAGAATCTTGCCCTTTCTAGTAAGCTGAAACAAAAGGAAACTGTTGCATTCTCTCCTAGTTGGTTTGTCCTTCCACTTTAATAACCTTTGCCATCTTTCAGACACTCTGATGTTGCACAGCCACATGCGTCCTGGTTTTCATCTGTGAAATGTTGGCAGGTATGTTTGTATTTACAATTAATAACCCACCCTCAGAGAGATCCAGGATATCTTAGAGAATTGGAGGAAGAAGAAAGGTTAGGACATCGTGGTGTGGAGTGGCAGTAGCAGATCAACTATAATAGTTCAGAAAGACCAGGAAGATATCTTGCCTTAGGACTCCTCACCCCTGACACTACCACTGGCAAACCTGCAGAGATTGTATTTCAAGCCCCAGAATATTTCTTCTGCTGACCATACCTGGTCCATCTTGTCTGGATCCAACTTCAGCTTATTAGTGGAGATCCGATCTATCACTGAACCCCAACCATAGCTTGAGAAAGTTGATTTTTCTACACTGACTCCCTACATCCCCAGTCAACATGGCCACTGACCCTGCTCCTTAGTTATTCTGGATGTGATGATTCAGCAAAGTGATATTTTTAAGTTCTGAACAAAACAAAGGCTCAGGAGGAACAAAAAATGAAAAATTGTTAATGTGGTTGTCCGCAAGCTGAAAGTAGAGGAAGCAGAGCAACTAGGAAGGTACAGAACGAAATGTTAGAAGGAAGATGTTATGGGTCTAACTAGTAGGAAAGGTTAGTGATACTATTTTGGTACTTGTAGCTATGTCGCTTTATGCTGTTCTGTTAGCGTAATAAATTATTGAATAAAGCAATTTGCTTGAACATATGTGCTAGTCCATCCTTATTCAGAAAGCAATCCTTTTGCTTCAACTGGAAACTTTAGTGGAAAAGCCTCATTGTTCAGATAGACAGGAAGCAATGAGGTATCAGAGAGAGAGGTCTATAAGTGACATATTTAATTATAGGAAGTTGTTTCAGAATTCCAGTTCTCAAGACTCCAGTGTGTTTGCTTGTTTATATATTTATATACTTGAATCATTTTTATCCTATCCTTCTTTAAAAAGTCCCAAGAGTAGCTTATAGCAAACTGTACTGAGATGATCCCTGCCCTCAGGGCCTCTTTTTTAAAAGACACAAGTAAAAAGTGGAAGGGATTGAAGTGGATAACAAAGCAAGCAGGCACTTGTTCTTAGTAAGGATGTAAAACTTCACTTATTTCACTCTCACACATAAGAATGAAAAATATCAAAAGTTTTCTCATCAATGGATAAGATTACAAGAGCTTTCCTGCAGTTGAAAAGTTCTATATTGCCTTTTATTTTTTTAAAATAATAATCCTTTAGTTTTGTTGTAATTATATGAAAAATGTTAAACTTACATATCAATTACGAATAGTTATAAAGTATCTCATAGCAAGAAGAAGAATAACAAACAAAGAAGATGAGCAGTAAAGATAAATCAAAGAAGATAAAGCCATAATAGCTGGGACATAAACTGCATTTCAGAAGGATATTTTTTTCCACAAAAACTTCACATTTTCTTCAAAACTCAAGGTTTTCTGCTAAGAAGTTGTTTATGCTGAAAAAATTCAAAATTTTGTACAAGTTCCCAAATGCAAAAAAAAAAAAAAAGTACCTTTAACACTTTCTTGCTGGAGACAAGAAAATATTCTTTAGGGATATTCTTTATATCCCTAGTTCGTGATTTAAAGTTCTACTAATTACCAGGTTGAAGGAAAAGGAATCCAAGTTTCAGAAAAATTAGTTTTTTGTTTACAGCTCCCAGAATCTCCTTCCCAGCATAGCCAGTGGTGGGGGGTAGATTGATATCTGAGAGAAGAGGCTCAAAGTTGCTGGTTTGTCAGCTACGGCGTTTCCTTCTTCCCTATGATGCAGCCTGATTGAATGGCTGCTGTCAGGTAATAGTTGCTAAAGGGATAAGAGTGATGAACCTGGTTTCTCAACAGATCAAATGGCATGGCCTACCTTATATTTTTTCCCCTCACTGCAGCTTAATGCAATTGAGTAACATAATGCCTGGTTTCAGCCATTAGGAGCAATACGGCCTGGCCAACGCTCCACCACAATCACCACAAGTGATAGGCACTGATCCGCTCCTCCTGGCAAAAAAAAAAACACCAAACCATGATCTCAAAGAGAGCCACCAGCTTGCCATATGAGTGTGCAGTCAACAGGAAACTTCCTCTACTACAAGGTTGTGTGTCTATACACATGGTTGTGTGAATATATTGCCTGGAATTCTGTTGATGACATAGATACAGGTAACGCAGGTTTAAATACATATATGAAGATGTCTTGAACATTGTAGCAAGGAGCTTATAACTTCATCACACAGTTTCCAAACACAAACACACAGGAGCTTTTAGCTGTGGGGGCACTGCCATAGCTATTTACTGGCTGGAGAAGAGGCAATCAGACAGCAGTCACCTCCACTGCAATTCTCCAGCAAGGGCAGGGGTGGTTAAAGTGTGGCCCATGGGCACATGTGACACCCTGGGTCATTTTTGCCCCAGAATGCCTATGAATGCCCTCTAGGGGCTATAGGGACATTTTCACTATGTTTTTGCCCTATGTACCATTTTGGACAAAGTAGTTTTTAATGAAACAGTAAGTGGACAGAAAATGACTTCCAGGTCTGTTTCTGTTGTAAAAAGAGGTCTCTCCTGGGTCTAAAATGGTCTGGGGAGGTAAAAAATGAGGCAGTAGGGTTTGGGTTTGGGGGTAGAAAATGATTGCTGTTGTGGGAGGATGTAGAGGGAATGTGGTGAGAGGTCCCAGCTGTCCAAAGTCTTCCCCCTTGAAGCCTCTGACTGTTGGCCATCCCTGAACTAGAAGAAGAAATGAGATCACTTCCCTATATCACCAATGAATGGCAAGAGATGGTGATATGCTCTATATTTCCTGATGTAGGACTGTGGCCATGAACTCAACATGGGACTGGACCTTCATCTTAATTATGTGATGACCCCATCCTCCTATGCATTAGGTCCTGAAATAAAATTTGCCACACTTGTGGTCTCTGATCAGCCCGCAACCCACTTAGTAGGGTGTCCATGTTCGTAATAGCAGGGGAAGTCCTGGAGACCACCAGAGAATATACTTGCTATTCATTGTTCCCTGCTTTCCTTTCTTCAACAATGGGCCCCTTGATACAAACAATCAGCTACTATACTGTGCATACAAGAAAAATAGTTTCACTCTTTTTGACACTGTTTTTTGCCTGTCTGAGAGCAGTGAAAGCCAGAAAGTGTAACAAATGAGCTATGCTTAAGTGGTTTCAGCCTCAGTTATTACACTGTTACAAAATTCCATCTTGTTAGAAGCTGAAATGAAAGTCTGTGTGGTATTTCTGTTCAAATGCACTGCGGTCCTGTCTGTGTGTGAGAGACTGAGAAACTGAAGGGGAGAGGAGAGAGATCCATTTGGGGAAAACAATTATGGACAATCAGCTAGAGACCAGCCTGAAAGAGAACAACAATGAGGTTCTTGAAAATAATGATCTCCTTCTCTGTTTATCAGTTTTCTTTAAGCATCTCCAGCCTATCCACTTGTATCCAGCCATTTAAAAACCTCTCTAAACTATTAAAGCAGTCATGAGAGCAATAATGAAAGTGAGAGGGTGGGAGCTTGGCCATATTTTCTCAGTAGGATACATGTATTATGCCCCTGACTCATCCTCCACAAAATTTAATTATTACATTACCCACAGTGACTGAAGTGCTTGGTCTAATTAGATGCTGTACAGTTGAGTAACTGTACCAGTTACTGAAACTAGAACCATCAATTACTATTACTATAATTAGTCACTGGCTAATTAGAATTGCCTTAGGAACTGGATGAACCTTTTTTCACACTTTTAAAATCTGTATTGCTGTGCAGTTATTTACAATGCTTAGTAAACCTAAAACAGACAAATACAGCACTCTTTCAACCATTACAACAATGTTACATATTGTAACATTTTTCATATGTCACATGCACATTTTTTAAATCTCTTATATTTGTTTTTCAGACATAATTAGCTCTGATCTGGAAAACCCTTCCATGCATACATGGTCATAGGTGCTCAAAGGGATTTCATACATTAATTGCTGAGAAGCAGCCTCAACCACTGACTTCCACACCTTGAATCACGGTGGCGACAGCGGCGGTGGTGGTGGTGGTGGTGATGGAAAGCCTAGCAAAACAGACAGATTTCCAAGCTGATTTTCTTGATGAAATGATCTGATTCACAGCTGGTTGGTTCAGAAATCCAAATCTTTATACCATCCATTTCCTTTCAAATAAACAGTTGTGCATCTGTAAGAAAAAAGAATATCTGCATGTCTGTGGCAGCCATAACTCATTAGGACATTGTTCTTAGGTGCTTCTATATCCAATTGCATTCAAGTTACAGTTTCAAATAGAAATCTCAGTTAGGTTTCTCAGGAAGCAAAGGGGTATGGCCTGGCTTAACTGATTAAGGAATTGTAACAAGTACCTCAAAATATGAAAGTGTGCTTGGATTGTCACCCAAGATACTCTGTTCAATTTCAAGTCAAAATTACAAACATGAGGATTCTAAAAGCAAGCAAGGGGGCCTGCCACTACTCCTCAGAAATTTTTAAGAGCTATAAAACACTGGGGCACTGCTACTTAGATCTCTAAGGAAAACAAGAGAAGGCTTTTCCTTAGATCTCTAAGGAAAACAAGAGAAGGCTAAGGCACTGATCCTAAAATTCCTGAGGTTAACAGTGGGTCAGGAAAATGGGAAAGCGTTCTTGGAGGCAATGGTTGTAAGATACTTCAGATTAAACAGGGCCAGATGGTAAAAAACAGGGCAACCCATAAATGACTTGGCAGGATTAGGTATGGTCCTGGGTAGTACTAGGTACATTACAGTTAGTACTGAATAGACTTCTCACTGCTCAATGACAAGATTATAGCAGAACAGTCACAGAATGTCAGAATCAGCCCCTAGTATACTTCCTATTTGTCTTTGTCTATTTGTCTCTGTCTATTGGCTTTGTCTATTGCCTTCCGTTCTAATATTAAAGTCATAATATCATGAAAGAGACATCTTGGGAATGTCTATATGTTTGAAGGAACTGGTATAACTCAATCTAGGAAGATATCATTGCCATAGGGTCAGTTGAACATTTGCACCCAGCGGAGTTGTGCTGGTGCTGAAAAACGGAAATGATGCGGCAATTTTCGCTGATTTTCCCTACCCACTGCCATGCTATTCTGAAGGACTAAGGATCTCCAGAATAATTTAGGAGCTGACACTAGGGACTGGAGAAAGAAGCAGCAATCTGAAAAAATTGAAAATCTGCCCTCTTCTTCCAGTAAGTAGCTTCTGCTAAACCTCAATTTCTTCCATTAACGGGAGTCCTTCTACTCTTGCAGAGATGAGTCTAAATCCATGTCATAGATCCACACAATGGTTATATTCTTCTCAATACTATGGTGACCACTGCTCAGCTGCATTCAACAAATTATACAGCTATCATCATAATGCGGACACACTGTTAAACATTTAATGTATAATTGGAAGGCCTCTGAAAATTAAAACATAAATCAAGTTCTACTTGCATTTGTGATTTATTTTTGTACATTCACACTCCATTCTTGACCTTCCCTTATTAATTTTTGTATCTGTCTAGTTCAAGAAATATGAACACTTGAATTCCTTTAGTCAATTCTCCCTTTTTAATTGTTGCAAGTAATTACTTGGCTTTTCTTCATTTAAGTATGCATATATGTATATTTGTCCTATGAGTGGGTATAGTGAACACACAATCTTTCTTCATTAGTTGCTATCAGACAAGTGCACGAAGCACCTCATCTTTCTTCATTAACGTCCTTATCTTCTGAACAGTTGGGATCACAATGTTATTTTTTTTTCCTTAGTGAGATTGGTCTCACTTTTAATTATTAAAAGTAAGACTGTGACTAGGCATTTCTATATAAACACATAAAAATGATCAGACTGGGATTAAACTGAATCGAGTTTAGTGAGATGCCACTGGATAATGTGGCAGTGCCACTTTTTGCAATTGTGCTAGCGTGATCCCATCTATAGCAATTTGGTTCAGATGTTTTGTCAGTCCATTTGGAATTCTTCCAACAGCATCTATCACTACTGGAACCACAGTTGTTTTCTTTTCCCAGAAACACTGAATCTCATTTTGTAGATCTCAATATTTCATAATCTTTTCCCTTTCAGTAGAATTAAAGGCAATTTAAAAGCATAGCCATAAAAAAAAAAAGACAGACCTTATTGAATTCCCCTAAACAGTCTGTTCCCAATGACCTGTTAAAAAAAAGAAGTATTTACCTGCCCCAAGAATCATACAGGAGGAGGATACTAGGCCAGCCTGTCTAAGAAGGAAGGTCCAGAGTCTGGGAGCAGCTATTGGGAAGGCACTGTCCTGTGTCCCCTGCAGGACATGTACTTGAGAGGGTGGAAGGATGGTGAGAAGATCTCAAAATACAAGCAGACTCATATGGGAGAATATGTTGTTTCAGATAACCTGGACCCAAGCCATATAAAACTTTAAATGTTATCATGTTTTCTTAGAATATTGTTCATAGAAGATTCACCTATTTCCACAAGTGGAAACACTGTTATTGGGGGAGGTTAGTAGCTTGCATTGGTGGTGATCGAACAACTTTTGGGAAATTCCCCCAATTAAAATCATGTGAGATAACTATTGCTTTAATATTTAACATCTGTCAAAGAACAAGAACATTTAATTATATTCTGATAATGCTTTTCAGAGCAATAACTGCAAAGTGCACTGCCTGTCTAGCATAATTTAATAACATGCTTCTCAGAAATCAGCTAACGTGCAGTTTTGCTAATTTCCCTTCCCACTTTAATAACGGTGGCTATAGTAGTGACAATGTAGTAAAATGTAATGTAGTGATGATGTGGTAGACTCAGGCCCTTTCCGCTTGATGCACCAAACCCAACATGGGGACGGAAGAAGGACAGGGCCAAGACAACACTTATGCACAACATCATCCTGGTCCCATCCTTCTCGTGTCCCCAGGTGGCGCCATTGTGCCGCAAATCATTGATGGGTTTTCTTCATCAATGACCGGCGATCATGCTGCCTTCCTGCAACATGCCCATGCTTAGCTCGCTTGCAGAGGTCCTGGACGTGCAATGGTTGCGCTTTCTGCCCCAGTGCAGTCTGAGACAGTACCCAGCTGTGCTGCAGCAGGAAGAGATGTGGCCATTGCACTTCTTGGATTTTGGAGGCAGCTGATGTGGAGGGGAACATTCCTTCACACTCCCCTCCTGGGAAAGCCACTGCTGTCATCATCACCAGGCTGTGGAAAGGGCCTCAGTGACTACACTGAGTGAAACCCAGAGTATACTTTTCCTGTCAGTTTGGAATCAAAACTAATTGCCTTATCACAATGTACACACAAAACCATGCATACATTGTAAAAATATGAATTGTTGAAGTGCATACCATTGAAAAATAGGCAGAAGTATGCATTTTAGCCAGTAAGAAGAATTTGTCCAAAAATACATAAGTTAAGAAATATATATATGGAAAACATGTACAAATTTCAAACAAAATCTCTCAACCAGATATAAACATAGGATGAGCTGAGAATGTAGGTAGGATTCAGAGCTTGGAAAAGTTCCCTTTTGTGCCTAAAACCATAATCCTGCATCAGGGGGCCTAGTACAACATATTCCTTTTCCTATAGATGGACACACAGTGACAGACATCCTTTGGCATCCTCTGGAGGTCCCTGTGGATGCCTGCCACTGTGTATCCAGTTATGGGAAAACAGCTAGATGCTTGTCTGCATCTCTCCTCCACTGCCCACCAACCAGGAGATGTCTAGCTTTGGAAGGCTGTCACTGATAAAAGGTAACCATTGTGGAGGGAATTTGGTTGTTGTGTGGTCAGCAGGGAATTCCAACCACTGCAACAAAAGTGTGTTGCAATCATAATTCAATGACAGAATGCCAACTATCTGTCCCAAAATCACCCACTCAGCATGGCCAGTGCTGTGGGAATTATTGTGTTTTTTTTTAAAAAAAGAACTTTCCCAATTTCTGGTGGAATTCAGAAGAATGCAATGAAATTGAAGCTCAAGATTTTTCACAGCCCTAGGTTCTGCTCAATGTCTATGGAGGTGAATACACATGCTGCAGACCTTCCTATGCAACCTTGGTGTGATGCCCTGTCTCTCTTACACACACATACACATTATGATCCTATACCCTATTCATCCATAACAGGGATGTTGATGTAGAGAAGCCAACCCAAATCAGAAACTGTTCTTTTTCACTAGGGCTGAGATAAATTTCTCTTAATTTCAGGAAGGGAAATCTTAATCTACCACTAAAGGAACATGAGCTATGCTTCTGCAGTGTGGATGTATCAAGTAGGAGACAATCACTACACCTCAGGTAATCACCTGTCAAAAGGGGATGAGGAAGGGAAGCTACTGCTGGACCTAATATGGAAAAAATTTTCCCCATCCCCATCCAGCCAGCCAGCCAGCCAGCCAGCCATCATATGATTAAGGCTGCAAGCACAACTAAGGGCTATGCTCCAGACTCAGTCGATCAAGGCCTCAAACTACCTCTTCACCATAATCTCTTTATTAACATTGTATAGCTCCTAATTAAAAGGACACACATGTGTGAGTCTACTAATTACTTCAATAGCCAATTAGGGAACTCAGTAATTTCACAGAGACTTTTTTTAAAAAACTCATTAAAGAGAGAGTAGAATACAGTTCGTTTTAAAATGACTCTTAATGTAATAATTAAGGTTACATCTGCTATTTATCTTATAATATAAAAGAAGTCTTTTTTTAAAAAAAAGATGAATTTGTTTTGACTGCTCTAGACCTAGGATAAGCTTACAGGCTAGAATCAAAAAGATAAAGAATACCTGCCTAACTTTGGAGAGCTGGTCTAAGACATTTCGGTCCCTGAGGCAACAGAAGAGAGAATGCCTCCCTCACCCATCACACCTAGAAGAGGCAACTACATAGAATTTTACTTCAATGTGCCCTCCATCTCATGTGAGGACAGCAGGGAAACAACAGGCACACAGAAGGGGCTGTCTGGAATGCACAACTCTATCCTTCATAACATCTGCCATCCGAAGCAACTGGTTAACTCTGCCTAATGATAGAGCTGGCCCTTTGGCTTCTTTAAAAGCTAGATTTTCCACATTTCTGCCAAAGTGACCATTCCATGTGTTGTGTTCTTGTTGACCTTAAGCCACATTGGAAACTTCTGTATTTATTTTAATGATAAAACAATATGTGGAGAAAGCAGGAGTCCTGTACTGCATACAAGCAAAGTAAAACAAATGTCCACCATTTAATTTATAGCCATGTTTTCTCCAAGTATTACGTCCATGGCAGTTCACAAAATAGATTCAAATCAAATACAACTAAAATGATCACAATAAATAGAATTTTGTAATTATTAATATGCTATCCTATTAAAAACAGCACTAATTTAAGACAGTTTTGAAAAATTGGCTAGAATCCTCTATGCACATAGCTACATAACCGTGGCAGCAGTTACCTAGCTATGTAGTAAATCTCAGCACAGTCCCCTCTAGTCCCCACTAACTGGTCAGCAGCTGCTGTGATCAATGAGGATCTGTTCTCCTGTCACCCAGGAAGCTGCTGGCTAACATTTCCACTTCCTCACACAAGCAATCTCCATTTTGATTGTCAGAAACAGGGTCCCTGTTGCAATCTCCCCTTGCAGCTGAGATTGCTCAAACTCAGCTGCTTTCTGAGTGACAAAGGAATGCAATCAGTTGATCTCAGTGGCTGTTGAGTGATCAGTAGGGATTGGGGGGATTTTCACAGTCCCTCTATATCCTATAAACTTAGGGGGTCTGTAGAAATTATGTATACAAAGTTGTCACAAATATGTAACTCTCAGTTACACATTCAAACTACTCAACATGATTTAAAACATAATAAGAGTAGCATCCCTCATTAAAAGAGCTTTAGGCAGCAACCAGCCACAAATGCCTACCTGAACGGAAAGATCTTTGCCTGGTGGAAAAAAGGAAGCTGAGAAGAAAGGAGCCAAGCACTCCATTGGAAGGAGTTCCAGAGCCTGCGAGCAGCCATTAAAAAAGTCCTCCGTCTGTCCTCATCAAATGTGTCTGTAACCATGGTGGGAATGAGACAAAGCCCTCCTTTCTTTTCCATTTGTCTGGTTCATTTCATGTGAATATTCCTTATTGATCTTCACAAGCAACTGTATCAGTTGTAAAGTCTTTAATTAACCTGAGCCTTTTCATTAAAAAACCCCCGTTCACCTCCATATACATTCACATAGGGGAGACAGCTTCCACTCAAACATGAATTTTCTCTCTCTTTCCCAGTTTTTCTGTGTGTGTGTGTGTGTGTGTGTGTTTTGTGGGGTGGGAGTTAAGATTTGGGTTAATAAACAGCCTGGGGGCAGGAAATTTTTTAAACCAGATGTACCTAAATACAGTGAGATCAATATGAATTAAGCCCCCAGAAACTGACTTTCAATTTAGAAAGAAAATAACTTTCAGCTTCACAGTATGCATTTAACTAGCATATAGCTACAGTGATGAGAAATATCATTCAAGACCATGTATGTCTCTCAGGCATATAGGAACATCCACATAGACATACGCTCCTTTAAAATGAGATAAAAGGCAAAATTTGAGATTTATGCCACCAGAAACAAATGCAAAGGTATCAGATAGGGGATACTTTGTTCAGCAGCACTGAATATGAGAAGGACCTTCAGATTATTGTTGATCATAAGTTGAACATGAGCCAACAGTGTGATGCTGCAGCAAAGAAGGAAAACGCTATCTTATCCTGCATTAATAGGAACGTAGTTTCCAAGTCAAGGGAAATGATAGTCCTCCTATATTCTGTGCTGGTCAGACCTCAACTAGAGTATTGCATTCAGTTCTGGTTACCTCATTTTAAGAAGGATATAGACAAGTTGGGGGCAGCCCAGAGAGCAAGTTCAAAGCAACAAAGATTATAAGAAGCATGGAGGACAAAACTTATGAGAAGTTGAAGGAGTTGGGCATGTTCAGCTTGGTGAAGAGAAGACTGAGGGGTGACATGATCACACTCTTTAAATAACTGAACAGCTGCCACAAAGAGGGAGGTACAGGCTTGTTCCCTGCTGTCTTAGAAGGTAGAACTATCTCTAATGATTTTAAATTACAGGAGGGAAGATTTCAACTGAACATTAGAAGGAACTTCTTGACAATGATAGCAGTTCAGCAATTAAATCAATTGCCTAGAGAAATGGTGGGGCATCCTTTTCAGGATGTCTTCAGAAAGAGGCTGGACAGCTACTTGCTTGGATGCCCTAACTGGAGATCCTATGTTGAGCAGAAGGTTGGACCTGATAGTCAGAGGGCTCCTTTCAGTTCTATGATTCTATGAGGGACAAATATCACCTCACTTCATTCCTACTAGACCATGTTTCCTGATTACCTTCCCAACATAAGGATAGTCTATGGCAGTCTGGGAATCATGTATCTCTTAAGAAATGATCAGACTGCGGTTCCCAACATGGCTTACCACCTGCTATGTTGGCTAGGCCTGCTGGGAGTTGCAGATGAGCAACAGCTGAAGGACTACATGATTCCCAACTGCTCTAAGCAAACTAGAGATTATAGAAAAAATAAACAAGGCTTTTTGGGGACCTTCTTGACTTAGCAATTTATTATGACTTTTGTGGACTGAAGTTCATCAGTTGCATGAAGTGTAATCCTAAATAGTCACACATGGAGATTGGGAAACAAAATACACAAAGGAGCTATGCAGAACCAGCCATTTGTCCCTCCACCCATGTGCATGCAGAAAGGATCAACCCTACTATTAGCCAGTGTGAGGTACCTGCCTCATAACAACAGATGTAGTTGGCACAGACTCCAGGCATTCCTCCTGAACCTCTCAGTGATTTCCCTCTCTTGAAAGACAGCCTGCTCTCACCCCTCATCTCTCAGATCTGGTGGGGGGGTGCTATCCAGCTGTCATAACTTAAAGAAAGTACACCTTCCAGTCCAATTGGCTTCTTACACATAGAACAGAGTGGGATGCTATTTTGTTCATTTCTCCAGGCAGCCAAGCGTCTTTGGTTGACCAGGCCTTCAGAACATCACATTTTTCTCCCCTCTACTTGTACCACCTCAGCAAGAGATCTTTGAAATGGTATTCCAGCTATACATCACTGACTGAAGTAGACAACTATTTTGAACAGTGCTGCACTCCTTTTGCAATGAACTCTCTTGTGCATGATGACAAAAAATGCATGCATTGGACAGCATTTCTTCCCTTTCCCTTTGCAATAATATACTTTGTGCTGGCATACCTTGGCTTCTTGACATTCCTTTAATGTGGGCACCAAAGAAGATTTCAAACAATGTATTCACTGTAAATATTCACGCTTCAGTAGAAATCCCTTCTTCGTTATTATGAGAGATGCTGAGAACTGCATTTGAAAGAAGACATGGTGATACAGCATTAAACTGGCTCTGGGAGAGCTACACAGACAGAACTGTCAGGATGCAGATAAAAGGCAATGCCTTGCCTAGCATCTCTTCAGTTTAATCAGCCAATTCTGACCCAAAGAAACCTATTTTGCACTCTACTTTTTTCAGCAAAATGAGCCCTTCTGTGTTGCACACCAAAATGATGGATGTACCCTTTAATATGAATGTTAGGAGAAACCCATTTAAATCAAAGAGATTACATCTCCCACGAGTCATTTTTACCTCTCCCAGTTGCAGTTGTGCATTCCCTTAATTATCTGACTAATTGCTTGTGTCTGACCTATAAGACTCTCCCTGTCTAGTCATTCAGTCCATGAGTGGCACCATTGGGGGCCAGCTCTAAATTGTTGTGCACACACACACACTACCTTTCTTCTCTACAGAAAGAATATGCTAAAGAGCATATTAAAGAGCTCTCCATATAAACCAATAAAAACTAACATTTGCGTGGGGATTATTAGCTTTAAAGTAAAGACCAGAAGGAGAAGCCAGACAGACAAAATCGTTTGATTGAAAAGTTAATTTCTCCTGAATTCCCCTTGCAGCAGTACTCTGGGGGAAAATGACAAGGCAGAGCTCTGTGATAAAATCTCCCTCCTCCTCCTCCTCCTCCTCCTCCTCCTCCTCTTTCTTCAAAACAGTGGCAAAGGGACCTGAACTGGATTGAGCAAAGAGTTCAAGGAAAGGAAAGGAAACTCTTCCCTTGTGTCATTTTATCAATTGAAATTCCCACCACCACCCACAAACTATTAGTAGGCTGGCTAGATGTATAAAAAAGAAAAAGACACATATCTGTATTCCTTCTTTTCCCTCCAGGTCCTGCCTGAACATTAGACAGAATGATTAGACCCTTCTTCTCAGGCAACTGGCTTGTGATACCAATGAAGGGAGAGCAAATGGGTGGTTATTATTTCATTTATTCTTTTTCTTGTGTCAGGGAAGAAACAAGATGATGGTGGGATTTTCTGCAGCTCATGCAAAATAACCCAGTTTGGCCTTGGGGAATATGTATGTGCACTGCCTGAGGGAGGATGGTTTGCTGCTCCACTTCAGGCCACAGAATATCTTTGGACAGCCCCAATGGTTCCTCTCACTTTTAAGAGGATGATTTCTCAGTATCACTGCTCTGAATTAATTGTACCCTTTCACTACTTTCATGTTCACCCTTAAGCTGAAAAATGCCTATACTGATCTGTGGCATCATTGGATACATTCATTATTACACTAGTCCTTGATGCATTTTCTTGTCTGCCTACATCTATCAACTCTAATGGGTGAAATCCAATGGCATCTTTCACTGTTAGACAGACACTGGCAAGAACAGGTACACACATACACACATACACCAAAAAATCTTCCCTATAAGCCTTTCAGATCTTCTCCAGCAGATTGGGAGATCCTGCAGGGCAAATTTAGAGAGTAAATGGTGATCCAAGAGGAGACGGAGGGAGGAAGGGAAGGAGGGAGAGAGGGAGATGTGCTGACTGGTAGGATTGACCATCAGTATCGTCCCAGGATCTAAGATTTCCAGTAGCTCCTAGTGATGTCATGAGCAGGACTGGGTAATGCCTTTAAGAATTATACATTATGCATTTAGTACGAGCCACTGCTCCTCACAGCTTGCCATTCAAACACATCCACACATACACAGCTTGTGCAGCACACTTCTAGTTTCAAACTCCAGCATGCATGCTTCCTCAGTTAAGCTATTCCCACTGAATACAGTTATCTTGAAACTCTTAAATACCCCAACTCTCGCCTCCTCAATTAGTTCCATTTTCTTTCTGTCCTGCAACCCAAGACATCTGTCCTATCTCTCCCCTGCCTGGATAGATCCATTTTTCCTGCACCTCAAGCCATTCGCTTAAAAACCATACAATATAAAAAAACATTAAAAATACATTGCTGATGACCTTCCCATTCTTAGCACCCCACAAATCTCATCCACTGCGAATCTCCAAATCAATCCATTTCTTTCCTATGACCTTAGCACACCCCTCCCAACCCAACCTGTTTGCTGAAAAACACTAATACTCTCTGTACAGCACTAATATATTAGAAGTATAACCAAGTCCTCCAAAAACACTAATTTAATAAACATCAAATCTCTTGGCCTCGTCTCTCTAGAATGTGTAATGTTCCATCTCCAATCCCCTTTTAGCCCACCTCCTTAAAAAAAAAAAGAAAAAAAAAAGAATTTTCCAGTTCAAGTCCACCAGGTTCAAGAGTGTCATAATTCACCCCATGGAATCTGAGGAATCCAGTCCAGAGAAGTCAGAGCTTGAATGGCCCCTGTCTTCATATGGGGAGGAGCAGACATAGCTGATGTGAAACTTCAAGAAGATGGGCTCCCATCTCAGTCAGAATTTGGGGACACCAAGGAAATACCCTCATCCTTTGCAGCAATTCAACAGGAAGACAAGCAGCATCAAAAGACCCAATGGTGGACCGTTAATCACCTGGTATCTCAGAGTCAGGCAGCTATATATTTCCCAGCAGCTGATGGCAGTTCTTGTGGTTCATAACTGTTAATTTCACCAGGCTTTCACGTCCGGGTTTATTTTGAATTCTTGAGCTCTAGACTGGTTTATGTTTTACAACTCTTCATGTTTCCATTTTGGCTTTGATTATCATGACTTCTGGCTTCCAGTGATGGATTCTGGAACAGCTGAGTTCTTACTACTGCACTTCTCTTCAGTTTCAGTGAACTCCCATAATTACCTGTGTATGAAATGGATTAGCTTAACTCACCTGTAATGACTTTCCCATAATAACCTGCTACTTATGACACCTAGGGCCTTTTTGCACTACGCTATTATAGTGCTATTGCTCCACTTTCAACATCCTATGGAATCCTGGGTTTAGAATTGTCAGCCAGAGAGCTCTTTGGCCTCAGTAAACTACAAACTCCAGAATTCCACAGGATGTTGAAGGTGGAATAATAGCACTATAACAGTGTAGGGCAGAAAGGCCCTTAATGTCTTTAGGCATTGGTCAGAAAGCAGTGTCTTCTTTCTGCATCAAAGTCTTCTTCTTTTGTCCTCTTACTCTGTCCCAGCTCCTGGGGTCCCAGATAAATTCAGTCACAGCCAGTGAGCACAGGACAGCCAGTCAATATGATAGACAAAAACAGAGCTCAGCTCACCAGCTATGGGCCTGTGCTTCATCCACACCATGTGCCGATGCTCACTGGAGAATGGAGTCCTCTTTGCTTGCACTGTCTGTTCATACCACCTCTGGTCATGTGTGTGTTCACCCCCTCCTGTTCTCTGATTGAGAGGTGCAGGTGGACGGACAGCAGAGTGGCTTTTTGCTCATGCTGAACCCTCACACCACAACAGTGTGGAGGACAAGGAAATAAACTTAGCTAATATAAACATAAGTAAAGATATAGATCCCCTGGATTAATTAATTAATTAATTGTGAGTTGCAACAACTTAACTGAAATCAATGAAGCTGTTTAAACTTCAGTTAGCTGATTCGACAGCTGAAAGAGGAAAGGAAGGAGGGAAGACAGACAGACAGACAGACACACACATGGAGCTCTTGGCAGACAGTTTTTATGCAGGTTTCACCTCTCACTTGGAGATGAAAAATGATATCTACAGACTTAAAGCAGCACACTGAGATATGGCAACCTGCTAGCTTGAAACCTGGTTTCAGGCTCTGGCATGTTGTCCCTTGGCATCCTTGTGCACCATGTAAATGTATGCAGGGTGAGATCCCTTATGAATATAGACAGGCATGCAACAGTTTCTGAGAGCCTCACTCCTCATTGGTTGCAAATGCAAAGGACCCCTCCCTCCAGTTATTTTTTTCTATACACATCAATTTGAGGGGGGAGCAGAATTTGGGGCTATTAGGGAGATGGCCTTCTTAATAAGGCCTCCTACCTGTGGAACAGCCCCTTCACCTTCACCCCCTGCACCTTTGGTGAATATATTTTCATTCCCCACAGATCTTACTTATGAGTGCATTTCTCACTCTCTCAGTCTCTGCTGAAAATGTTTATGCAGCAACTATTTTTATGATATTTTAATGCTGTATTTTATCATTTTATCTTTGTGAGCTGGGCTGAGAGCTATTTTGTTGAGCAGCTGATATAAATACCATTAAATAACATAACATAAAGAAACAATGAGTGTAGTCCCACCACTTTCCCCTCACAAGTTCTTTCTATCCGTGTGTGTGTGTGTGTGTCACAGAGGAATAGGGAGGGTAAATTGCTATTATCTACATTCACAGAAATGTTCACCTCAGGCCTTTGACAAAGTGTTCTGCAGTCCCTGAAATATTATGCAACAATAAACCTGATAGTCTTTAAGATACCAGAAGACTTTTTATAGAATTTTCAGATAAGAATTCAGCTAAATCTAAGTCTGAGTAAAAATATTTATAGCCCTTCCTCAAAATATTTTGCAAGGTTAGGTAATAAAATATGTTTCATGCACACACATATGCCCCAAAGGTTATTGCACAGAGAAAAAAATGCATTTCAGCATGTGAATTAAGGAACCTTAAGAGGAAGCCCAAGAGATGAGTCACCCATTTGCTATTAAAAAATAAACAATTCTAGTGACACAATCAAGACCACAGAATATAAGGTAATAAAAGACAATGAATACTGAAAGAGGGAGGAATGGCGCTATAAAGACATAAACTGAAAAACAGCAAAGAAAATGAAAGAAGCAACAGCTAGACCCTCATAAAGAGGCCACCTAGTGAGGCTATTATCATCTATCCAGAAGAAATGAATATGGATTTTTGAAATTCTTCCTAACAGCAAATATTTTTTGCCTGTATTATTTCCAGGTGTCACTGCAGGAGAGATAAAAATATGTGGAGTATATCCCATTAGTACAACAGACATTAGTGGAAACAATATGCTAAATGTTGCCTAATGGAAGAGGAATGGAAAGAGCAATTTAAAAGCCACTGGAAAGGAAAGCTCTGCAAGGGACTGGCTGTTTATTGAACTTTTAAAATATACTAGAAAGACACTGATCATGTCATGTTTTTCACCTAATACAAAAAGAGTGCTTTTTTTTAAAGTGACTTCTTTGATATGATAAGGATGCACTAATAAGTTGGATGTTCAGATAAGACCAAGAAATAGCCTCCAATGTAACCACAAAACTGGCTAATAGATGACTCTGTTACAGACAGGTCTGTATGTGCATGTATATATGAACAAATATAGGCCAGAATTCTCTATCAGCTACTTACCGGTAGTTATGTAACCACCTTAGTTAGATAATTAAGTAGTGTTCCTCATTCGAACATCCACCACAATTCCCACTGAAGTAGCTATTTTCGCCCCGCTTTCATGAGCAATTGTAATTGCAACAGACAGAAGCTGAATCCCTGTCACAACTCCCCCATGCATCAGAGATCACTCACTGGAGGAGGAGTGGAAATGTCAGGCCCTTTCCACGCCTTACCTTCTCACATTGTCCTCTGGTCATGATCCTGGCACCACCTCTGCTGGGAAGGGAGCACAACGGGAACACTCCCCTCTGCACTGGACTGGGTCTCTGTGGAAAGTAGCACGATGGACATGCCTCTTCCTCTGCAGTGCAGCTGGGCACTTTCCCATGCTGCGCTGCGGCAGAAAACACCTCCATCACACTTCTGAGCCTTCTGCAGGGCAGTAAGTGTGGGAGCATCACACAATCTGAAGTCATTGACAGAGAAAACCCATCAATGATTTACCCCACTATCATGTTAGTTGTCAACGAGAGAAGGATGGGATCGCAACAATGTCTTGTGGAAGCATCATCGCAGTCCTGGTCTTCTCTTGTCCCCATGCTGGGATAAGAGCTTCTGGTGGAAAGGGTCTCAGTCAGCTGCTTCCCAATCTAGAACAGACTCCTGTTGCTCACAGTGGCTGCTGCCCAGTAATGGCAACTGGAAGACTTTCATGGTTGCTATGTATTCCCTAAAGCAGTGAAAATGTAGGCGTCATGAATACAAACTAGTCAGAAATGTATAAATCTAGGTTAGACATTCATAACAGCCTTAGTGAATTTTGGCTCTCATTATTTTTAGAAGGAAAGCAGGTAAAATTCATGTAAGCAGAGAGGAGAAGGCTAGTTGTATTTGGAGAACTGTGAAAGGAAAAGTAGATTTCTAAGTCAGAATTTTGTAAGAGGACAAACTTTGAGTCTGGATGGCACATAAACCTCAGGCAGATAAACCTGGGGTCCTTTCACACTGCACGGTGATAGCACTAAGATTCTGCTTTTATGGCCATAGTTCTATTCCATAAAATCATGGGATTTGCAGTTTAAGGAGGGGTATTTAGAATCCACAGCCATACAGCTATAGCGCCTTACCAAACTCCAAGCCCCAGGATTCCAAAGCAGAATTGTAGTGCTGTCATTGTGTGGTGTAATAGGGGCCCACTGTTCACCAATTCAGTGTCCGAAGATAAAACAATCAAAGGTTCTTAGTGATTCAATTAATAAAAGTTTTTTTCTTAACATCACAAAGACAAATTATCTTTTACTCTTCCCTCAGAGATACTAGAACATTTTTCCAAAACTATTTTATTCAGAGGCTTGCACTGTCAGCCACAAATTAGACATGTTAGTTCATTTGCTCATCTTCTAATTTGATATAAGCCATCCTTTGCTAGGACCATCCCACAATAGGGAGAATAGAACAATCTCCCCATCTTCAAGAAGGGAAAAAAGAGGACCCAAATAATTATCGCCCAGTCAGCCTGACATCGGTACCCGGAAAGATCCTGGAGCAGATCATTAAGCGTTCAGTTTCTAATCATTTAGAAAACAACGCAATAATCACGAGAAGTCAACATGGATTTCTCAAAAATAAGTCATGCCAGACTAATCTGATCTCTTTTTATGATAGAGTTACTAGCTTGATAGATGAAGGGAATGCTGTGGATGTAGCATATCTCGATTTCAGTAAGGCCTTTGACAAAGTTCCCCATGACATTCTTGCATCGAAGCTAGTAAAATGTGGGCTAGACAGGGCTACTGTTAATTGGATATGTAATTGGTTGACCGACCGAACCCAAAGGGTGATCACGGATGGCTGCTTTTCATCCTGGAGAGAAGTGACTAGTGGGGTGCCACAAGGTTCTGTCCTGGGCCCAGTGCTGTTCAATATTTTTATCAATGACTTAGATGAAGGAATAGAGGGCATGCTCATCAAATTTGCAGATGACACCAAATTGGGAGGGGTTGCTAATACGCCAGAGGACAGGATCAAAATTCAAAATGACCTGGATAGATTGGAGAGCTGGGCCAGGGCGAACAAAATGAAATTCAACAGAGAGAAATGTAAGGTCCTACACTTAGGCAGAAATAATGGAATACAGAAATATAGGATGGGGGACACGTGGCTGGATAGCAGTACGTGTGAAAGGGATCTAGGAGTCTTCATAGACCACAAGCTGAACATGAGTCAGCAGTGTGATGCGGCAGCCAAGAAAGCCAATGCAATTCTCGGCTGCATCAACAGGAGTATGGTGTCTAGATCGAGGGAGGTACTGGTACCACTCTACTCTGCTTTGGTTAGACCCCATCTTGAATACTGTGTCCAGTTCTGGGCACCCCAATTCAAGAAGGATATTGACAAGCTGGAGCAAGTCCAGAGGAGGGTGACCAAAATGGTGAGAGGCCTGGAAAACATGCCCTATGAGGATAGACTGAGAGAGCTGGGTATGTTTAGTCTGCAGAAAAGGAGGTTAAGAGGGGACATGATAGCCATGTTTAAATATTTGAAGGGATGCCACGTAGAGGAAGGAGGGGGCTTGTTTTCTGCTGCTCCAGAAACCAGGACAAGGAGCAATGGATTCAAGCTGCAGGAAAGGAGATTCCACCTGAACCTCAGGAAGAACTTCCTGACAGTCAGGGCTGTCCGGCAGTGGAATCTGCTGCCTCGGAGAGTAGTGGAGTCTCCTACCTTGGAGGTTTTTAAGCAGAGGCTTGATGGCCATCTGTCGGGAGTGCTTTGAGGGTGTTCCTGCATGACAGGGAGTTGGACTGGATGGCCCGTGTGGTCTCTTCCAACTCTACATTTCTATGATTCTATGATTCTATGATTCTGTGCAAGCAAATAAATGGACACAACCTAGCATCAGAAATGGCAAAATGGAGAAACCAGTGTCAGAACAGTTTGGTCTCCCAGGACTCTCTGTTACTGATCTTAAAATGCTGTTGCATCACAAAGGAATTTCAAGAGTCACCTAGTTTGGGAAATATTCACAGATTCCAGTCTGTCAACACACATCTGAAAAAGGACGATGGCTGCTTAGTATACTACATGTATTCATATCTTGGTTTTCACTAGAGACTTATGCATTGTCAAAATACCTTTTTTAACAAAACACTCTCCCGGCAACAGAACAGAATTTCTTGAAAGAAGAATGTATTTCCTTAATACCTAAGAAGCCATTGTCAGCCGAGTAGCTCTGCAAATTTGTTCAGAGATCCCAGGGTGTTTGTGGTAAACCAGCCATTTGAATGACCAGTGGTTGATAATGCAATTGTCCTTTGTTGTGTCCCATTTCACTTGGATCTCACCACCACAGCTATGCAACCTGACTGTGCATATGTATCTGAGGATTGCCAATTGTACTCCATCATGCATCTGAAGAAGTAGGTTGTAGTCCACAAAAGCTCATGTGAACT
Organism: Ctenosaura bakeri; assembly: GCA_948474755.1. NCBI lineage: Eukaryota > Metazoa > Chordata > Lepidosauria > Squamata > Iguanidae > Ctenosaura > Ctenosaura bakeri. The sequence continues at coordinate 27,568 of CAOLHI010001973.1, forward strand.
CTCCTAGTTTTAAAGATAACATAGTTCCCAAATCTCTTCTAAAACAGAAAAGTCTTCACCAGCCAACAAAAGGACAACAAAGAGGGAGCTAGCCTAGCCTCCCTGGGAATGAAATTGCAAAGTCTGGGAGCCTCATGAAGCAGGCCCTCTCCATATTCTCACCCTCACCTGTGAGGGTGGTGGGATTCAGAGAAGAACCTCCTGTGAAGTTATTGAGCTCAGGCTGGTTCACATGGGAAGATATGGTTCTTCAGAAAGCATGGACAAGGGCCATATAGGGCTTTATAGGTGATAACCAGCACTTTGAATTGTGCTTGGAACTGGACTGTCAGTCAGTGGATGTCATGTGCTCATTCATTTTGGTTGTAGCAGCAAACTATAGCTGGCAGAAACATAGCTAAGAGCAGCTCTATCTATTCATGCTATGAATGTTACAAGGACAGTATCTTTTACCCCAGCTATTTCCAAACACAGAGAGTATTTTCTTTTCAGTATCAATTTCTAAAGATGTAACCAAAAAAAAAAAAACAACTTCAAATTTCTTCCATTGGAGAGTAACCCAGAGGAGAGGGAAAAAACCTTCCTGCAGAAGGAAAAGCCAACTGTCAGCCAGGCTGCAGTTTCTGGCAAAAATAAAAATAAATCACACTGCTATACTATTAATCACTGGTGCAGGTGACTAATGTGACTGCAAGAATGTAGCTATTGTGAAAATATTGTTAAGAAAGAAATGGTGCCAGAGCTTTGAAAAAGAAATTGTAATTCTTGTGCCTAACTACTTGGCTCCAGACTTAAAGCCATCAAGTAATAGGCTCTGACCTCTGTCCCAAGATATCTGGCTTGATTAAAAAGTACATTGTTCTTTGATTTGATGTTGCTCCTGATCTATTGATTTTGGCTTGGTACTGTCATCCTTTGAGTCATCTCTTGGCCTGGTCTTTGTTTGACCAAAGCCTTGCTTTGGACTGCTTTCTACAGATGCAAGTGCCTTCAGATCACCAACTGCTCGAGTCAGAGGCAAAAGTATCTTCCTTCCACTTCCTCTTCTGCTGGGGTGATCACTTTAACTCCACCATTCTAGTTAGTTGGGAATCTCTCCCATGTTACCTTGAAGGGTAACTTTTTTCTTTTTTTAAGAAAAAAGGGTAGAAAATGAGTCAGTGTGTTATAGTGGTTTGAGTATTGGACTATGATCCTAGAGACTATGATCCTAGAGAGGCTTCAGTTACCCGCTTGGCCATGGAAACCCACTGAGTGAACTTGGGTGCATTGCACACTTTCATTTCCCAGAAAACCCCATGATAGGGTCACCATAAGTTGGAAACAACTTGAAGGCACATAACAACAATAGAAAATGAGTCAATGAGTGTCAGAATCTGGTGAGCTCTAATGGAGTCAGTCAAACACACTCTCCTCCTCCTCCTCCCTTTCTCTCTTACATACATTCACCACCCCCCAGTGTACCCACACTACACAGATTTAGCACTTTGATACCATTTTAAATGCCATGAATCCATCCTAGGGAATCTCAGGATATGTAGTTTGATGAAGTATTTAAAATTCTCTTCAGACAGGCTTTAGAGTTCTGTAATGAACTGTGAGTATCTCATCAAGCTACAAAACCTACTATTCTACAGGACAGACTATGGCAGTTAAAGGGACATCAAACTGCTGTAATTATGCAGTATATATATCTACACCCTCCCTCCCTTCTCTCTCTCTCTTTCTCACACACACACACACACACACTGCTCTTTCAAGCTCAGTTATGTCATTTCAGTGTGAAATAGACGATGTATTCAAGCCAGATGCATCCCTCCCCTAAAAGATAATAATTGCCTTATGCCCCAAGAAGCAGCATGGCATTGTGGGCCATTTTCATGGCCCTGATATAGCCATCACCACTACCTTACCTACCATGTACCTCAGTTTTGATGCAAACCTGCCAGAGCCCCCTTGAGCTGCTATTTTAAAATAAAAAAGATGTTTTCAATTGGAATAGGCAACTATGTGCCCAGAGATGTTTTTGACCAACAACTCCTATCAGCCGTAACCTCATAGTCAATGATGAAAGACGATGGGAATTGCAGCCATCAACCACCTGGATGGCCACAGTTACCCACCTCTGTGTTAAATACACGCACATATTGTTTATCTTATTAGATATATTTATATTCCCCCTTTATTCCAAAGAAGTCAATGTGCCGTACATGGCTTTCCTCCACACTTTATCCTCACAGTAATTCTGTGGAGTCGATTAGCTTGAGAGAATGAAAATAACTGGCCCGTGGACAGTCAATCAATTTCAATCAATCAATAGGGTTTAGAACTCAGATCTCACATATCCCAGCCCGGCACTCTAACTGATGTTCTACCTTTTGGTTCTCAGACTCCCAGTCCTCCCTCCGCTTTATCTGCTTCTTGCTTTCCATATCAGGGCTGTAGTCCTGTATCATCCAGCACAGCATAATAGTTGTATGTGCAGAACTATGCTACCACTGACCATTCACCAACCCCTGGGCCTACCATAGAGTCTCTGCAGCCCCCCACCACCACATAACCATTTTGTCCTGATTAGAGTGTTAGGGGATTGGAGTAGTATCTGCCTAGTCAGATACAAAACCATTACATCCATTGGGGTCTTACGGAGGTCTCAGCAAATCACATCATCGTTTTGAACATAGCCAGGTGCTTCTCATACAGGTTTCCCCAAGTGGACTGGGAGGAGATGCAGTGGCTCTACAGTAAGGTTTGTGGGTCGACTTTGCTTGGTGTGGAGGGAGAAAGAGAATACCAATCTCTGCATCAATCAAAAAGGGATATGCAGTGCTGTAAAGTTAACTTGCACCTGCATATACAAACCTTGGATTGTCTTCCCTGCAACTGATTCAGTTTGATGAAATCTTGTTAATCATCTTATGCTAGAAATTGATGCCCAATGAACTCAGAAACTCAGCTCTCCCACCAGCCTCTGGACCACAGCCAGGTGGGCTATCAGCTTTTAGCCGTCTTCTGTTCTGACATCTCATAATTAATATAGCAATTCTTGCATTATGCTTCTGGAAAACAATTGTGCTTTTCCTTCCTTGGTATGTAATGTTTTCTCTGCTGACATATTCATGAGTCCTTCGGTCTCCCTTACCCCCAAGACACTTCAAAGCTTTCTGGCAAGTACTATATGTGATGCAAATTCCTTGGGCTCAGGTAGGTGCAAGAGTTGCAAGCTGTAAAACACAGCATAGATTTGAAGGGTCCATGAATATTCATTGAGCATGTGTGGGAGACTGTAATGATACAAAAAGGGGGGGAAAGAAATGAAAATCTGCAGTATGAATGGAGGCATGGGTTGGTATATGAAAAACAGGCAGTGTAAATACATGGCTCAAGAGTTTTAAATATGAACTAAAAGGAAGTTGGTCTTTGTTCATTATTTTTCTTCATCAAATAGCAAATCAAGCACATTTTAAATGGGCATATATTTTCTAAGTAAAATTTCCTCTTCCATTATGACATGATCCAGATGTTGAGATTCCACATGAAGTCTTGAAAACATCCATGAGAAACAGAACAGTTTCTAGGCAATAAGAGATATGGTGTAAGGTAGTAATTATGCCTGCAGTAGAACAGTATTTATATGCTTATAGTTTTGCTGGTAAAGGTAGACTCACAGAATGACAGAGCTGGAAGGAACTGCAAGGACCATCTAGTTCAACACCCTGTTGTACAGGAATACACAACTGAAACATACCTGAGAAATGCTCATCCAGCTGCTGTTTAAAAACCTCCAAAGAATGACATACACCAACCTTCTAGGCAGTGTAGCCCACTGTTGAAGAGCAATTATGGTAAAGAGAATCTTCCTCATGTTAAAATGGATTTTTTTTTTCTTGTAACTTGAACCCACTGGTTCAAATACTAATCTTTGGTGCAACAGAAAACAAGCTCTCTCCATCTGTTATATGACTTCCCTCTGATACTTAAATGTGGCTAGCATATCACTTCTTAGTTTTCTCATCTCCAAGCTAAACATGGCCAGTTCTCGACGTGTGATTTCCAGACCTTTCACCATCTTGGTTGCCCTTGTCTGAACATGTTCCATTTTGCCAATATACTTCTTGAACTGTGGTGCTCACAACTGAACATGGTACTCCAAGAGAGGCCTGATCAAAACAGAATGAATGGTAATATCACTTCCCCCTGTAATTCCATAAAAGCTGCTGCATCAAGTTTTTAGACCACCGTTATGATGGTTGTCCTTGGAGATATTTTTACTCGATCTCAATGACAGTGATTTTTTTCTATTCCTACCACTTACAGGAATTTTCTTTGCCCCCACCACCAGACTTTTAAAGGGTTAAACCCTCACCCCCCAAACAGAACTGCCTTGTTTACGATTCATTGGTCTCCTTGGTGGCCCCTTTTGTTTTTTTCCCAAGTGTAGCCACAGCAGAGATCAAGATTCTATAAGACCATCTGCTCTGGGGATATCTACATCCGAAGACAGGCTTCATCTCCTCATTGAGTCCCTTTGTCTGGTAATCATTGATCAGGCTGGGTGATTGATTTATATGATTGTTAGTGTATTTTGAAAGTTACCTTGGAGATTTTGAATGGAATAATGGACTATCAGACTCCTAATTCCTGTATGTCTATGCTTAGAAGTAAATCTCATAACATTAAGAGGAGCTTTATTTTCTGGCAAGTGCATATAATAGTGATATAAAATGAAGCCCTCCAGATGTTGCTGGAGTGCAGCTCCCAGCATTCCTCATCATTGGCTATGCTGGCAAAAGCCGATGGGAGTTATAGTCTGTTTCAAAGAAGAACCATTACAAAGACTACAAAGGCACTTTAAAAGGGACATATATTTACTTAGCTCTTGCAAACAGTAAATGGATGAAATGAAAAGGAGATTTCTATTAACACTATCTGTGGCCAAACAAAGAATGCATGCTTCCAAAAGTGTTGCTTCTTTCTATCTATGTATGTTAACCATAGATGAAGGTAGGAACCAATCTTGTAAATGTTGGATTCCTTTGGATTTCCATGAATGCCATAAATTTAGAAGTTATGTGATTTATTTTATTAGTTTGTTTTACAGGATTCTATGGGCTCCATCTTTCCACCCTGACCTGAATGCAGGTCAAGACCCTGTTCCAGCCCATATCATTGTTTGATAAAAGATTGGGGAAATGTGAAAATCAATAAGTGATCTGTCCCATGTTTACCTGATTTTCAACAGCAGCTAGCCAAAAACCATGAGAGGTGACATAAACCAAAATGTTAAATAGGAATAAGACATAAGACATTCACAAAGATGGCTTATACAAGATGAACAGTAATTATATCAGAGCTTACTGGAAGTCTACAGGATGATTATATGGGGAAAACAAAATAAAAATGCCAAAATAAAATTCAACAACAACAAAAGCATTTTTAACACACAGCCTTGGTCTAGCATTATTCCTATCAATGTCATTCCATAACACAGTTATTGGGGACCTTTTCATGTAAAATTGATTGAAGGAGAATCCTAATACAAAAGAATGCAATGCAAAAGACCCTAAAACACCAGGCAGGAGCAGCCCGCTGGAGCAAGTAGAAAAATTCAGTGATTATACTGGGTTTTGAGAAATGCCATCAACTGGAAAAAGACATTCAGTTCTACTATCTAGCAACTCAATGAAAAAGCACTTACAGCTGTATAAAGCTGAAAAAGAAGTTGCCCCAGAAAACAGCTTAAAGATACCTTCTTCATTTTTCTCATTCCCTGGGATCAGTGTGGCAGTAACCTTCTGGAATAAACTCCTAGGCAGAAGTGTATGCAATCATAGTGTCTAGTCTCTGGCCACCTACCATGTTCCGATTTCTTTGATTGTCCAAATTAGTCTGCTCTGTTCCAAGAGCTCAGCACAAAATGCAACCATTTTATCTCCCATTTTTATAGCCTGCGCTTATGAAATTTTCAACCAGCAATAATGGCATGGGATTGGCAAAAGACCTATTGCAGCAGTTGAGCAATTTCTGACACTGCACTGAGCTAACCCAGGATGTCACATAGATAACTGATGGGGCCATAGTCACAGTATGCATAGCCATATAATGATGCCAAGATGACCAGAACGGACTACAGCAAGGTATGGTGAATAGTGCTCCTTCTCAAATGTTCACCTTGAAGAGAAAGCAGAGAAACCCAGTGCTCTTTCTACATTGGTTTCCTGGGGAAAAAATCCCTATGAAATGCACAAAGGAACACATTTGTTCTTGGAACTTATAACTAATCCTCCTGTGTGATATTCTGCAAGCAAATTATGGTTTGTGACTGTAATTTTAACTGTTTTATCCTTAGCTACACTTGCAGTTTGTTCCTGTGAGCTATTTTATTTTATAGCTGTTCAGGGCTGTGTTATTCAGTACAGTTTAGTGGCTAATGTGCTTCCACATGAGGGGTTATGGGGGGCACCAATGGGTACTTTGATTTAGAAAACACACACACATATATATATCGCCCTTCCCAAAATCATTCATATATATATATATATATATATATATATATATATATATGACTGTGTGTGTGTGTGTGTGTATGATTTTGGGGAGGGTTAAAGAAGCAGAAATACATAGTGGCCAAGATCCTGTTCAGAGTCAGTGTAGCCCAAGTTTTGGCGAGTATCGAGCCCCTGGGCTGCATGACTTCCCCCTCAGGACACCTTGGAGAACTGTATCCCCTTACTGCCCTCACTCACAAAAGTCTGGGGAAAAAAATCCTCTTCTAAATCTTTCCAGTACCCCCATGGCCCAAAACAGCTCCATTTTTCTCATTTTTCTGGGCCTAAACTGGTCTAGGGAGCCCAAAATATGATAAACAAAAACAAATGAAAATGTGGGGGGAAATGAGGTGCTGGAGCACCTGGACACTTAAAACTTTGCCCACCACTTGCAGACCATAACGTTACGCTGGCATAGCTCTGTCAGAGCATGGAAGAAAGTATCTAGAATGGTGTGGGAGCTCTGCTTACACATCTTTCCAGGAATGCCACAGACTAAAATGTTGATACTCCTTCACACAAAACTTGCCAGTTACATACCCATAAAACCTCAAAAAGATTCTGACCCTAGACGTTTTTTTTTTACTTTCCTTTATGACATAGTTAAACAAAGGGTAGATTGGGATCTGTTAGCTGGTTTGAAGGTTATTTGCAATAGAGAGGAAAGGTTTTCTGAATACCGACTGTTTAGTAAAAGCAACTATAGAACACACTACTCAAATTAGGTTGTTGAAAAAAGAATCACCATGGGGAAAAAAATAGGGCTGGATTTTCTTGCAAAAGGATATGTAACTTCTGGTATTGATCTCATATTCTTGTGCTAAGCAAGTTTTCAAAGGAACCCTGTTCCCTCAGTCCACACATATATCTCTCTGCTTGCAGAGTTATTTCGTACATGGTTCCACTTGCTGATCACAAGATTCTAGTTTTTTAAAAAGCAAAAAAAAAAAAAAAAAGTAGATTCTGAATTCTGACTATCCCCTGCTGTATGACACCAATAGCCTTGGTATGGCCAAGCCCCACCTTCTATCATATTTAAAAGTGTTATCACAATCTTGGCAGGTGTGAACAGTTCCTCTTAGTTAGGCTGAGAGATTATTTACCTGATAAATGGCATCCATCTATTTCCAGCAGTGTAGCCAACTATTCAGATAATTGCCTGACTTCAGAGGAGAAAAGGTAATCCTTCCCAGCACAGAGATTCATCCACTTCAGTGGATAAATTTACATCATTAATAAAGCATACGACAGAGCTTCAGAATGCTACTGGATGCTAAATGCTTTTCAGTATCATGGCATGGCTTTGTACTCTGACCTCAGATGTTCTTAAAGCGGCTTATGATTCATTTTTGTAAACTGATTGTGAAAGTTTGAGCACGGGGGGGGGTCTGTCTTGTAGGGCAGTCAGGGAAACTGGCATTGTGGTGCTAGTTTTTAAAATCTGTCAACAGTTTTCATGTATTTGTCTGTAATTCAAAGGAGTTTTGTGGTCAGAAGAAAAATCACTAAGCATTGAAGAAAGATTTTTGAGTTATTTAATACAATCAGCAAATGAGCTAGAGCTAGAAATGTTGTATTATATCGAAATTCAATCCACTGGAAGTGGAGAAATGAAGTATCAGATCTTATATAACAAATTTTACATTACAGCAATTGACATCTTGGAAAAGACTGACAACAAATTAGAACCAATAGTGGCTTCATGATCTTTTTCAATCTGTTGAAAAGATCACAAGGCGTCTGCCCACATTATTCATATGTGTGCATTTGTATCTGGCTGACAGATGCAACCTAACATTAACTTTATCTTTCCTTAGATGCAACATATGGCAGCTATTATAATGCCACAGTTACAAGATAAGAAAAGCACTGCAGAATTAGATGCACATTTCCAAATTGCTGTTCAATAGAAAGCCAGTACAGAGTGATGCAGTACAGAGATAGCTTGTGGTCCAAGTGAAGGGTGTGTGTGTATTGTCCTCCTACTTTGGTGTTCCATCCTCCTTGGACAACCATGCTAGGACCAGATTTATCTTCACAACAATCCTGTGAAGTTAGTTAGGTAGTGGCCAGTTGGGTACTGATTCTCACCCACTGAACTGTGTAGTTGAGTGTTGTAGTTAGTGTGCAGATTAAGACTCAAGAGAGGTACTGAGCTCCCCCTAACCAGTAAATTCATTCAGTGTCACTGGCTCAATCACTACCTCATTAGCCACTATGGAACCAATCACACAAGGCTTTTGCAAAGATAAAATTGTGTAGAGAGAACCATGTACACCGTGTTGAGGTTCTTGGAGGAAAGATTAAATATAAATGCAATAAAATGGACAACATTGAGAAAGGTGCTTTGTAGGACATGACTCATTTGGATTGTTAGTCAAATTTTTCAAGGCCATGTGAACCCACCTCTGCTGTAGGGAAAAAAAATCTAACCACTGCAGAAGGACATTGAAGACCCTGAAATGTGATTTCTGAGTACATTGTACAGACTTGCCAATAAATCTTAGGTTCAAAGAGACTTAACTGTACCTCCCATAAGATTTTCTGGTCTAATTGGTGCCCACAGTCATTCATCATGCTTTGTAAAATATATGTTATATGCTATTTTTGAATAACATGTTAAGTGATAACAATCATTTATCATGCTTTGTAAAATATATGTTATCCAAATTTTATTTCTGAATATCACAGAAGTGATAACAAAGGACAGGCTTCCTCATCAACAAATATTCTCATTTTTCCATGTTGCGTTAATTGATTCTACAAATAATTTGGTTCACAAATAAGAATTGCCAGTCTTTCTTTGTATAAGTCAATCAATCAAATTTTAATTTACTTGTATATAACAGGCTTTTTTCAAAGGACAGCATGCTGTATTTTGGTAGAACATTTATCCAACAGAGAAGAGGTCAATAAGGTGTCCTTTCCTAAGCGCTAAGCAAAGTATATGCTCATGATTTCTGCTCAGATTAGCTGGTAGCCTAATTAATCAGAAGCCAACTGGTAGAATTCAAGCATGAAAATCAAGCAGGAAACAAGAATATCTAAAGGGAAAAAAAGCTTTTTTAAAAAAAGTAAGCAATATGATTCCCTCAGGTAAATATAGGATGCAGTCCCTCTAAAGATAATCATATCCAAACTGCAGTAGAATTTCAGATTACTCTGTTCTCATCTATAGGTATCAATGGGACGAGGACCCAACTCATACATTCAGTTTGATGTAGTACTAAAACAGCGTAATGAAGCAGAGCCAACCCTCCATTTGAATATGCAGACAATGTTAAATATGAACTGCCCATATGAGGGTCCCATCACATAAGAGCCCAGCTTCCATTATTCTTCCTTTTCAGAAAAAAGGGTGTCATACAAAGACCTTTTCCATATGACTAGAAGAAGAGTGGGACAGCTCCAAAGCCTAAGGACCATTCTTAAAGTCCTTGAACCTTCTTGGGGGGGGCACACTTTCACTAAAAAATGGGACTGATCAGATTTTCACTGAAGAAGAGACATTTTTTCCTTTTCTTTTTAAACTAATGCGTTTTGCTTTTTGTTTTGTTCTGCTAGAATAAGGTGTGAAGGCAGGCACACCTTGCTCTGGAGAGGAAACACTGTTTCAGGAGCAGCAATTATTATTTTTGATGAAAAAATGAGGATGATATGGAAGTTCTCACAGGTTGGGAAGGGATCTAGACAAAGTTGGAGCAGGAGAGACATGACTTCTACAGCTGAACTATATACACATGAAGACAGCCTGTTGTCTTGGGTGGTCATGCTAGAGTCTATTTGCATGGTGGGGTAGAGGAACTTGCGCTAATTCCCTATTCACTATTTCAGCATCAGCACCAAAACCTGACATTGCTCACAATTCATTTTAGCCAGACTGATGGTCTCCAGACCCTGCTTATGACTTGGATGAAGGTGCTGGTATGTTGTTGTTGTTGTTGTTGATGATGATGATGAGTGTGATGATTTTAATCATTTATATCCCACCTTTTCCCTAATAATGGGACTCAATTTTTAGAAAACAATAGCAAATAAAAACTATACAATGCAATTTACAACAATTTGTAAAGTAAAAACAATTAAAATTCATTAAAAGATTATGTATAAACCAACAAAACAGCACACTTAACAACTCACATCCAAGAAGCAGATTATACAATGTGATCTTAAATAAACCCATCAAGAAAAGGATGAAAAAGGATGAAATATTTCACCTAAAGGGTAAGAAAGTAGAAGATGAAAACTACTTGACACCTGCAAGCAGTGGCTAAGAGTGTTTCATTCCTTCTTCCCCTTATCCACACGGGGAAGGAAGTGAAGGAGCAAAGGTGAAGGAGCAAAGATTAATCTGGCCCTTCAGCCAGAAAATGATTTTGCTTTCACACTATACAATTATAGCATTATGATTCCAGTTTAACTGCCATGTCTGCATCTTATAGAATCCTGGGATTTATAATTTGGGAGGGCACTAGAGCTCCATTCCTGAGAATTCTATGTGTACGTACGTGCCTTCAAGTCACCTGTTGACTTATAGTGACTCCCATGAATTTCATAAGATTTTCTCAAGGAAAACTCAGAGTTGGTTTTGCCAATTCTATAACCCTTCTCTAAACTGCAAATCCAGGATTCCATAGGATGCAGTCGTGGCAGTCAGAGGGATTTTGTAGTGTGAAAGGGCCTAACTCAGAGGTGTGGCCACGTCTTCTGACAGTAGGGCTGTGAGTCTTCATGTTCTTTATCCTTGCAGACATGAATGAATAATCTGTGTGGTATTCTCCCTGTTGGTTAGGAACATGCATATTTCGGTGCAGTGCTGATGAGTATTCATGCTTCAGGAAGTATTCATCTGCATAAGGAATAGCATTCTCTGCATGAAGCACACTGTTCCTTAGGCAAAAAAAATGTGTTTTCTGCAGAAAAAAACATTCATATTTTTGCACAGATGAATATTATATCAAAGCACAAAGAAGTTTGTGTCTCCCTCTGGCCTTCTTGACTGGGTTTCCTGAATATTCCTTCCATCCCTAACAGCCTCTGATCTGTGCTGGGTTCCTGGGGGAGGGATCCAGCTCTCCATGCTCTGTTACAGTTCCCTACCCATGGATTAGATTATTTGCATGCTTGAGGGTGAGAACTATTCCAACAGGAAAAAAAAACACCAAGACAGGTTTTGTAGTCACAACTTTATTTGGCTACAGTTGCTACAGGGTTGCACGTGCATAGGTCTGGATCTAGGCATCAATCAACTTGCCTGTTGGCTGATGACCCCAACCTACTGCCAGAACTCCTGGTATGACAGGTATGGGATCCATCTGGGCATTTCCCCCAGAATGGTCCCCCTGGCCCCAAGAGGTACAGGAAATGCATGTACCTCCCAAGCTGGGCATGCCTGCTTCCACCTTGCACCTCCTGACCCCCTAAAGAGGACCTCCATACCTTACCAATGTTGAAAGGTTATCAGTAACTGCTGTCCCAAATCGGGGATCTATGTCAACTGCCATAAAAGGCAGGCCCAGGAAACCCACCCCCCTCGGCCAACCCCTTGCAGCTGCAGCCAACACCAGTCCCTAGAGTTCATATCCACTTTGAGGCACCAGTGTTTACCACTCTTCCAAGTCTACCATCCACCATGGATTGTAGAGTAGAACTTCTGCTAAATGCCCTGTGGTGCCCTTACCTTCAGCATTATCCAGGACTGTCCCCTGCCTTCCATGCCCCTGTTCTGCCACCATGCCCCTCTTGACCATCTTCCTGAAGTAGTCCTATATCTCTTTAACATAGCCTGTCCCATTCTTGCAGTTGCCTGTGTTAAATTGTCAAGCGTCCTGGAATTTTGTTCACACCACATCCTTGTACTTCTGTATTTCTATCCCTTCATTTGCCCTATTGTCCCATTGCCAAGCAAAAACATGTTACCACCCACTAATCTCCAGTCCTCCACCTTCCACCTTCCAGTCCTCTGAATGGTTCCAGCTGGGAGCCCACATTCTGCTGCAGCCATTGCTGCTCCTGTCCTAAAGGAGTGACTGCCAAATTCTGCTGGGGGGAAACCCTAGTTGCCCAAGGGCTGATCTCAGAATAGCCATCACCTGGCAATGGGGAACAATCACAGTAAATGAAAAGCAGACCAGGCCCCAAGGCTGCCTGGCAATAAAACTGTGCAGGAACACCTGACCCCAATGCTAATTGAATCCCCAGAAAAGGAGACATTCCCCCATTTGTAATGACCAACCTGAACTGTCCTTCTTGAACCAAGCTACTAACTCCAAACAAAGTGAGCAATAGCCTTGGCTGTGCCTGAACAATAGCCCCTAACTTGACCAGAGTGAAGCTTATGTACAGGCTATTCTGGCCAGTTTCCAACAGCCAATGAATTCAAACCACAGCTTGAATTTATTGGCTGTCTCCACTGCTTTGTCTCAGGGGTGTGTGGGGCTGCATGGACCAGTAGGAAGAAGAAACTCAGCCACCCCTCATGAGGTGAAGAACTGTGCTGGATGCTACGGCCTTGAGCAGCAAAGCCAGCGCCTAGTGAGTTGAGTGGCTGTATTATTGGGCTTTCTCCCAACTTGAGAGCTGTTGCCATTCTTCCACATTTTGTTCTATTTACTTGCTAAGCAATTGTTGAATCAATAGGAGTTTGACCCCTGACATAAATGGATGGAAAACTATGCCTCTGCATCATGAATGTTTTAGCAATGTGAGGGGAAGGGGGAATGAATTTCTGAGTCTGGCAGATTCAGCCTTGAAGCTATTTTGGTAAAGAAGGCACAAACACACACAGCTTTTCGATTCTTTTGACTTTTCAAACGAATGCAAGTTTGCATCTAGATTTTTAATCTCTTCGTACTGCTTCCCACATTCCTGTTCTGTCAGAAATTGATGGGGAGCATTTATAAATTTTCCTTTAATTGAGATGTACCAAACAAGGCCACTTCCCTACAGGCATCACTCTGATTTCTTTGTGCTAGCAATTTATCATCTAAGTGATTTGCTAGCAGGGACCTAAGTCCCTGAGACTGACCTCCCTTTCCTAAGCTGGATGTCATGCTGTTGCTTTTCTTCCCAATAATAAAACTCACCTTTTAAAAGCAGTGGGTGTAGCTGCAAATGCATTAGACCAATCTATAAAACCTCCTTTGTGAGAAGGTCTACTGCACACATTGCTCTGTTCAGTCAAAAGGCCTGTACCAGCATTTAAATGATTTTTTTCTAAAACCTCCCATTGGTTTAGGACCTCCTGTGTACACCTCTAAAGCATTTAGGGTTTTGTTCTCCACATTTTGGCTTTAATTGGTTCTTCACAAAGAAGAACGTTTAACAACATTATTATAAAATGACAAGTCCAGAAATATTGTCCATCTACATCAAAAAGAACTTAGTTGGAACAATATGAGAACAACATGGAAATAATGGAGCATGAAGGAATCTGCAGCAAAAGTCATGGAGGGGATGATGGAATTATATTCATGGGGTTTAAATCCCCAAAATTGGGCATGTGGGACAGGAAGGCTGGTTGGAGTCTTGTTTCTATCTGTTTAGAGAATATTTGTGAACACTATACTTAGGCCTTTTCCACATGGGGGAATTAAAACGGTGCAGTGCATCCTCCTCGGAGGACGTCTGCACCTTGGAGTGGACTAGGAGCAGACTACTTACTGGAGATCTGCACCTCAGTCCGCTCCAAAATGACCCCAAGTGGTTCTCCAGCGTGTTTTTTAAAGACCGCAAAAAACAGGTCTTTATTTTCCTGGAACGCGCCATTGCATTCCTGCTCCCTTTGTGCAGATTTGCAGGCTCACACCAATGCGAGCCTGCGATCTGCGGAGGGCGGGCTTTAGGCGTGCCAAGCTTTGCGTTGGTCGGGACCCATGACCAACTGGAAGCTGCCATTTTGGAAGCTGGAGCAGTGCAGATCTAAGACCATGCACTGCTCCAATTCACCCTGGACCGGACCGAGGAGCCAGAAGATCCGGTGAGTAATGGCACGGAGCGATTCCCTCGCCTCGTGCAGAAATGGCCTTAGACCATTTCTGCACTACTCTGTTATAATGCTATCATTCCACTTTCAACCTCCTATGGAATCCAATGATTTGCCGTTTAGGGATGGGCCTTTAGAATTCTCAGCCAGAAAGCTCTTCGGCCTTAGTAAATTACAAACCCCAGAATTTCCACAGGATATTGAAAGTAGAATATTAGCACTATCACAGTGTAGTACAGAAAGGCCCTTAATTAACCATCACCTAATCATGATACCCTGAATGCAAATACAGCTTAGATTCTGAATGAATTCCAGGCAAGAAGTAGCATTAATATCTGAGGAACTCTTTTCTCATGAGTTAAAAACTACTATGCAACAAATATTTTATTACATTTGCTAACTAGACTGAATGTAAAACAACAACAACAACAAATTTGCCCCTTTGGGGCAGGAAGCGCGACCAGCACGGCTTCAGAGGCTCCACATGCCAGGTAAGTGTGCGCGGGGCCCGGGAGCAATGCACAATTGTGCACCATTTTCGGCTTCCAGACGAAAATGAAAAGGTGTGCAATTGGCACCTGCCAGCCCCTGGAACATCCCGCAATTGTGAGTGCATCGTGTAGATCGCTCCTCACAATCATATGATGGTCCAGGAGCCCAAATGCCATGCAGAAAGGGCCTCTGTCTCCATGGGCAAATGCCATGCCATGCAGAAAGGGCCTCTGTCTCCATGTGCAGCAGGACAAGACAAATGGCGAAAGAAGAAGCAGTGATAATATGAACCTTGTCTTCACATGTTGAGTAAACAGTTTTTCATCACGGCCAGATAGGGCTATTTTTTTTCTTGGTATTTAACAATTAGTAAACATTAATTTCTGTGATTACTATCTGAAAGTTTATATTTTACTGCTTTTAATAGCTGATGTGAAATGGTAAGTACGTTTTTACAGAACCCATTCCAAACGTAGTTTGCAGTTTGATCAGGCACTGGACTTTTCTAACTGAGGATTCTAAATAACTCTCCCTAAACTGAAGATGCCAAGAATTCAAAGGATATTCCCGTGGCAGTTAAAACAGAACCATACTGCTATAACTGTGTAGTGTCAAAGGCTTCACCAAGGATGACTTCAAGCTAGTCATTATCACCCAGTCTAATCTGCCTCACAAGGTTGTTGTAAGAAAAAAAAACAGAAAAGGGGGAGGGCTATTTATGCCTTTGAGGAAAGATGACATAACAGTGTAACAAACACACAAAATAATAAATACACACCCATGCCTCTCCTCTTACACACACACTGCTGTGCTTTTCAGAGGAAGAGTCAGTGGTCATGGGCATGTTTTTCTACTCTTCTTTTCATTTAGGATTCTCTGAAAAGCTTTTACTGAACAAAAATCCCTCAGAGAATAGTTTGTATATCATTTTTGGCAGTATTTGATGGCTGATATGTGCTAGCATTTAACATGACTCTTTATTTGACATACAGTGGTATTATTTGATAGCTGGCATACCATGATAATTAATACATGACAGTTGAAAGCATCTAGGCTTAAGATTTGAAACTTGCTAAAGTCAGGAGATGAAGAGATGTCAAATCGCATTTCAATGCAGAGCTTTAAAAAAAATCCAACTCAAAATGCAGATCTGACTTTTGCTCTGAATTTTTTTCAGAAAGGGAAAAGACAGAAACTGGAGGATGAAAACTGCCAAATCTTGAGTATTTCTGGATCTTTGGGTCAGCACTGAAAGTTTTGTTGTGCCTTCAGATATCATAGGACTTGGAAAAGTTACTTTTTGACTAGAACTACAACTCCGAAGTCCACATAGATGATGGCCATGCTGCCTGAGAGGCTCTGGGAATTGTAGTCTCCTCAAAGGTAACTTTTCCAAGTTCCCACTGAGAAATAAAATGTAGTCTATGGGAATGCCTTGATGCCTAAATGACTCTGGCAACTAGATGGACTTTGTACCAGCTGGAACTGCTTCATAAACTGCAGCTGCTTCTAGGGAATTTCTGAACCATTCCAGATCAATTACCTGCTGTGGATTCCAGCCAAGATCTTGTCTCAGTCATTCTTCTTTCCTCTATCATCAGCATCCATGCTGCTGTCTGACCTAATATTCAAGAAAGGAATAAGGGTTATTTTTAGAGTTTTCACAGCCTTGTTTCACAGGCATAACACGTCTGACATCAAAAACAATACATTTCCCACATGTTCTCTTGCAATCCTGCAGCACCCAAATGAAAAATTCTAATTACCTTTTCGATCTTAGTGGGATTTCACTATATTGCAGGGATGCACTCTCTTTTTCTTCACATTCTGAAATCAAAGATGTGACATTACGGACTACTTTGGTGTGGTTATTGGGAGTACAAAACATAACATGTGCCTTTCCATATGGTAAATATGCTGTGAGGAGACTGTGCATGACATGCATAAATTACAGTTTGCTTCCCTGAGTATGATTCCATCATTTCATTCTAAGTTAATTTAAGCATTGAGTATGTTCCCACCGCATCATTGTTCTAAAACGGGGAAGCTTGTTTGATTGGCTTCTTTATTGACAGCTATAAAATTAACAACACAGATTTTGTAGCACTCCTTGTTTGGAATAACCAGTTTAGGGAGAATAATTGAAGTCAAATCCAAACAACAAAGCAAACATTTTTTTGCATTTCCCACAGTACATCTTACAACATGACCCTGAAACCAATGGAAACAGCCTTCTGGCTAGCCCTGCTTCATCATTTCTCCCTGAAGCATCAGCAAAAGCCTGAGCCAGAGCATATGTCGGTTCTGGCCTCACTCACTTTACCAGGGCTGAGGGAAACTATGTGACCTAACATAGGCCATTTCTGCACAACACTCTTATAGCACGATCATTCCACTTTCAACATCCTATGGAATCCTGGGGTTTGCAGTTTAGGGAGGGGCCATGCGGAAAGAGTGTTGTGCGGAAATGGCATAATTAGACAGACAATTTACCTTTCGGTTTGAGCCTTTGTAGGGGCCTGCCAACATCCCCACTCCTGGAGTCCTATGGGGGAACACAGAGATTCTGAATCTATGGTTAGGACCAGTCAGAATGATGTGACTCCCTATGGTAGAAGCAAAACAGGAGACAAAACTCCACATGTTGATAAATCAGTGGTTCTCAACCTTCCTAATGCTGTGACCCTTTAATACAGTTCCTCATGTTGTGGTAACCCCCAACCATAAAATTATTTATTTATTATTTACAATGCCTCCCCCTCCCCGGCAAAGGCCGCCTCCCCGGCCAGGAACAAGGGAGGTGGGCAGGGAGGGAAAGAGGAACCGTGCGTCTCCCCCTGAAAAAAACTCCGAGAACCCCCCCCCCGGCTCTGCTTCTGCTTCACTCTCGTTTCCGCTGGGGGGAGCAGTGTGGAAAAAGTTTCCAGAGTGCTGACCCTGGCCGGGAGGGGGAGGAATCCCCGTGCCTTTGTCCTTTGCGCCAGGCACAGCTTGCCCCCCGGAAAAGCACCGCCTTGCAGCCCCCAGGCCCTTCCGCAGCACCCCCCTCTGTGGCGAGTGGAGCAGGGGCTGTGACGAGGAGGGGGCCTGCCCCCATGCTGCCGCTGCCCCCCCAAGCTGGCCCATCAGACAGGAGGTTCTCCCGGTAGCAGAGAAGGGGAGCAATTTCAGTCCCTTCTGAACAGGGGGCAGGAGGACGTGAGCGTGTGGCTCGCGCTTGCACACCAACACTGAGGAGGGAATGGAGCCTAAGACCATCGGAAATACATATTTTCCAATGGTCTTAGGTGACCCCTGTGAAAGGGTCATTCAACTCCCAAAGGGGTCGCGACCCACAGGTTGAGAACCGCTGTGATAAATGGTCACTTGCTTTATTTGTTTTGGCCTCTATCAAAGTTGGACTTCTTTGCTTAATGATACATTTCTTTGAAGAGTATATTATACAGCTCCAGAAATTTCTGTGTAAAGTGTAGGCCCTGAAGAAAGTCAACTTTGATAGAGACCAAAATGCATTAGGCTTTCTAAAACAAATAAAGCAAGTGACTTTATATCAGCACATGGAGTTTTGTCTCCTGTTGTGGTTCTACCTTGCACAGGTGCTCATCAGCTCTCTCCTTTGGGTCTCTATGGGCCAGCTTCCTCAGTGCTAATGTTAGGGAAGTAGTTAACATGTGTCTACTGACTCATTGTTGTTGTTGTTGTTCAGTGGATTTACATCAAGATTAAACTCAGGAAGAGAGTATAAACTGGAGAGCCCATGTCACATTTTCCAAAAGTGCTGGGTTGTTTTGAGAAACAATTCTCTTTGGTGAGGAGTTTCCAAACCTTCAATACTGCTAAATGTTGGTCTGCAAAATGTCCCTTTTGCACATGCACGTGCACACACACAAGCATCCAAATACTTAGGAATGTTTCATCCTAAAAAATATCCAGAGGAGAAGTGTGTGGTTGGTAGGGTCTAGATTCCAAAGCAACCTTTTGGTGACTCCTCTTCCAATCCTGTGAGGCTGTTTCCAACTGCATGAAAAAAGTAATATCAGATCCAGACAGCCAGGATCCCAGGTTATCTTGGACCCTCCTGGTTTATAACTCTGGAGGGGCACAGACCAAGAGAGGGAAATTGCCTCAGTCCCTGGCAAATGATAATTAGCAGAGATCAGCCAGCCAGTTAGGAACATCTATAGTATTGCTATGTAGTGAGGTCTAAATTGCGTCTTGGGGTCAGTGCACATTCTTGGGGTTCAGGTAAGACAGACAAGTATATCAGGGCCTTATCACACTACACTGCTATAGAGCTATTATTCCATTTTAACTGCCATTGCAACATTCTGTAGAATTCTGGAGTTTGTAGTTTAGTGAGGCTCAAGACCACCCTAGCAGAGAATTCTAAATGTCCCTCCCTAAACTGCAAATCCGAAGATTCCATACAATGATGCCATGGCAGTTGGAGTGAAATAATAGCACTATAACAGTGTAGTGTGATAAGGCCTTAAGATAGGAGACACTTGATAGGGCTTTCTCTGTTGTGGCACCTCACAATCGGCTCATGATCCCATAAAATGGAATTAATCTAGCACCATCTCTTGTCATTTTTCAGGACCTGGTGAATACTGTTTTATTCACTCAAACTTTTTGCTTTATTCTGATTGTTTTTTTCTTGCTTCCATACAGATTTTCTCTGCTGCAGGTTTTATATGTATATTTCTTAAAAATAGTGATTTTATTCACATTGGCGTACAAAAAAAAGTAAGAGAAAGAACTAGACATAATGAAATTAGTTAAAAGTGCTGCCTTGTTGCATTTACACTAAAACGTTGCAAACTTGCTTACATTGGAAAGATGACATCTATTACATTTCCACTGACCAAGGCCCTTTTCGCACCTTACCTTCGTCGCAGCGGTCGGAGGTGGCACTTGCACGAGCAGCCGTTTGCACAAGCCACTCACAGCAGCCCTTCTGCGTCCCGCAGCTGTTTGCTGGTCGTGCAAGCATTGTGCAAACGCCCCGCCCCTTCCTTCCGCAGCGCAGTCTGGGAGCTGTAGGCTGCGCTGGGGGAGGAAGCGCGACCAGCCCGCTCATCCGACGCACTGCACACAGGTAAGTGCGCGAGGGCCCCGGGAGCATTGCGCAACCATGCAGTATTTTTGGCTCCGCTTTAGGCTCGTGAGCATCACGTGAATGGGAGTGTGTCGTACGGACTGACACTCCCATTCATGCAACGCTCAAGGGGCCCTCGTGCTACAGAAACTGCGTGCGAAAAGGGCCCAAGTTCAATTTCACTTCAACCCAGCTGAGTTTGCAAGCTTAGGTTGAGAGTTAAATATATGCTCACTTATTGATTTTGTGTCCAGAAGCCATCCAGTTGTTCTCCTGCAGGTGAGAACAAACAGCAGCTGCCTGTGATAACTGAAGCCCCTGTCAGAGCTGCTGATGGCGAGCAGCAGCTGTTGGTCCCTGTGGCTCTGGCTGGAGATGAGTCCTGCAGCTCAAGAGCTCCCCCTGCTGCCATGGACCAAGCAGGCTTGGACGTTCCTCTGCCTGCTCCTTTGGGGCAACAGGGATCCCATTCTGAAGATGGTTTAGAGCCTGTGCCAATCAGCCCACAAACAAGGCGGAGACTCAAGAGAGCTAAGCAAAGGGAGGCTTCCTTGATTAAGTTCATGAAGCAGTGACTAGCCACACCTGTGTCTTGGGCTATGTAACTGCCTGTCTGGAAGCTTTCCTTTGCTTGTGGCAAACTTCTTTCAAGCCCTCCTCTTGCCTGTTCCTTGCTCCCAGCACCTGGTTCCTGCTACCTTGAATTGATCTCTTGACCCTTGGCTTTTGGAACTCTGACTATGGCTTTCGCTTGACGGTCTGGTAAATGAACTCCCTTGTGTAAAGTGCTTGCTTGTCTCCTCCTGGCTGGACTTTGCTGGCTCTCACACTTCCTTCTCTGGGCTGGCTCACTGCCCAGGCCTCTGACCTTGATACTCTTGGATTTCCAACAAGTATCCTAGAGATTTGCTAGGGATATGCCTACTCTTCCCCACCCCCCCATCTGTAGCCAGATGCTTTCTGGATGTCCCATACCCATGCCTGACTACTAAATGATAGCCACTGTCTTCTGGCTGAGAGAGTACGTGCCTACCTTTTGCAGGATTTATAGGTGGGAGAGCCATTGTGCAAGGAACTGCTGAATAATCCCTTATGCAGTAATTATTTATAAAGTGTTTGCACAAAAATACTGTTTACTGTTTACAGATAGCCATGTGTCATTTTATGCAAAACTGCTGGTTTTTTGTAGAAAAAACAGGAAAGTCCCCCCCCCCAAATCATGTGGCTTTTATTTGTGCATTGTGTTTCCAGAGAATCATCTTTTTGTGTGCTAGACAATATGTGACTGCTGGATGGATTTTGCGTGCAAAACTGCCTGCAAGATATATATACATATCCTATACACACAAAACTGCCTGCAAGATATATATACATATCCTATACACACAAAAAGGCACACGGCTACCCAGAAAGAGTGTTTTTTGATGGGAAAAAAAAAAGTCTTTTTGAGAAAAATTCAAGAACATGATTTTGATTCAAATAACTTAAGTCTATTTCTGCACAGAATAATTTCCAAAAAACACTTCAAGATGTGTGAATACCAAGCAAAATTCTTTCCACTTTGTTATTCTGCCTAATGGTGTTTCCCAGGTGTTTGGAAAACAATTTTTTCAGTCAGGAAAGGAATAACCACAAATATTATTTCCATCCCTATCTCAAAATTACATTGAGATTTGCTGGGGGAAAGTTCCTCTACATTATGCATTAAGTTTTTTTTAAAAAACAAACAAACTTTAATTAATATACTAGTAATTAATATCAACACATTGATTCCAGTCTCTAGGAAGAACACACTTCTTTAGGTGGATTTGGGCATCAGGTAAAGAAATTTGTATTAGCCCCTCATCTTTTAGAATGTTTCTGCTTTATTCTGGTAACTTGATCTTGCTTTTGTAAAAATTATCCCTACCACTTGTTACTAGATTTTTAAATGATGAGATGTTAATATCCAACCAACATCGTTGTCACTGAAAGTATAACTGAAACATTTGAAATATCTACAGAAAAAATAGGGAGAAAATTGCATGATTTGTATAGTCACTTTTAAGATATTTGGGCTAGATTTAATGACTGGTCCAACTTTTTTCCTGTATTTTTATGGCAGCAGTTATCCTATTCATCATATATATTGTGACTAGGGATAGCTGTTTCAAAGAATATACTTTCCTTCTGATTGCTTTATTGTGTCTCATAAAATTACTGTACTCCATCACAGCATACGGCACCAATGCAACATGGTACCATTTCTGATGCCTTGCCTGAGGCTATTTTAGAAAAGGAAATGAAATATGAAAATGAAGGTAAGCCCTTAGTTTAATGCAATTACCTGCTTACAATGTAGCACTTATAAACATAAAGGGCACAGGGAAAGGAGATGGAAAACTGGAAAGCAGACAAAACTGGCCAATTTACCTTCATAAAGGTACAATATACAGCATTATTTAAAAGGTGAAATTCAATTACATGCTATTCCTGTTGCTAAAGTTTAAGAGATTTTGGATGCTGTCTAATTCATTGGAGCCTTAAATCAGACTATAAGAAAGCTTCTTGGGACCTCAGGCTACTTAATACACATCTTTCTTTATCCTACTATGTTTGCATTATACAACTCAGTAAGGAACATATCCCTCTGTCTCCAGTATGTGCTCTCCACAATAGATTCTAAGCAGGGAGGCTGGGTGGGTGGGTTTAAGTTCCAGTAGAATAAGACCAATTTATACCAGAGTAAAATCTAGATCAGTGAATTTTCAGAAGGAACAGGGGATTCCTTTGAGGCTATTAACCTTTTAAGAATGTTAAAACTGATGAGCTGCAGGAATGTGTCAGGTTGCTTCCTTGAAGATTTATACTGAGTGAAGGTCACAGCAGGTAACGGTGGCAAAACATCATAATAAATCAGATGACTCTCTTAAGATTAAAACAAACTGCAGCTTAAGAGCTTCCTAAAAGCTGTGTCCACTGAACTTTGGCTTGATGGAGGTATCTGTAATGGAATTGCACAAGCAATATTAGAACTCACAGTCACATCTAGGTTTAAAATGCCTTTCCCTTTGGTCAAAAGCCCACGTCAGTCGGACTGCTGACCTACAAATAAGAATAACCTTAGTGGTGGTGGTAATTATAGTCTGGGACTTAAGGTGGTTTACTACAATTAAAACAAATGTAGTTAATAATTCACAGTATAGTCAGCCCTCCACATTTGCTGGTTTCACTTTTGCAGGTTTGATTATTCACGGATTATTTGCTGTCACCTCTGCTGCCTCCCTATGGCATTTTGAATAGGGACTGCAAGCCTCGTGAGACTGAGAAACTGTAAGCCCCTCTTAAAAATGGTGTGGGGCAGCAATGGAGGTGGCAGTAAGCCCCACCAGCCAGCCACTTCTGCCTTGTGAAGGAAGCCTGATGCCTGAAAGGAATCCATGGTGGATTGAATGTGATCATACTTTTTTCGTGTGTTAAATATGATTTGAGAGGGCTTAGAGTTATTCATGTTTTTTCACTTTCATAGGGGTTCTGTGCCCCTAACCCTAGTGAATGTGGAGGGATGACTGTATACACAGGTTAAAAAGCAATTGAACTATCAGAAAATTAAAACTAGTTTTAAATGTAAACCATTTGAACAACAGCAACAACAACAACGTCCAGCACATTATGCAAAGCTTGTTTCTCCCGAAACAATTTTCAAAGGCCAGCCAAAATCAATCAATCGTCTTCTTCTCCTCCTTCTTTTTCTTCCTCTTTGTCTTCTCTTGCCCATGAAAGACACCAGAGAGAGTGCTAGTCATACCACATTCTATGGTTGCCACATAGAAAGTGGAAGCCTATAGTAGCACCCATACCTAAAAACGGTCTATGTTCCTTCCCTTATAAATAAAATGACAGTCATGCAAAACAAATGCCCCGTTTGTTTGTTCATTTTAATCACCCAGCAGTTTCAATATAAAACGTTTTGTTTTATGACCAAGCAGTTTCAATATAAAATGTTGAATAATATTCCAAACAGTTCATTTCAGGCTTTAGTTCAGGATGTGCAAGGAGTTAACCGATTAGCAGTTGTGTGAGGCGTTGCGTTTGATGTTGAACTTATCATTCCAGTCTCATTGGGCTTTGATACTATATTCTGCTTCTTTTTCAGAGGAATTAATTTTGCTGGTTTCCATACAAAATATACATGTGTTGCTTGCACTATAGCTAAAGGCAAGCAGATTTATTTTTATTCATTTGGCATGATGTAATGGCACCATGTGCAATGTGGTTTACACGTACACCTTTGAATGCACCTCTCTCCCAGAAAGCTGTCAGGCTATTTCAGAGCTTGGCAACATTTCTTCTTATGGAATATGATCCCTCCTGCTCAGAATTCCAACCTAGCATGCTAGATCAGGGATTTTGGGAATCATTATCCCTTTGGGAGGATTTTCCAAATTCTGGAGTATTTGTCATCAGGCTCCTGATCATTTACTCCGTATGACAGTAGGTCTCAAGGTTGCTGGCAGAATTACTTCAAGTCATCTGCTACCCAATTCATCTGAATGGAGATGCAAGTGGTTGAACCTTGGACCTTCTACAAGCATAACATGAACTCTGCCAGTGCCCTATGGTTCTTTTGTAGACCTCTCATGTCCCTTGTGTGCATGCATGTGCTCATGTGCCTTCAAGTCACCCGTCAACTCAGGGTGATCCCATTAATCTCATAGGGTTTTCTTAGGCAAGGAATACTCAGAGGTGGCTTTGCCAGTTTCTTTCTCTGAAATATATTCTACAGTTTCTGGTATTAATTGGCAATATCCCATCCAAGTACTAACCAGGGCTGAGACTGCTTAGCTTCCAAGGCCAGATGGGATCTAGTGCCATTGAGGTATTTAAGCTTCTCATGTCCCTCAGAGGAGCCTAAATATGGCTTTATGCACTACATGTCAGAAAAATGTAGACATTTTACTCTCATGATGTTGTTCTACTTGTAATGCATTTGTGTGGAAAGCTAGGCAGTATATCTATATCTCGGCATTCATGTTTGTAGCTGCTGCTGCTGCTGCTGCTGCTGTTGTTGCTGTTGTTGCTGTTGTTGCTGTTGTTGCTGTTGTTGCTGTTGTTGCTGTTGTTGCTGTTGTTGCTGTTAGGCTTGGCATTGGAAAGAGACCACACTCATGTGACTTACCCACAACCACTTTATGAACTTCCTTTTTATTTGAGCATACAGAGATATTTCATCTTGTCAAGAGTGAGAATGCTGTTGTGATCATTGTTTACTCATAATAAGGAAGTTCAGCACAAAACAAAATGCATCAGCTACCCTCTCCTCTCTTCCTGCCATATTTGCTATATATAATATAATATAATATAATATAATATAATATAATATAATATAATATATATAATAAAGGAAAAATCCATACAATCCATTTTGTTCCATTTTGATCCATTATGAAGCAAATACTAACAGGAAAAATGAATATGAACACTTTATCACTCAATCTGTAATGGGTAGTCTTATCTTTCTCCCAGGGCAGTAAAGTCCTCTAGTGCATTCTCTACCATTTCATTTTCTAATTTTCCCCTGTTTGGTCTATTACTTTTTCCATGATATGTCCCAAAGTAACACAACACTCAGAAAATTCTGGGAAAATACAGTTGGCACTCCACATCCCAAGTTTGACTTTCATGGATTAGT
The DNA here is from genome assembly GCA_948474755.1 of Ctenosaura bakeri. Lineage (NCBI taxonomy): Eukaryota > Metazoa > Chordata > Lepidosauria > Squamata > Iguanidae > Ctenosaura > Ctenosaura bakeri. The sequence goes on from CAOLHI010001973.1 coordinate 53,361, forward strand.
TTATTTGTAAGCTTCTCCAAACCCTGCCCCCTCCACCTTTCCTGGAGGACCATTCTCTCTCAGCAGCTCCAGTGAGGTCATGCAGCACCTTAAAAACCTGAATCTGATTCTCCTCCTACACCAGCCACTCCCTGGCCAGCTAAAGGACAGCTTGCACACCAATTTCTAAGCACCACAAACCCTCTCCTGATGCCCTCCACACCCAAGGAAGCAGATGGGTGACAGAGAGGAAGTATAGGGCCACCATGCCAACCCATCGCTTTCCCTTTCCTTTTGCTGACCTGGTTTTGATTGTGGGTACTCTCCCCACCATGCCTTGGCCACCTTCCCACAGACCCACTCATACATTTTGGTATTTTCAGTTTTTGCACTTTTGCAAGGGTCCTACATGTCTCACCCCATTAAATGTGGAGTGCTGACTATACATAAAATAGTAGATATTGGGACCAATCACAGCCCCTTATTGGCTGTGGTATGGGTGATTGGTTGCTAGCTGACATCTGTTACCCTGATTTCTGGGGTCCCTTGGGGGACACCTCAATGTGCTCCACGTGATGGGAAATGGAAACTAGCCAGAGCACAAGCAATAGCAATGCGAAAGGCAGAGTAACCTAGCGGGGTCTTTTACTCAGTTTTTATGGGGTCAGACCAAGCCAAAAACCAAACAAAAAAGTCCAATAAATGATTTTATTGAAGGAAAGTCTCACACAGCAACACAATCACTCACACACTCACTCAAGACCTATTAAGAAGCAAAAGAGAGGAAACTGCATAGGAGAATATTGAAGGGGTGTAGCTGGGGTGATACTGCACCTTTGTCCTGAAGTCCTTGGTCTGGGAAAAACAGCAGAGAAGTGGGGCTCAGCACGTTGAGGGCTGAGGGAATCACTCAATGGATGGAGCAGTGGTCTGCTGGAATGACCGGGGGTGATCCAAAGAACCACTCAAAAACTGGGACTATTTATAGGGGAAAAAGTAGCTGGAGGACTAATCCTTTCCCGGGGAAAACAATGGGTGTTGGAGCACTAATGAAGCTCCACCATCGTGATTTCCTTTGTGTGATGGGATTGCAAAGTGTTGCCAAAGTCTCAGGATCTTCGGCTGTGTTAGTTTGTGGTGTGACTTCATGTAAATGGTCCTTGCCTGATGGAATATTTGCTCAACTTGGGGCAGACATGCTAATCCCCTCAAGTCAGCTTCCCAGGGCTGAGGACCCTTTGTTTATTGTGAGTTTACACATCTTGAGGTCTCCTGGGGCTACGTGACTGGGGATTTTACTGGCCTGACTTGGTTTTCGGTCTTTGACCATTGCTGCCTGTCTACATGCCCCTTTGGGGGACCTCTCTGGCACATGAAGCTATATTTTAATATTAAAATTGTAGACCCCAGGATAGGGTTTCTCCCTCGAAGTAACACATCTCTCCACCCCAGGTATTTCTTTCAGGATAGAACAGTACCACTCTGGGGAGGGATTCACTGTGAACATGGCTACTGACAGTGGGAAGAGCACTACTACCAGGAAACAGGTAGCGATGAATGGTAAGTGAAGGGCATTTTCATACCCACTTCACTTTGCTGATCCTTAAATGTTCAGCTCCAAAGTTTCATGTACAGAGTTTAATTTTCAGTGCAATCTATCTGTGAGAAAAATCTACTTTATACTGTATTACATTACACATAACACAGATAATCTATCCCCCTTACTTGTCTTTCAGTTTTTATCAAACATCTTGGGTTTTCAAATAAAGACCTGAACTGACCTTCTTGCACCACTTGATGTCCTGCTTGATATCTTTTGCATTACCAATCTTGCACATCCATATGTGCATCCCCAAATTCATCAAAATCACATTTTAGAGTTATTTCTGAACTATATAACACTGGTAGAAGAGTTAAACTTCAAAAGTCTTTCATGCTTAAAACAATTTTTCTTTCTCTTATACCTAGAAAACATGTCTCTTGCCTCTAAACTACTGTATACTATTGTTACTATGAGCCAGCTCTGATTTATGACAATCATATCACAGGGTTTTATTGGCAGGATTTCTTCAGAAGGGTTCTGCCATTTGCTTTCCTCTTAGGCTGGGAGAGTGTGATCAGTACAAGGCCACCTAGTGAACTTCCACTGCAGGGCAGGGATTTGAACCCTGGTGGTCTGGAGTCCTAATCAAATACTCAGACACTACATTATAGTGTACCTGACTTGGTAATGGCACCTTCCTTCCTTTGTTTACTTTCAGAAAAGTAAACAAAGGTCCACTTCCACTTCAGATCAGGTCCACTTCAGGTCCACTTCAGATCAGGATGACTAAATAGTATAAAGGAAAATTAAGCCTTCCACACACAGTCTTTCCCTTTCCCCAGCCCTCTTCTGTCCATGGTATTAAACCATAATGTGGCACAGAACAAAACACAGATTTGTCTCTCCCTTCCACCCAGGTCTGACATTTAATGGGCATTTCCAAACTTTTTTGTGATAAGATAATGGGCAGGAATGGACTTAAAGATAGAGGAAATAATTCAAAACCAAGATTCTCTTTATAGGTCCACCCAGTACATTGGATCCTGTCCAATTTCTTGTTAGGCAAAATGGCACATAAATGATTTTATGCATTTTATACATTTCAAAAAGAAAAGAGGAAAGACTCGAGTAACTGAACTTGAGCCATTCTAATTGTATCTCATTAGTCATGTTCCCTTCAGGTAGTTTTAGGAATAAAAAGATCAGTGTTGCTTAGACTTTTTTCTTCAATTAAAGTGTGTGGGTAATTAATATATTATCTTACTTTTAATGATCTGGCAATTTTTGACAAGCTAAATGCTTAATGGCTTCCACCATTACCTTTTATGATAATCTTTAATACTAATGTTCCTCACAAGTATGTAAGTGCCACAGCAATCACCTCAAAGAGGTGGCAGGAGTGGATGAGAGAGAGATTCTGAGGGTAGACATGTACAAATTAAAAGAAATCACTTGTTGTATCAGTGCTAGGATCTTAGCCCCTTTTCTGGGAAAGATGAAAACTGGTTCAATTAAGAATCAGTCTCTTTCAGTGGAGTATGGAAGTAAAAGCACTGGGTTTCTCTGAAACTAGCTCCAGCAAAGTAAGACTAACGAGCAGTATGCCAATTGCAATTACTAGTTACATTGAAAGGTACATTAAGAACATACATTCACAGATTGACTAATCCTTGACTAACTACACCAACAATTCAAGTAAACGAGCAGCTGAGCAGAGGTGGCACTCATCATCATGAGGGAGGAAGAAGAGGAAGAGACAAGAAGAGAGGGAGGAGTCTTTGTGTGGACACAGACACACCTGGAAGTTTCCATGGTCACATTGTCTGGTTGCTTACATCCATTTACACACCTATGGCCATGCATTACACTTGGTGATTGAGCAAATGGGGCAAGTTCTAGAGAGACAATATTTATAGAGTAGAGGCATGCAGGAAACTGTTATACCGCCTAAAGCCCCGTTGCCCTAAGGGCAAATGAGGGATAGAGATATAGAAAGAATGCTTGGTCTCAACCAGGTATTTTCTAACATCACTGAATACTGACATTTAAGGGGGTGCAAAATCAGGTGTACTTGAAATGCCTAATTCCTGCTTCTAAGCAACTTGCCCCAGGAATGTATGCTTAGCATCACTGTTTGCTCTCCATCATGGTAATTCCTTCATTGTGCAGACTGCAGACAGAAACAGAAATGCACAACATGATGGACGCAGATATGATGTCCTGCAGTCAAAGATACATCAAAAGGGTTTTTTTCTTCCCTAAAATAAAATGTGCAGTATGTTAATGTGTGCTTTAATTTACAGCCTACAGGGCAACATTTTTATTTAAATAATTGTCCTAGAACACTGACTCATTTCCTTGCACTCTTCCACTCTTGCTCTTTCCCTTTCTAGCTAACTCATTATAATTTCATAAAGGCCCTTTGATGTGTGAGCTAGACAGAACACAAAATTAAAGGAAGTAGATACTGAAGACTTCAAAGAGGAAGAGCATGCCCTGCTCTGCCATCCAAAATGCCCTGTCTGTCGATCCTTGATACATAGCCTTCTCATCTGGAATGTTCAATGCAACAAATACGTGGAGATTTTCACAGAAATACTAAACTGGGAGCCCAAAAAACAGAAAGGCAGTATAACTTGGAGCTGTTCTCATTTTGTAATTAGATGATAGACTTTTTGGAATCAGTCTGGGTGCCTAGCAGCAAAAATAGCATCATGTGAGTCAGAGAGAACAGCCAGCTAAAGCCACGGTGAACTGCAAGTTGGTCAAGCTGAGAGGCAAATGGAGATTAGGAAGCAGCAGATGTAAAGTAACTCTAGAGGAAGGATTAATGGGCTGATAAAGGGTTAATGGGAAGACTGATAAGGAGGTAACTGTGATACACTGGTAAAGTACTAGATGTGCTTTCTCCAACATACATTTCTTTTTTAAAAAAAAACTCAAATTGCTTCCATCCTGTTCACAAATTTAGATAGCATACATTTTTTTATGTAAAAATGGCACAAAAGAAACCTTAATCCAGTTGCATTGGTCCCATTCAGTGGGTACAACTATTGCCAGCATGGAGAGACAATCCTCTTGTGACTGCCTGACATGTAGCTATCGGGGGGAAAAAGAGGTTGCCACTCTTGTTCAACACCAGAAACAGCTGAATTCACAGAGATTCAAAGCCAGAAAATATTAAGAGCTGTGACTGGCCGCGCTGAATCAGTCAGGTTTGTTTTCTCCCACATTTGGATATTTTCTCTCAGATTCATGGATAAATGTGTAGATTTTGGAAAGTTCTCATTTAAAAAAAAATCTTACCCAACCCCACCCCACCCCGCTCTTGATCATTATCCTGACATTTTTCTGTGAACCTTTGCAAGAGAACCTCATGCCAGCTGGATGCTAATGATTTTACTGAAATTGAGGTTTACATTTGCAAATCCCCAGCATCAGCCACAGAAAGTTTCTCACAAAGGGGCCATGATCTCTGCTACCACTTCCAGTGAACCAAATGATCATTCATCCGTCTCTGGCTGTGCCTTTGTTTCTGTCATTAAATGGTGGTGTCTGTCTCCTGCTGCTATTGTCTCGGTATAATTAACTGTTATTCAGCCACACAAAAGAATGTGTCATAATAAGCTAAATTAAAAATGCACAGGTACTACTTTAAACATGACAGGAGTACAAATGCTAAATGTCAGGAACAAAGTAAATTTAAGGAAAATGGGAATTTAACAACTGACCATGAGATACCTGAAGGGAGCAACCATGCCTGTAATGAAAGCACAGAATGAAAACAACCTAGTTGTCAATCCAGAATGCTCTGAAAATATTTTTCTTTTTAAATGCCTGTATCATAGAAGGGAGCAATATCATACTTCAAAATTTTCCAAATGGGGAGTTTTTTTCATTATTCATGGATCTGCAGTAATTAATATCTGTTCACTTTTCTGAGGAATTACAAAGATCCAGTATATAGTTACTATGTTGGATTAGAATTTAGGAAAACCTAATTCAAATCCAACCTCTCCACAGATAATGGGGATTGAGCATTGGGTATCCTTGGTCAATTTTTCTCAATCCAGCCTATCTGATGACAGCAAGATATATTGCCATCAGTTGCATGGGAGATAGGTAGATAATAAATAAAATACATAAACACCACCACCACAACAGAAACAAAAGCTATGAAAAGTAGCAGGAAATGGCATGTGTGTGCTTACTTATTTTTGTCCAACACCATTCCAACCAAATAAGATCTCTGTGTCAGAGAAAAAGAAAGTTAAAGATACTTATCATTAATTTGCACTCAGGACTGGCTTTGTATTAATGGAACAAGCTTCAGCTCTGAAAGGCAAGGCAGCTGATTTCCATTGAATCTGCCTCATCTATTTTCTCTGTCCCATCTCCTATTCTGTTCTGGAGGCTCCCACACAACCTTTAGAACTAGTTTTGGGGAAGACAAGTCCTTCTGTGGTTAAACAGATCAGTGAAAATTGGGTGCTCCAACTTATGTGAGCAGTAGGGAAGTAATTCTTTGTGAATTTTCTTCTCAAAGGAAAATAATGGCTGACTTTAGTAACTTTCTTCTCACTGCAAGAAAGTCTTCCAAATTGGGCAGTTTTCAAAGACTATTCACAGTTAAGAACTTACTCTTGTAAATGTCACATGTGGTATTTCTGCACAAAAAGCAGAATTTTCTGTGTAGAAATATTTTCAGTGCAGAAAATGCTGTTTTGTCTGCACAGAATGTTTTCTGTGCAAAAATACCATGTGTGGACCTCAATATTCTTGGTAGAGGTTTTTCTGTGTGCAAACAATCTTATGTGAATTTTTCATGGAATAAGTCCCAAATTGTGAATATTCTTGTCAGTTCAAGGTTCTTCTCATCAAGATTTCTCCATAATCAAGGGCCCGAATCCTCTATGGCATTTACAAATACATAATCTAGACTGATGCACTCATGAATGTTTCGTATTCACTATCCCTATGTAGCCCTTAGTTTAGGGGCTATGTAGGGTCCATGAATATTCCCCAACTCCCCACTTACCATGAAACAGCCACTATGATGTTCCTCTGTTGGCTGGGTATCAGTTGGCTTATGGTCTCATCTCTGGCCCGGCACACAAGCAATCTCCAACACAAAGGGGAGGTGTGACAGAGATTCTGCTTCTGCCTGTTGCACCAGAGATCACTCATGGGAGAGGATGGAAATGGCAGATGGCTGCTTCCTGAACAAAAGGAGAACAGATCCTCCATTGATCACAGTGACTGCATTCCAATTAGTGGGGATTGGGTGGCTATGGCCAGCATTCACTGCATAGTGTGGAGATCAGGGTTGAGTTCCCCACTCGGCCATGGAAACCCACCAGGTGACTTGGGTATGTCATGTACTCTCAGTCCCAGAAAACTCCATGATAGGGTTGCCTTAGGATTGCCATAAGTAGGAAATAGCTTCAAGGTACACAGTAACAATAGTATTAACAAAGCTGGAAATATTTTTTTAAAAAATAATATTCAGTAATCAATTTCAGTTATTTGACATACTCGAGTGCTCTGAGCAGAAACAACATTTTTAGTTATTTCTGCACTCAGCTCATCTGATAATGGAGCTGAGGCAGAACACTGGTTACTTATACCCCAAGGCTGTCGTGTCTGCTGGTCTGTTGATCACATACACACCTTGCTAAGTCTGAGCAAAGTTGAGAGAAAGATTGCTGGCTATGTCTCTCAATTGTCATATATGCTTAGGTTGGTGTGAACCACCCAGAGGATCATAATTGAAGCTTTGCATAAAGGTCACACAGTGGCAATGAAGTACATAGGATCCACTTGGAAGGAAATTTATTTTCTTTACTTTAGTTAATCATTCCTGCAGTCTACACACCTCACACACATACACTGTCCATGAGAAATTGTTTTATAAAAGTTCATTTTCAAGCAATCCCTTGAGCAATCTCAAAGTTCATTTTGGACTTTTACAGCATTCAGGTATTATATGAGAGCCTCTCATGTGAAATATTGATGACAGCACAAGTCTTCTGAAAAGAAACTCAGCTGGCACTACTATCCATGTATCTTAGCAGAAACATGCATTCTTTTGTAGGGAATGAAAGACTTAAGTCACTTACTTGTTCCCAGGGACTACCCTACCATTAGGAAAGTGGAACAGCCACTTCAAACAGCAGGTTTGGAGTATCATGAAAAGAGACCAAATTGTCAGTATTTAATTTTTTTGTCAGTATATCTTGGCTATGATCTCTATTTGGAAACACAGCTGTAAATATAGCTATGACAGTCTCCTGTCCAACTCCCTAACCCACTTTTTCTCAGCTGAAGCCCCCACAAACCCTTTTCTTTTCTGATAGCTAGATGCATAACAATAAGCATTCTACTGGGAGTCATCCAAAAGACCTTCAGAATGCCATTGCTCTGAGTCAAACTATAGGAAAATGGAAGGATGCTTGTCTGCTGCTCCACCCACCTACCCCATTTCAGGGGTTGCAGCTGAGAAAAAGGAGATTTCGGGGACAATTTTCTTAATTGCACCACCAGTAATAAATTCTGATTTCCACAATGACCAAAAAAAGTTAATTGTGATGTCATAAGTAACTTCCAAGTTCTGTGGTCGTTAGGGAAATGGAGGGGTTTTGGCTCCAGCAGATGCAAAACTGACTCCAACATGCTTCCAAATGTACCATTGAGGTCCCTGTTCTAATTGGGAATCCAACTGGCACATAGGTTCTCTCTGGGGTTTGGCAGCAGTTGGGCCAGTCTCATCAAAAGAAAGCTAATACTTCCATAAATACGTACATACATATCAGAAAAGTGGGACACACCCAATACTATTTGTGAGGGGAAAAACAGAAAATGAAATGTTATTCATTTCATACCTTTATAAAAATACTTTTCTTTTACACACGTACACCATCCCAGTGCTTCTTCTTTCAGTCAGTTTCCCTCAGCTCAGTTCTATGTGAATGTTTTGGGGGCAGTTACATAAATCATAGACGGTCTTACACAAAATCCTATGCAGACATATACATTTCTGCTTTTAGGGCTGTGTCACATCACACGGGAAGAGTTCACTGCCATCATTGCCTTGTAAGAACCAAAAACTGGGAAGAACCATATAAAACCAGCAGAAGAAACTGGAAACGCATCTCAAGGTGCTCAAGTGACGGAAGTTTTCATTTGTAAGAAAGCCCTACAGGTGTCAGCCTATTTATATCTTGATGGGCAATTTGAAATTCAATTTCATAAATTTCTGGAGCTGAAATTCTCACACCATTTGCTGGACAAAAAGGAACTAGCAAATGATGTGAGAGTTTCAGCCTCAGAAATTTCTGAAGTTGCATTTCCAAACAGACCCTCAAGAAGGCCCCTGAGACCATATACAGGCCAAACTGTGTCAGGCTTTTTACCAATAAAACATCCATCAGTCAAGCACCTTGTGTTGTGTTTCCAGTTTCTTCTATGGATATCATTGCCTTATAACCAACCCTTCATAAAAACACAAGGCACAGTTGAGGTCATGATTTAATAATAATGAGGAAATAACTTACAACCAGGTATGATAAGAAGCTGACATACTACATGTCTTGACTTTGCACCACAGTGAACATGGTTCCAAAGGACATGATTCAATGAAAGAAAGTAGTTGAAACTGGAAGTAAAAAAAATACAGAACAAATGAAAAAATACAATGAATCTTTTTTTAAAAAATAAGAATCTCCCAGCATTTCCCTGGAGTCACAGAATCTAAGCAAACAGGAATCAATTCCAGCTAAAAGCTAGATATGCTTTTTCTTGTCCTTCATAAATTAGGTTCATATTGTCCAAAAGCTTACTGCTTTCATGCAACATTTTTCCTTTCAAACTCTGCTTTTCCTTTTTCTCTCTGTAAAATTATATATCCATCAAGTACTCCATAAATGCAACAGCTTAGAAGGTGAACAAAATCAAATTAATGTCAGATCATGTGAGAGCATGTTTATTTGGCATAAACAGAATCTGTAATTTTTTTTCCTTAACATCTCCTGATGGATTAGTGTTATAAAAGCAAACATCAGGAGGTAAATTTTCTTTTATAGATTATGGACAGCATAAGTATACACACAGCATAGGTAGAAGAATCAACAGCTTAAGAAGAAATGAATCAATAAATAATAAGTAAGAGATTGTCAGATTTTTTTTTTATTGTGACCTAGGAATAAGAAGAAGAAGATTAAACGTGTTTGAAATATATCCTGCATAAGGCTAATGTTTCAGAACCAACCTTTAAGTTAAGGATATTTGCAGAAGGAAAATTTCCTTCTTGTCATTGTTCCTGTTGAAATGCACCACCACCACCACCAATACCCCTGAAAAGGCCTTCGTGAGAATGGTGCCAACCCTTAGGAATCCTGAATGTGATGCAGAAGGAAAAGAATTGCCCAAAATTGTGCTGGAAGAGTGGCTTTCCTGTGAGTGCAAGGCCATTAGCTTGTCCAGTTTTCCAAGGTTCCATCTAGTCTCTCATGCTTTTTGACACCTACATAAAACCAATAGGAGAGGTCTCATGAGAGGGCTCAGATATCATGAGTAAGTATGGATCAAGGCTAGGCAACAAGTGAGTTCTTCCTCTGAGAACATCCAAGGGCCAAATGGACTGCCAAAAATGCCCTCCAACAAAAACAAAAGGTGAAAGTGTTTAGAAATCTATTTTTGGCTTTGAAAAATAGTTCTCTTGTGGTACAGAAGGCCCTGCAACATACATAAAAAGGTGATCGTAGCTCCTAGGAGAAATATACATACTTTTCTTGGCTGGAAGAGAATGTTTGGGGGAATCTGAAAGGCCACAAAACATTCTTCGTAACCCCAGGTGGCAGAGGCTCACTTTGCCTCTTCCTGATCTAACCTAATCTAAGTTGACTTGAAAATGACCTTTCTGACCTTCAACTTCACTTGTAAATAGAGATGTTCAGGGCCACTCTAAGAGATTTTGCTTCCTGGGGAAAAAGGCAATATGTCATTCCTACAGCTATCATTCCAATTCCATCCATCACAGAAGCAAACTGGGCTGGCAGATAGACAGCATCATCCACAAACAGTAGTGTTAAACAGCCAGGAAAAAAAAAAAATATTTTTAAAAAAAGCTCTGAAAAGCAGTATCAACATTAATGTATAAATAATAAATAAGGTAAATGAAGGAACAGTTTTGGATTAAATGGACACCTGTTGTGACTAGTTTAGCAATCTGCGCAAAACAAAAAAATAAATTGTCTCATGTTTTAAACAGACAGACATTTGGAGTATTTTTTGTAAAGTCATGGCAAGAGGTAGCTCCTAAATTATATTATTTTTTTAATCTGGATTTTGTTGCCCAATAGCCTCCGGCAATTTTATCAGAGAGAAATTCCAGCATACAGTATCAATTCCCTATTATTTTCAGTTTCTTTAATAAGGTGATCTACTTCCTTTAAAGCTATTAACAACTCCAGAAAAAAAATGCAGTGCCTTTGAAGTGCCTGAAAAGAATAATTGTTATTAACACCCAAGATCATGGACATTTTTCTTGTCTTTTCCCAGTCCATATGTGAAAGCTTAGTGAGTAATGAAAGCAAGCATTAACAACTGCACTGCTCCAATAAAAAAATAAAACTGATATTTGCTTGATTGTTTTCTTTTTAATAACTTGCTCTAATATTGACATAAATAGCCTGAAATTCAAAGAGTACAGAAATATCTTGTAGCAATATGCAGAAAATAGATACTGAATTTAAAGATAATTCATCATAAATTAACTGGAGGAAAGAGCTTAAAGAAACAGAGCTAAAATTTTGCAACAGCTGAGCATGTATGTTTTACAAATAAAGAAATATTTTTCATTGTGGGTTCTTGACACAGGAAGACTTGACATACCCATTATTGTGGCTGTTGTGTCGTTTCAGACTCACGGTGACCCTAAGGTGAGCCGATCATGGTGTTTTGTAGGGCTGATAGCATGTGATATGTCCAAGGTCAGGGTGGGTTTCCATGGTTAAGTGGGTAATTGAACCCTGGTCTCCAGAGTCATCCAATGCTTAAACCACGACACCATGTAAAAACTCAACATACTATAGTTAGGGGGATCACTTAATGGTGCTCAAAAGAAGAAACACATTACTGAAATAAAGGACAAAAAAGGACAATGATTTGGATAAAATCTGCATAAATTGTATCTCAACATGCTGTGCAACTGCGAGGAGCAATCCACACAATGCACTCACAGTCACGCTACACTCCAGGGGCTGGCAGGTGCTGACCAGGCACTATTTCATTTTCAGCTGTGAGCCAAAAATGGTGTGTGATCGCGCATCGCTCCGGGGCCCTGCACGCACTTACCATGTGTGCAGAGTTCCGGAGCTGTGACTCTCACACTTCCTGCCCCAGCGCAGCCTGGGAAAATCCCAGGCTACACTGCGGAAGGAAGAGGGGGGCTCTCGTGCAAGCAGGCAGCAGCTGCGGAGCTGTAGCACACACAACCTTCCCTGGATTGGGTGGCTGTGCAAGGTTCAAAGTGCAAGATGCTGGGAGGCAAGAACCAAGCCAGTTCTGGTCTTTGAGGATGCAGTCTATTAAGCAAAGAAGCAAAAAAGAAAAACGAAAGGCACACAAGCATACATACACTCTGACTCTATCGAAAAGGCAAGGCAGGCCACGGAGCAGGGTTCTCTTTGTTCCAACAGATTATATAGGCTTTTTGTATGCGAGTGGAAAAACAGGCTGCCAATCCATCAACCCACTGTGCCAAAACGGGCGGGGGACGCATCCCACCTTGGACGCCAATGACTGAGATACCCATGGGCCAGGTGCATGATAGGCTCGTGGCCAAATCTCATTACCTGCCCGAAACTGCAGCAGACAGTCTCTAATCAGGCTTTGCTCTCCCCTCACCATACCGGACAGTGTGGGGAGTGAAGCACCCATCATTAACATTCCTTGGATATTCTCACAGGACTGCAGCATACAGGGCAGCCTGACTTAGCAATGCGACAGCATGAGCTAAACCCCCAAAATATGTTCATTAGTGTGAGAGCAGGCTGAACTGAAATGTGTGAGTGTGCAACACAGGGCCTACCCAGAGGGCCTCGGGCCCAAGAGGAGCTGAAGGAACCGGGATGTGAGAGCCTCTCGGAAGAGGCTGCTCGCGCAATCCCCACACCCCAGCTCTGCAAATAAGTGAGCTGCAGAAAGGGCCTATGAAATGGACACAACAGCCTACAATTTGGGATGGAATAGCAGGTTGCCACCCGACCAGCAAAATATTCAGTGTTGCCTTTTTGAAAAATGCCATGAAGCTTAGAATAGACTTCTCACATGCTGTTTCACTTGCTTCTTCTCCACACTATTTTTATTTATGCTTTTAAAAGTTATGACAACTCTTAGATAAGTCTGGGATATGATTCTGGATGGAAGGTGCAGTTCAACATAAATTCTTGGCACTGTGGTCTGAAAAAATATAATATTAGGCAGTTTCTACTTCTCTGATTAGCTGGAAGTAAGCTGTAATAGTTTAGTTTCCATTGGATTATAGTACACTGGAGATTAACTGCACTTGAGTAATAGTTGTACAAGCAGATCATAAGTGGAGGGAAGCTATTAAAAGTAGCAGTCTTAGCATCCTATACCCAATTTGCATGCCTCTCTAAGAGATTAGGAATGGCATGTATTAATTTCATTTCTTGTCTGTTGGTCTTAGCTACACATCTCACTTCCTACATCAATCTGCAGTTACCCTGAATTTATTCATCCTCTATCTTGTAGTCTGTGGTTCTTTATCTCTTCCATGTTTGGACAGTACATGTTATATATACTGTTATGTGGTACATTGTAAGATGTAATCTAATCTTCTAGAGTTGTAAGTAAATCTACTTTTTGCATTTTACAAAAAAGAGCAAGTCTATTTTATTTCTCTGGCTATAATCACATGTACATTTGGTGGAGTGGAACTGGTTGTTGGTCACTTTCTACTTTTAATTACTAATTAATCTTATCCCAGCTATGTCTACTGAGAGCTGACATGAAGTAGAATATACTGAGGGACTGGAACCTGAGTCAGTACTTCATCCCTGGACCCTCAGGCAAAGAGGAAAACAGTCAAAAAGTATTAAAGTTCTTTTGTTTCAAAATGCCTATTTGAAGTCATTTTAAGCAAAGTTGTCATGATGAACCATCAGACAGCACACTTAACAATCTATATAGCTAATTTTGCTCTAATCTCAAAACATGTCCTGTTTGCCAGCATAAAGGTATCAACAAGTAGGAAATTGTGAGTTTGTCTATGCTTATGTGCATGCTAATAAGAGTTAAAAAGAAACTGTATTTAATTTTCTCTTTCATTGCACATATCACATTATCCATTTAATCCCCAAACAAAAACAGACACATACAAGATTTGCTAATGACTTTTTTCTGACAAGAGAGTTTTTAAATGCCTTCTACCTGCTTAAAGTAATGATGATGCATCTCAGAAGCCACACTTGTCTAACCAGAGGTTGGAAAATAGTTACCCAAGGCAGCAAGGCCAGTTTCCAAGTTCTGAGTGCAACTTGTGGGATGAACAAGTTAACAGCTGCCAGTTAATAGGCCAGAACAGAAGTTCCAAAACCATGTCCATTCTGCTGTATGACAACTCTACCAATTTCCCAGGCTTAGAACTATTTATGCACATCAATTGATTCATGACCCTTACATTTGCAATGAGGAATACCTGGCCCTTCAGATGTTATTAAGCTAGATGTCCTATCTACCCTAACAATTGACTATGCTGGTTATAACTGATCTGTGTTGTAGTTCCACAACATATGGAGAGCTGCACATCTCCCACTCCCAACTTCCACAGTTTAACTGGACACTGGCTGGAGTATACATGAAACTGTAAACCAAAGCATTCCTTTTTACAAGGCAAGCCTGTATGTAAGGAATGTCTGGTCCTTATTGACTACATGTAAGCCAATTTTCTATCAAAGAGTAGGATGAAAAAGTGGCCTATATTGATTTAAATGGATAAAGAGTTAGAGCATTTTATCCCATGGATGTTTGGTTTTTATGTGTAGAAAATGACCGTACATACAAAGCTATTGAATTGTCAGTCCACTTCCAGTCTGAAGTGGCTGAGCTCAGACTCAGATATAGGACCATGTTAATAAGGTAAAATTCTAGGTAAGTGCCTACATACCTGCTTGTACTGCTGGAAAAAGGATTACCTATGTGTTAAAGGAATATTTTTTTTCAAAAAACAATCTGATTGAAATGGTTTCCTTGATTTGGCATCCCCAAATCTTTTTGCTGCCCTGGACTGGCACCATCTTCCCACTCCTCAGAACCAAGTACCGGTATATAATCCCCTAGGAAAGTCAAGCTATTTTGGCACTTGAGACGGAAAGTTTCACACATGCTTTCTGCCTTCCTGCCAATAAAAATGCAATCACAATCCCAAATTTCCATAGGAGCAATAGTAATTAAAAGGCAGTCACAGAGCTGTAATTGTATAATGTGAAAGGAACCTCAGGTTGAGAGTTGGTGGTGGACCAAAGTCACACTGTGAGTTTCGTGGCTGAACGCAGACTTGAACTTGAAGTCTTAGTATAGCACTCAAAAGGTGGTAGGAAAAGTGCAGCCTGTAGGCTCCATGTGGCCCCAAGGTCTTTTCTGTGCCACTAGAGTCTGTCCTAGGCAAACACACACTGGACAAAAATTGCAATTGGTCCTCTTCCAAAAAAATTCAAAAAATTATGATTTTTGTGTGCATGTATGCACACATGTGCACGCACACACGCACGCACACACACACAGAGCAAAGAGAACTGCTGCTTTCACCAAGAGCCAAACATGACATATGCTACTAATGTTGCATAATAGAATGTTCTAGTGTCTGTCCATTACATTCTACGACAAATAATGAATTCTGATGCTATCACATGCTGAAGGGTACAATTGTATCATGGAACATTCTAAAAAGCAGCTTCTCAATTCAATGGGATTGCTGCATAAAGGAATCTACTCTTAGGCCTTTTCCACATGACGATGCTGTCCCACATCGTCCTGTCACAATCCAAGCAGCGCCTCTGCCATGATGGGAGCATGTCCTGAATACTCCTCTCTGCACATGGCCAGCTACCTGTGGAAGGGAGTATGAGGGACATGCTCCATCCTTCCAGACTGCAGCCAGCCTTCTTCCCGTGCTGCAGTAGGAAAGGAAGCATGTAGATCATGCTTCCAACCTTTCTGCATGGCCTGCAGAAGCAGAAGGCTTGCATGATCAGGGGTCATTGACAGAGTTTCTCCATGAATGATATACCCTGCGATCACACCAGCTGACAATGCAAGAAGAGTGGAACCATGACCCTTTTCACATGTTACCTGTTTGCGCTGCTGGGTTGGGTTCCTCGCGCGAGAAGGCTTGGAAGGAACGCTGTCACTTCCCTGCTGCTTCGGCTCTACAGCTCCTTCCTACTCGCACGAGCGCCCCGCCTCTTCACTTCGCAGTACAGCCTGGGACCTCTCAGTGACTGGCCCAGCTCCCGAGGCAACGCACACCAGGTAAGTGCACGCGGGGCCCGGGAGCATTGTGCAGTGGCTCACCATTTTCGGCTTTAATCCGAAAATTAAAAGGTGCATACCCACTCTGCGTCTGGCCCTTGAGCGTTGCGTAAATGTGAGTGCATCATGCAGACTACTCCTCACTTTTACGCGACAGTCAAGGGGCCCTCTCACTTTCAAAACACCATGCAAAAAGGGCCCATGATGACATCATGCAGAAGTATTGTTGCAGTTCCGCTCCTCTTGTATCTGCATACTGGGGTGTTGTCATCACGTGGAAAGGGCCTTAGGTATTTTTGTAAACACCCGTTGTACACAAACCCCACAGCAATCTTTTGTGTATGTTCTAATAAGTCATTTTAATTCATTTTCAAATGAGATGACATGAGTTCATGTAAATTACATTTGTTCATGTAAAATCATTCTTATGTAACATGTTTGCATTTAAACGAGAAAATGTACCTGAACTGAAGAAGCTTTTTAAAAAATGCTTAGGTGACTCTGAAGACCAGATGCAGAAAAATAGCTTCTTAAGAATTGGATATTTTCTAGATGTCGTTATTCCTAAACAGTAGAAATATTAATCAACACATCACAAAGCAAGGAGATAAGTGAACATAACAACTGGATTTTTATTTATTTATTTACTTTATTTTTTTGGAGTAAGGGACAAGAGGTCACTTACAGGTCTAAAGACTATAAATTAGCAATTAATATGGAAACTACTCTCTAGAGAATTCAAATTTGTACTTTGTGCTTCAGTAGAATTTGTATGCAGTTCATCATAATCTTTTAGCGCAAAACTTTTGAGATAAATGAGAACAAAGAAGTCACAAGACTTAAAAACAAAATAGAAAAAAGAAAAAGAATGTTAAGATCAAGGGACAATCAATGAAAGAAAATGTGGTCATTAATTTATCTGATTGGACAGTGGGAAACAAAAAAAGGTGAGATTGTTTCAAAATGGAGATTCTCAACTCAACCATCTACTTGTATCTTTTTTCCCCTCCCAATTTATTTTGGATGAGCTTCTTAAACAGGTTTTGCAATGTTAATCCATGCAATTAACAGAATAGCACCAACCTCTGCCATCCCCCACCCACCAGAGAGAAGTGGGATTTGGTGTCTGGAAAAGCAGAGAGAAAACTTGCATAATATCATGGCAAGCATCCTTCAAGTAAAAATATATGCAGCATCATTCTGTATATCATATATGTTATGGGACCACAAATAAAATGGTAGTGATAAAAATGAACAGCTGATCAAGATGTTTCAGATTCCCAAAGAAAACAGAAAACTGTATGAAGGTTATGATAGGATTGCACAGTTTTGGAAGTATTTAG
The DNA here is from genome assembly GCA_948474755.1 of Ctenosaura bakeri. Taxonomy (NCBI): domain Eukaryota; kingdom Metazoa; phylum Chordata; class Lepidosauria; order Squamata; family Iguanidae; genus Ctenosaura; species Ctenosaura bakeri. Next base: position 70,779 of record CAOLHI010001973.1, read on the forward strand.
CGACATCTTCATATTTTGGGAACTCTGCCAGTAAAGCAGAGTTAAAATACTACAGGCAGAGTTCACCCGTGTGTGTGTATGTGTGTGTGTGATATATGAATGGTTTTTGTGAAAACATGAATTGGCCCAACCTACTTCAAATTTCTAACCAACTGGCTGAAGGGGGAAAGGGGTTTCTGAAGGCACAAAACAGCTCTGATGCTTTCAGAATAAAAGAAGATTTGTAATTGTTTGTAAAACTAGAAACATAGACTAGTGTCACTTTTGCTTTACATATCTTCCTTGCAAACCAAAAAATAAAGGCCCTACAAGATTCAATATCTGCAAATCATGTCGAGAGAAGGGCAAGATGGTATAATCCTTACTTATGACCTTCAGTGAATGAAGAATTGCATCAATTGGCCATAATTTCCTAGATCAAAAGGTGATTGCATATAGTAGAGTCACAAAGAATATTTCCATATGTTTTAAATAATATATTTTAAACATAATAAAAATAATATATTTTAATAATGCTGTTTTTCAAGGTTGTTAACTTTTAAAGTAAGAAACAAGCAACTGTCAGGTGTTTCATCATTTTGGCATAACTGGACATTCAGTTAGATTAAGCAGACCCATATATTTAAAATGTAATCTGTTGGATTTTTTTTCCTTCAAAAAGGCAGAAATTGCTGTGGCAGATTTATTATTCTTGTGTGAGTTTTCCATAAATCAGGGTCAGATGTTGTTTAAGCTCCAGAGTGACTTATTTATTCACATGTTACTGATGTGTTTTTTTTTCTTCTGTATACTAAAAATACACGCAGCACTCAATTGCTGGTGTGGCTCCTTATCAAAGAATATGGCTGCAGTCCTAATTGATTTCAATGGGATAGAAAATGTGCATTCAGGACTTAGGTCTGTTTCATTTATTGAAAGAAATGCTTTCCTCATACTTCAAAAGCAACAAGTTCAAATCCTACAAGAATTAACCATTTTAATTAAAAATACATCAAACATTCTGAGATTTAACTAAACCATAACATTTTAAAACCTCAATTAGTCTTTCAAAAATATTTACCACCTAATGCAGTTTGTTTTCAGTAGATAATCCCTAAGGATTTTTTTTCTAAACTGTCAAGGGAATTTCCATTTAAAAGCCCATTTAAAAAGAGAAACTTTTCAAAAACAGTCTTGCCAACTCAAATGGCAAGAACAGTATATTCTTTTCTAGCAATTTCCAGAATCCTCTATGGCAGTTACAAGAAAATATCTTAGAGTTATGCAGTCATAACTATTAATATATCTATGATGCTTATGTAGCCCCCAGTTTAGGGGCTACATTGTTGTTCATCTTTAAGTTGTTAAGGTGAACCTACTGGGGGTTTTCTGGGGCTGAGAGAGAGCACCTACGTTCACTCAATGGGTTTCCCTGACCAAGTAGAGAATTGAACTCTGGTCTCCAGGGTCACAGTTCAATGCTCAAATCGCTACACCACAGGGACTACATAAGATCTGTGAAGATCACCCAGACTCCACTTACTGGGAAGCAGCCACTGCAATTGATAGAGTTCTGTTCCCCTGTTGATCAGGAAGCAGCTGGCTGATGATCCCATCCACTTTCATCACGCAAGCAATCTCTGGTGCAAAGAGGAACTGTGACAGGGACCCTGCTTCTGCCTGTTATGCCAGAGATTGCTCACTGGAGCATGTGGAAATATCAGTCACCTGCTTATCAATCAACAGGGTAACAGACCCTCTTCAGTCACTGTAGCTGCTTCCTGGTAAGTGGAGATTGAGCAGATTGGACTGGGATTCACTGCCTAGCACTGCAATGATGGTGATTACACATCTGCAAATCCCATATAGGATTCCAGTAGTTGTAGTTGTTGTGGTGGTGGTGGTGGTGATGTGCCTTCAGATCATCGCTATGGCAACCCTAAGATGAATCTATTATGGAGTTTTCTGGGGGCTGAGAGTATATGATGCACCCAAGGCTAGCCAGTGGGTTTCCATTCCAGTGCTCAAACTACTACACCACACTGGCTCACATAGGAGTCTGACCTGCATCTCTAAAAGCAAAATTCAATAATTGCCCATTTCACCCAAGGAGGTGGTACAATCAGGAACAAAAACTTGGGCCACAGCTTCATTTTAAAAAAAAATGGTTTGGCCTGGGTCAGGAAGACAAAATACATTAGTAGTATGGGAATTACTGCAGTACCACTACTAGTTCTTCAGCTAGATGGTACCATGAGAAATGTGAATGTTGTGACTCCTCCCAATGACTACTTTGCCACACTTTCAGGGAGGGCAATGCTGCTATAGGTGGAACTATGATGCAGGCTTCATCCCCCAGATATGGGGCTTCTCAATTGACCCTAACAGTACAACTTATGCAAGAATGACCCCCCCATACTGGAGATCCAATATGGGAATAAAATATTTTATGTTTCACATTCATCCAGTTTTCAACCCTGATTTCTCTCCTAAGCATTAAATGGCACATTTAATGCAAATACGCATAATGGTCCTAGCAGGTTTTTTAAGTGGAGGTTGCATTTTGATTGGGAGCAATGTGGGAAGCTGCCTTATAAAGAATCAAACCATTGGTCTTTCCAACACAGTTTTATCTATTTTGTATGTCAGTAGCTCTCCAGAAGTGTTTCAGAAGCAAGTTTCCTTTCTAGTTTTACCTGGAGACACTAAGAATTGAATCTGTGTTCTTCTGGGCTGCTTTCAAACTACAAAGTTATAGTGGTATGATTCCATTTTAACTCCCATAGTCCCAACCTATGGAATTGTGGGGTCTGTAGTTTGTGTTGTTGTTGTGTGCACTCAAGTCATTTCTGACTAAGGTGAACCTATCACAGAGTTTTATGGGGCATGAAAGTGTGTGACACGCCCAAGGTCACCCAGTGGGTAATTGAACCCTGGCCTGCAGACCTGTAATCCAACATGCAAACTACTACACCATGCTGGCTCTTGTCTGCAGTTTAAAGAGGCGCATTTAGAATTCTCCACTAGAGAGCTCTATTGGACTGCCTAGGGTAGTTAGCAGCATCGTAGTGCTATCATTGTGTAGTGTAAAATGGCCTCTAGATCCAAATCATGTGCTCTGCTGCTGAGCTACAGCACATCCTGTAGGAGCAGTGGGAGGGTTATCTAACTGTCCACCATTTTCTACTCAAAATCACCTCCAGCTTCTTCTTTCCTCCATGCGATTCCACCTATTTTCCCTGCACATTTAATGAAAGTGTTGTTTGCCCATAAGAGATATTTCATAAAAAAAAGAACCTACATTTTCACATGCCACTGTTAAACACTGTAACACTAAATTCTGCACAGCTTTACCTGTCCTTTAGTCATTCCAGGTGTGCAGTTGGCTGCCAAGATCACACCAGGGCCAGAACCAACAATCTTGGGCTCTACAGGCAGTTTGTTATCCTGTCTGGTGAACTATCAGAACTCCACCTTAGAATATCTTCCTTCAGTATTCTTAGGGTGTCTCCAGACAGCTCTGTGGTGCTTGACCATTTACATGCTGTTGTACAGATTTATACTGTAAAGTGGTTGTGGCTAGGTGTGTTATGAATTTTAGAGTAAGGAAGGTAAGGTGAGAAAACAAAAAAGGTGAGAGAAAGAGTGAGCGGACATGGTAGAATTTTGGAGTATGCTGGATGCTGCTTGGCTGCAGAGGGAAAGAAAGAGTGAAAAATGACCATTGGAGGGTCTAAGTTTTGAAGACGGTTCTGGTGGGGAGCAGTGGGCAGTAGAGTAGTCAGGGACTTAAATTAGGAATGTATCCAAAATGATCAGTTACAAAGTAAAGCAAAAAGAGTAAGAAACTGTAGTTACTGATTATTTTACGTAATACTTAAAACTGTGTGTTTATTCAACCATGTCTGTTTATTTGGCTGGCTAGCAAGGGCTATGTCAAAGCAGCAAAGGATGAACTAGGGTAGCAATGGGTTACCAGCAGGAGATGGAAAAGTAAATTGTGTTGTTTCAAAAAGTATCTTCCTGCTGCTGAGGAGTGGCCTCAGGTGGAGACAATACAAACAAGTTTCTCATACCAACAGTTAGAAGGCATATGCAGGTATTAGTTTTCTCCTTAATAGATTTTCCACAATAAGAAAACTGGCAGCAATAGCGAAGGTGGCAAGGAAATAGATGAGGGTTATAAGCTGACAATGATGCCAGAAGCCCTTCCAGATTCAATGAATTAGCCAAGACAATAGTATGATGAAAGTCTCACCTAGAACGGACTTTAGGGTCTGATGAAATGGTCTTAGCCATCCAGGTTGGTCACTGACTGGATGATGGAGCAGGAGAAAGAGGAGAATTTATTAAAATAGTACTAATTCTGTACATAGTGCTTTACAGGTAAAAGAACAAAACAGTGCCCTGCCCTCAAGTTTACAATCTAATTAAGACATGGTACAAAAGGAAAAAGTCATGGCAGTGTGGGAGGAGATTAAGTCCAGCAGATACTGTCTCTTCTTCTCTCCCCCCAAGGCCAGAGGAGTGGCAGCTGGGATGGAGAGAGGATCTTTCATGTGTTTCTGGACCTAGGATGGTGGAACTGTGCCTGCCTCTTCTTGTCTTTCTCCAAGGCCAAGGCACTGGTATATGGGATGGACAGAGGGATTTTCATCTGCTTCTGGGTCTTGCTTGCCTCTAGGTAGGAATAGCTATAAAAGTTACTTACTTGGCTGTGTCTTCGCCTGAATAACTCTGTCTATCTCATTTCATAACTCACTTGGGCTCATCTCTGACACCTGCTTACAACCTAGCTGTGTGTGCTCAAACTTCAACGTATCCAGAGCTTGGGAAAGTCACGAGTTGGGGGGATTAAAACTGGCTGTGGCATTCTGGGAGTTGCAATCCAAAAAAGTAGCAGCTGGAGTTCAGTAGATTGCCATCTGTGGGAAATAGAATTGAGAGGTTTTGCAATGTTCATATTCAGGAAGAGGCTGCTGTTATGTTACTACACTGGAAAACCAGCAAAGGCACAGTTTCACAATGGGACAAATGCACAGCAGTAACAATGATCCTCAGGACTGATATGCATCAGGAACAATACACAACAGGAACAATGCACAATGGGCATTCCCGATGTGTATGGGGACACCAGTTAGGGAGTGCTGATGCACATCACTACAGCCCAATGCACATTGGGACACTCTTGCCCATGTCCTGATGTACATCTTCACAATTCACTAGAAAGGTTCCTTAACACCTCTGCTAGGTAACTAATTATGCTTAAAGTTACACAATGTACACCACAGATAAAGAATTCTGGCCAATGTTTCCAAGTTCTGAATTTATCCCATGTTAACTGTAGTTTTTTCAACTCAGTCCTGAAATTTCTGTCACAGAGAACTGGAATGTTTTATGGTCTGAGGATGACTTATGTGAAAAAGCCATTGTAAGGAGATATTACCCCATCATTCTCTTGTAGTGAAGTCTTCCTATTTAGTTTCTTTTTAAGGTGCACCCATGTGATGAAATAGATATTTAACCACCTTATGGAAAATGATTTGTAAGCCAAGGAAAATGAGTTTAACTGCTAAAAGCCTATAAATTATTATTAGGACTCCCCATTACATTAAATACTCAAGAAACCTTTAAGATTGGACACTTTGATCTTCTGCATGTTACAAGATAGTTCTTTGAAAATAGTGCACATGATTCCACATAAAGGCCACTATCCAGTGATTCAGTAATGTGAGCAAACTTGAGGCCATATGTGATGCAAAAATACATATATACACCTCTTTTCACTCTGCTATTTTCTACTGTTGTGAATAGGCCATGATTGAAAGTCACTTATAATATGTTAGTCTAATGAGGGTCCATTGTGTAAAACTAACAGGGATAGAACATTCTGATGATTTTGGACATGAATCCTAATGATTTTAGATAAAGTACTACATACAAAAGTAAACATGTTAATATCGAGCTCTACTTTGCCATGAGTAGTGCTTATTTAAAGTCACTGTTCAAGTACAACTTCTCTAAAACCAGCCACTAACCTTTTAGCATAATTAAGGTGTGGAAAATATCACCATCCTTGGGGGTTTTAATGGCTATGCAATGGCTTTGCTTTGTCATGTTTGCTTTGCCCATCAGTTATCTATGGTTGCTACTCAAGGAATCAGGTAAGGGAATTCTGGATTGGGTTTGATGTTGTTGTTCTAATACCCATGATGTCACTTTTGTGTGTTCAAGCAAGAAAGTTGGGCTTATTGCTATATTGTTATTCACATTAAAAAACGCAGTGAAAGTCAATGGCAACATGGATGTCTTTAGACTGCTCAGCTTTCTGAATTCAAGCATCCTCCAGGTCTTTAGACTGTAACTCTTATAACCCCTTTTCATAGATAATGGGAGTTGCAATCCAAAATATCTACATATCACACAGAACTTGTGAATGTTATCTTGGGATGACAGCTTTCAAAACATCACCATCCAGCGTGATCAATGTTCTGGGACTTGTTAACTCAAAATTATTTTTCTGAATTCTGCACTCTATTAAATGGAAGACCAATATATTATAAAAGAATTACTCTCATGGTTGCTTCTGCAGTTGTCTTCCCACCACTGCCATATGAACCAGGCTCAAGTTCCTTTAAATAAGTTGGTGGCTCTGTCTTGTGCCCCAACTCATTGTATTACTTTTATTATATTTGCTCCCTATATCTACTAATACATAAAATCAAAGTTTATGTGTTTGTTTGTCTGTGTCAGGTGACAATCTCATATGATTGGCTGTGTGAGGCAAAGACTTCCTATAATTGGCTGCCTGAGAAGATTCTATGGAATCCTGGGGTTTGCAGTTTAGGGAGCGGCCTTAAGAATTCTCAGCCAAAGAGTTCTTGGGCCTGGCCAGTTGCTATGGAGACAAGGCCTAGCAGCAAGAAGGAGTAAGGCAGTGTATTCCCTCAGAACCCAACCTCTGTATAACTCTGAATACAGATTGGATTGGGGAAAATGGGGGGGGAGTTACAGGTACTAGACAAGGCAGTTTGGGGAATTAGAGATACAAGAGCTCAAATCTTTCTGATTGGTAGATTCAAAAGATTCAGTTTGCCTATTTTTGCCAGGGATTTGGATTTGTGAATCTCGAATCCTTGCCGAGGGTTCGAGGATTCGGTTGGCCCGTCCCTACTTTCTAACAAGTACTACCTATGAGAAAATAAAATAATGGGCAATGCCAGGTATATACGCTAGTTATTTTACTATTCCTTTTATAGATCCATTTGCAACTGCTTGGGCCTATGTCTTTTGTCAAGCTTTTGATTGGTTGTTCCAAGGAAAAATTTATTGACTGGTTCAAGTGGTTTTAGCTTCAGTACAAAGATCACCTCCCTCTGGTCTGGTTCTTTGCAGCCTTCCTGGGTTGCAGCCTGGAAGGTCTGGCCTTGTATTGTCTTTTCATCTCACAACCATATAATTTCTTTTATCACAGTTTGCTTAAATCTCCTGCTCAGCTTTTCCCAGAGTTGAAAAGCTGGTTTCCTGAGTTTAACAGTTGCTGTTTGAGTTGCATTATGAACAAAATTGGAAGATTTGTTCTACATGAAAGTGTTGATTAGATGTGAGTTTGGCTGGATGAACAGACACACCACCCAGCTATTTAGGAGCTAGAGCACTTTCAGTAATCCTTAAAAGCCTATAAAATAAATAACACTTACCATTCCCATATTGCAGGCAGTAAGGTTGGGAGACAGTGATGTGACTAAGGCCATTTCTGCACCAGACTGTTATAGTGCTATTATTGCCTCAAAGGCCCCTTCCTAAACTGCAGGTCACAGGATTCCATAGGATATAGAATCATAGAGTTGGAAGAGATCCCAGGGACCATCGAATCCAACCCCCTGCTATGTAGGAACATCCATCCAAGCATTCCCAACAGATGTCCATCCAGCCTCTGCTTAAAAACCTCAAAAGAAGTAGATTCCACCACATTCCAAGGCAGCATATTCCACTGCCAGACAGCTCTGACTGTCACTAAGTCCTTCCTGAGGTTCAGGTGGAATCTCTTTTCCTGTAGTTTGAATCCAGTCTCTGGAGGAGCGGAAAACAAGCCCACTCCCTCCCTGATGAAAGTGCAATAGTAGCACTATAACAGTCTACTGTGGAAATGGCCTAAGAACACTCAGTACCTCTGTTTGTCAGCATGGTGACTGTGAGGGAAAATTTGACACAGCTTACAGTAGTCACCATAGTATACTGACACAGGGATAAATAAATACTATGTTGGAAATTATGTACTGTGCTAATGCTAAGACACCAACAGAATCACTTTCATTTCAGGTGGCAGCTAGCATTCTTTAAAGCTTGTAATGAGGTCTAATATAGAAGACAATTTTCTTTTTCAGATTTTGAAAACTCAGCTCACAACCTCACCCAACTATTTCTTTAAAAAAAAAATCACTTGTGTTTATTGAACTATACTTGGATTAACAGGGGAGAAAAATTGGCATCTTTTAAGTAACCTGAGACAAGTTTAAGAAATACTTTTGGAGGAAAAATGTGTTTTAACTTCAGCCCATTCAGATAGATAGATAGACAGACAGACAGACAGACAGACAGACAGACAGGAAGATTAACACTTTTGTCCTTCTTTAACCTCTCTTGCTGGCAGCATTAGAGCAAATTAAGCTGTTGTTGCCTATGCTCATTTTACAATACATTTTTTTATCTGTTTGTTTCCTGATTGTGGATTGCACAAGACTATCTGTGCCTAACCTGCAATCTAAATCCACAGTTTGCAGCTGATTCCTGATAAATTATAATGGACATCTCCCAAGGCCCACACTAACACTTTAAGCAATAGACCACATTGATTCTCCTATGGGGAAAGGGTAATCTGACATAAAAACCTAACGGGAACTCGTTAAACACAATCTAGACAAGCATGCTTTGTTTAAACAAAAATAGAGATCTTAAACTGTTCATTAAGGTTGGCATCTTGGACATATGCCAATGTAGTCTGCACTACAGGTGTGGAGTGGGGTGGTTGTTGTCATTAGACAATGTACAATGGCCACATGCAGGAGATGGTAGCATAAGTAGAATTGGGTATGTGGGATCATTGTCCATGTGATAACATGTTAATATGCATTTCCCATACGCATTGCCTTTATGCATTGCACATTGCAGTTGCAGAATAAGTTTTTAGCCATATGCATTGATCACCTACCACATAAATTGCAACTCAGTACAGGGGTTGAGGAATATAACTCTGCTGGAGGATAAGTACACTAGACTGAAGTAACACAGAATCTTGGCCTATATATTTAATGTAACACATAGTTTAGCCTTTTGCACCTTTTCTGTCTCCTTCTCTTTGAAACACTTCAAACAATATTGGTGTTGCTGGTACAGTTATAGGTCACAAGCCACCATATGAATACAAGGTGGCCATCTAATCTACTTCACAGAGAGTCATCTTCCAGGGGCCATCTTCCGGACAGTCCTAAATTTAAAGGTGTCCTCTGACAGGTTGCCTGTCAAAGTTCATTTTATAAAAGTAAATATGAGAAGACCTAAAAAAGGAGCACAGAGGCCTAGAAATTGCTCAACATCACGTAGCTCCTAGGCAGCATACTGAGCGGGCATATAGGTCACCTAGGTAGCATCTGCAAATTGCATGTCCCCTCCTTTCTCTCTCTCTCTCAATCTCTTTTTTTTTTTTTTTTTTGGTCCTTTTTTAAAAGCAATGCAGCAGTGTCCAGCTTGTTTGAAAATCAGCTAGCTAATCTATGTGGCAGACTTGAAAGAGTAATTCAAGGAGGAAACAGTTAGAAGTGAAAGACAAAGACAGACCATGGTGGAAAAGTAATTGAATAATGATGGGTTCTCTAAGTTAAAAGGTTTTGCATTTAAAACACATTCTCCTGGGCACAATACAGGCTTTGCCAGGTGCTTCTGTTGCCTCTTTGTAGAGAGAAAAAAATAAAAGGAAGGAAGGAAAAAAGAACACCATTATGCTTAATGGGACCTACTGGTGTACTTAGTGGAAACATTACTATGGTTTTGAAATCAATCCTTCCACCACAGAGTTTCATGGCTTCCATAATGCAAGGCCATCGGGGAGAATGTTTTTCTTTCATAATATAACAGCACTCCATGTATTGCAAAAACAGCCCTGCGCCATGTAAACAAGACTTGGAATATTGGCCAAGTGTTTAATATACGGAGCACTTTTGTTCATTTATTTTAAAATGCCACATGGATTATAGTATTATTTGTGAACATGGGGAGGCAACTGCCACTGCAGTCAAGTTGCTCTCCACACAACAGCTGTATGGATGTGAAAATATGCTTGCTACTTGCAAGAAGATTTAGTATAATTTCATAACTAGCTCGTCAATGGATTCTACCAAAGTAATTTCCCTATATTTGGTGTCTCTAATGCCCCATTTTCCATTAAAGGGTGCTAAACAAGAGATCTTGACAAGGCTACACACAGCTTCCACTGCCATAGATCGATGTACAACTGGATATTCCATGAGTCATGCAGGCATCAGTGCTACTTATTTTGAGTCTATACTGGAGTCTGCCAATCATCACTGGCTCAGCAAGATACCATTTTCTCTGATGTCAACCTTGTCACAGCTGTATCTAATAAAGTTGTGGTCCTATTCTTCCTAATTCGCATGTTCATGTGGTTTGTTCTCGGTTCGCTCTCAGCTCTGGGCCTGCAATTTACCTTCAGTCACCACATTTCTAGCACTGCAATAACTTAACACTTCAGTTGAGCAATTAGAAATATAGTTTAGGCATCCAAAGAAAAAGAGCAGGCAAATTTACCAAGGGAATATAAATACAACAAACATAAGAGTTCTAGGTGTGAACAATTTCCAATATCTCACATTCTGCAGTGCAAGAAATTTGAGAACCAAAGGAAGTTTCCATGGTGGGGGTCAGGAATTCTCATTTGGAAAGTCAATGCCCTCATTTTGCCCATAACCTCCATAACTGTACACTTGAATAGGGTACATTTTAGGGTATCTATTGGCCAAATTGCTATTAGATTTTACTACATTTGTTTGCAAGTTGTAAATAAATTATTTTTAAACTCCTCCCTCCCCCCTCTGTAAGAATCTTACACAATGCTGTCTCCTGCTCCTGAGTAGGAGATGGGATCTCTGTAAATCCTATAGCCACCACCCACTGATTTAATTTCCGTGACTCAGTAACTCAGTGGGAAGTTACTGGGGAATTTAACTTAGACTTCTGCCTCTGTCTGCAAAGGCTTACCATTCCCACCCCCACTCCCCGTGGCAGATGAGAATCCTATACACATAGCAACACAAACTGAGTGAAAGCACATGCAGAGAGTATAGAGTAGGAAAAGCTTTTATTCTAAGCAAGTAATCCACATTGGCAAAAGGAAGTCACATATGTGAAGGCATCTTCCTTCAGGCATTACTTAGAAATAGGCCCTTTCCGCATGTGGAGGGGGAAACGGGGGAAACGCGCTAAAACTGAGCTTACCGGCAACCGGGTAAGTCTATCGCCATGCGGAGCAGCGTGAGCTCGCTGCTCCACACTCCTCCAGCGTCCAAAATGGCTGCTTCCAGCTGGCGGAGGCTCTCCACCAACCAGAGAAGCTCACCAGCAGAAAGCCCGCCCCCAGCAGATCTGCAGGCATGCACTAGTGCGCGCCTGCAAATCTGCACCGGATCACAGTGATGGAGCTGCACGGGGCTGCGTGCTCTGTGCTTTTGAAAAACCTCTGAAAAGAGGTTTTTAAAAAACACATGGCGCCACCACTTCTGGTCGCTTTGGAGCAGATTGAGGTACGGAACTACAATAAAGTAGTCCGCCCCAATCCACTCCACAGTGCAGGCAACCTCCGTCAGAGGTCGCTCTGCACCATTTTAATACCCCAGTGCAGAAAGGGCCATAGTTGCAAGGTTACAAACAAAGTTGAAGTCATATTCATCCAAGGTTCAAAAGAACATAAGCCCCTAACACAGATAGCTAAAACATTCCTGTTCTACTCATGATCCAATGTTTTGGTTTCTGGGATAGTCATGAGAAGCTGGGAGTCTGGACACTTTGTCCAGTTTGCAACTGAGCTCCTCAGTTCCTTGTTCTTTGTCTTCATCTTCCCAGCCTAGGGGTCCCCCTGAACCTTTTATAACCTCTTCTTGGAAACATCTTGAAGCTTCTCACCTTCTCCCCCACCCCCCCAAATGGTCTTCCAGTCTGGGTAATTTTCTTTCATGATCTCTATTACTCCTTCGTGAGGCTAACTCAATAAATGTAACTTAAACCCAACACATCATTAACCCTTTGTTCACTTGGAAAAGAAACAATATCCCTCAGCTATGTTGCCCAGATAATGGGAAGAACACATTATCACACCCCCAAACATGGTGAAAATGTATATGAATAATGGGCAGATTATAGTTATAAAAATATTAATAATTGTCAGTACTATCAAGAAATAAATTAAAGCAATTTTGAATGGAAATATTAATAATTTAAAAGAAGTGAGAAAATAAAACAGTCTTCACCTTTTGCTGAAAACAATACAAAGGAAGCACGGGGTAAGCCTCCTAGCAGAGAGCAGTCCAGAGTCATCACCAAAAAAGACCTCTCAGTTAGTCTTACTTGGCAGGAACAGTCGAGGATATCCTTTTTGCTGCAAGCATTTGGTATGGCAATTTGAGAGGCCCTCAGCTCAGTTGTGTGGTTTAACCTCTTTATTTTACTGGAGTCCAAGAGAAGAACAGTATACCCGCAACATATGGAGCAATATAAGATTCAAAGATTCTGAAATGTAAACTGCAATGAAGAAAACACACACATACCAGTTTTTCCCATAAATTGTAAATTTATTTTTTCCTACATTTTGAATTATATGCTGCCTTCCAGACTTTGCTCTCTTTCAAACTATTTCATTCAGCTCTTCCAAATTATATTTGCCTGGCTTTTTTTCTTCTTTCCCATCACCAGCTCATACCTATGCACTCTGTTCCTTTGTTCCTCAAGCATTCAGCATTTTCTAAATGCTGCTAAGTCCACTTTGTTCCCCAAAAATGCAATTGCTGTAGCAACCTATGCAGATCCCCCATGCTGCTAGATGTGGATGCAGTAAGACCAAGATTAATTATGCTAACTTTATTTTGCTTGTACTCTGCCTTTCTCCTGCAGTGGGACCCATGGCTACTCACATAAAAAATCAGTTGAAAACCCTACAATAATTTTTTAAAAAAACAATTAAAAGTTATCACATTACAACAGTACAAAATTATTTAAAAGACATACAAAAGTTTAAAAAATAAAGTTCCAATAAGAATCCTCCCTGTTTACACATTAAAAGCCAGCTGAAACAAAAAGGTGTTTCTGTTCTGGCAAAAAGGAGGCAGGGAGCGGGCCAGCCAACCTTCTCATGTTAGGGAATTGGATCCTGATAATTTATTTCTGCCAGCCCAACCCCAGAATACTCCTGGATGAGATATGTTATTTGAATCTTTTAAAATTTGTCTTCTGTCCCAAGTATGAGGTTGAAATTGTCCTGGTGTTCTGAGTTTGGATTGGATTTGCTCAAGTCTTCCCAAGAAATTGTTGAAATTAACATAAGCCAGTGGTTTAAAAGAAGACTTTATTGAATATTAAAGGGTGCAGCAGAGGAAAACTTATTCCCTGTCTCCTGTGGGAGCTTCAAAATTCTGAAGGGATGGGAACAACAAAGCTCCACGTGTTCTCCAAGGCTTCAAGCCCATTCCTCCAACATTAAATCCAGACATCAGTACCAAAGGACAGAGTTCTGCAAGGCCCAAGGTGTGGCTGCAAAATGTTTTGGTTTTTTTTATCTTTCCCAGAACACTATACAAAAGAAATTTTCAGGAACAGAAGCATCTATAGCAAGATTCTCCCAGCTTAGCAGGGAGGAGAGGCAAAACAAAGGCCATTTCCACACAATGAGGCTGTGCCTCTTCTGGCACAGCATGGTAGCAGTTGGCAAGTCACACTGACCCACTCTCTTCTGGGATTGCAGTGCAACAACACGGAAGAGAGTCATCATGTGGAAATGGCCAGAGTTTCCATTACAATCATGTGAAACCAATGAGTTCCCTGTTCATATTATTTCTTAGAATACTATGTCATAATGAATAAGCCAGTGTCTAAAGTAATGTCTAAAGTAGTACTGTAGCTATTTTGTATATATTTAGGTAATCCTTTCAAGATGGAGAGCCAGGATGGTGTAGTGGTTTGAGCTTTGGGCTATGACTCTGGAGGCTAGGGTTCAAATCCCTGCTTAGCCATGGAAACCTATCTCTCAGTCTCAGAGGAAGGCAAAGGCAAACACTCTGTGAACAAATCTTGCCAAGAAAACCCTATGATAGGTTTGACTTGGGATCACCATAGGTTGGAAACAACTTGAAGTCACACAACAACAACAGCAAACCCTTTCAGGCTCTATTAGAGAAGGTGTTACTGATAGTTTGTGTGTCTCTTTTTCCAGATGCTAATTTCTTTTAATGGTGGGATAATTACATCTGGTAATCCTAGCATATGACTTACTATGGAAAGTAAGAGAACAAGACCCAAGTGGCATCCCTAGATCTCTCAGTGCTATTTGATACAATTGACTATGATGTACTTCTTGAAAAGATCCAGCTAAGAAGGTTTGAACTATAATTGCTCCAATTTTTTCTAGAAAGTCAGTGGTTGAGGGAGTGGTAGTTTATGATGAAGCTGTTTGCCTGCAGGATGCTGCAGCAAGTTTCACCTCTAGTCTGAACCTATTTAACATCTGTCCAAAACCTCTGGATGAATTTATACAGAGAGGGGCTTTTGTGCCATTAATTAATGGGAGAGAAAGTTATCCGTGAGGATTATGAAAAAGAAAGGGCTGCAGTCCTCCTTTATAGCTAGGTTTACAGCTGGCTATCCTTCCTGCTTTTGGATGGGAAGCTTTGGGCAGTAATCAGGAGTGTGTTTTACTACCTCTGGCAGGTTTTTCTTGGACTCAAAAACTTAGAGAAATCAGATCTTATAGCAGTCATTTTGGAGGAGGTAACGACTTACTTCACTGCTTTGTTTTATCTGTACTTCATACAGATAAAATAAAGCTGTTTTGATGAGGCAGTTCAAACAGAAGAAAAGGGCAAAAATACCCCAAATAAATAAATATGACTAACCTGTACAATTGGATATCCGTATGGTGCATAATACCTACATGCCCAACTTTACACAGAATTTTTTGCCTTTTTCTCTCCCATCTGATATTCTTCTGCAGAACCAAGGCAGGAGTTAGGATAACACTTATATATGAATGTACCATGGCTGAGACCCTGCTTTGGACATATCTCCACAATGCTATGGCTCTTCTCCATCTGCTGATCCAACCCCCAAACCCAACATTAAACCCAGACACCAGTACCAGAGTTCTGCAGTGCTGGCAAGTGGGGGGCTGAAAAATAACACATCTAGACCCCTCCTGCCAGCAAGCCATGGTAAAATGAGCAGAACAGCTCACTGGGTGAGAGAGAGCTGGGCATGCCATCCTCAGCAGCCTAGGTACCAGCACTGCAAAACTGTGTCCTTGGGAAAGCTCCCTGGATCTTCAGATGGGTTTTGGGTGCGTTTGATCATGGCAATGATGCTACAGTCATAAACACAAATATCAGTTACTAGACTGTAAGCCTAGTTTACAACATCATAATTGTCTAATAGGATGCCCATTCACATTTTCATACAAAAGGAAGAGTTGTATCCAGCTGGCTCTCCCCAGCCTAAACTCCAGAGTTCAAACCACTGTTTTGGATGTCTAAGGCAACTGAGAAAGAACCACATCCTATTAAGTGTTCCTTGAGCTGTTTTAAGAACCTCAGAAAGGTGATATTAAAGTTGAAGTCTTCTAGACTATGGGCTTAATTACAGGATTTTTTTAAAAAGCTGTAGAATTTTTTCTTATCAATAAAAACAAATAAAATTTTAAAATTATAATTATTTTTAAGACAGGGTTTCTCGTATGTAAACCCAAGTTACTTGTACTTAGCTTACTTTGTTGTAATCATACTTAGGGAGTACAACCGTTGTCTAACTGGATGTTACCATAAGTTAATATAAGGTCAGTGTTGTGCCTTCCTGCTAATGGAAGGCCAATTCCATTAATAGTTTTCAAAGAATTGAAAGTTTCACAGACAGAAACTTTCTCATAATACTTTGAGAAAACTGTCCATAATTAATAAACTGTCACCAAAAATGAATACAAGTAACAATGGAGTGTGCAGGTTGAGGATGAATAACTATTGCATAGCAAATTCTTTGGGACAAGAACTGTCTTATAATGAATGTGGAGCACAGTCCAAAAACAGGCCTAATAAACAGGTCTACATGGACTCCAAAGCAAAATCTAGGGAAGCTGCAGTAAACTGCCAAGTTCAGTTTCCAGTGAGGACATTTTTTTCCAACTAGGAATGGCCATTTGTTATGAACCTTCTATATGTCCAGTTTGATCCAATTCACATTCCATCAATGAAGAGGAAAAAATGAGCTTCTGGATGCAAACACTCCTGCAGAAGTTAGGTGGAAACAAGTGGGGGAAATGCAAGCTGCACGCACACAAGGATATTCTAGCCTTTTAGACTGAATTACCTTTCTTCAATACCAAACTAGTATAGGAGAAGATTCATAATAGGTCTATTATGGTTCTTCACACACAAATGTAATCATCCGTAACAAAGAATCCATTTGACAAAAACAACACAGTGGGTTGTGAAGGAGGGCTGGGTCTCCAAGATATTTCAGTGCAGGTGGTGCTCTTTTAAAACACCTGTGGCTGAGCAGGAAAGAATAGCTGTTGAAAAAGAAAGTGTGTCTGCTAATGGTCTATATTGTGCATTCAGCAATCATATTAGCTTCGGCATCATCATTTTGGTATGACATGATTATCCAATTGTTTTAAAAGCATCTTTGAAATTCAGTTTCTAAAAGCCAAGCATTTTATGGGTCAAAAGTAGCCCTTTAAAAAAAAAAACAACAAGCCACTTTGCTGAACTGATTAGGATCACAAATTAGGCTGCACAGCAGAATAAGCTTCAAAAATCATGGTTTAAAAATAACACATCATGCTGAATGCATTTGTATTCTGTCCCTGAGTCATCTCTCTCCCCTCCCACACCTCAATTTCTCTTGTTCTTTTTGTAGCCCATGTGTGGTCATTTGGACCTGATCAACTGTTCAGCAATTCAAATAAAATACTAAAAATTAGGACTGTCCTTTGTAAAGTCAGACACATTTCCACTTTTATAATAGGAAAAGTAAGGAAACACATATGCATTACCGGCATACCTCAGTTAATAAAGTATATTTGCTCCTGTCGTTACTTCTTGAAGAAAAAATTTGGTAACAGAGACAGAAAGAACATGGAAAGAACAGGGATTGGTTGATACAAAAAAGAAGAGCAATACAATATATTTTGGCAAACTTTTTAAAACCAGAACTAAGCAATATGTACATGGCTTATGAAATAACCAAGTTGCATAGGTAAACAAAAAAAAAAAAAATTAAAAATTAAAAAAAATCGAACCTTCTAGAGGCCAATTGAAGGCTTCTTCCAAAATACTTTTAGGAATGCCTTTTTCTTTCATTAGCCCTCATTTTTCATATGATTCCTATTTTGGTGGCAAGACTTTTAAATCTATGCTTTTTTAACATGCTGGGATTAGCTACCAAGACAGGTTTTTCTGCTCTATCCTTTTTTTCTCTATTTTTTTGTTCAAACATGCTCAGTAAGAGATTCTGGAGGCAGCTGCTATTTTCCATGCCGACTATTGGCAGGCACACATGGCTCCAGTACGACTGTAGCTTTCCAGTAGCTTTGTTTAATCTGAAAACATAGCTGTAATCTCCTAGTGAAAACATGTGTTTCTCCAGCCCTCCTTCACCATTTTCCCAGTGCTGATGCTCCTAAAAAAATACCCAGACAGACAAAGGGTGTGGAGGTAAATAGGAGCTGGATGGATATAAAAAGCCTTTCTAAAAAGATGCCTTATTGTCAGAGGCTTTGGCCATTTCCACACTACATGTTATAGTGCTATTGTTCCACATTTAACATCCTATGGAATCCTGGGGTTTGCCTCAAGGCCCCTCCCTAAACTGCAAACCCCAGGATTCCAAAGGATGTTGAAAGTGGAATAATAGCACTGTAACAGTCTGGTGCGGAAATGGCCCCTGTTATGTAGGCCCATGAGTTAAAGACATAGAAATAGATCAGACTCAGAAAAGCAGTGATCGTGATCTTCAGTCAATGTGTTAATTGCTCTTTATTTGCACTTGGCATTTTCTACCTGTAGCACCACAGTCCTGTCAGCCTAATAAAAGGATTCAGCTGTATGGATTGTCTGAAAACATCATTCAGAAGTCATCAGAGAGCATTGCGCCTGGGGATCTGAAGCACTGGGGTGCAAAATGATTGACCCCTTGTCAGATTCCAGCTCTCCTGGGAGTAGCCTTATGGCTGCAAACAAGATAAAACAAAGCCTGTCTCTGCAAAATCACATTGGAAGAAAAGATTGATTTCTGAACAAACTAGATTAACAGAAAAATATTTTAACAGTAACTTAGATAAGTTGCAAACACTATTAACTTGAGTGATCTTTTAAGCTCACCTATACTTTCTCTGCTTCCTGCCATAACCCTAATTAATCCCTAATTCTGTCCTGTAAGCACTGCTGGTAATTAAATTTGGAAAAAATAATAATATGATAATGCTTATGTAGTATTTGTATGCCACCCATGTTTTCCTGCACATATTTTTTTTCCTATTCTTTCTTTCTTCATTCTTTCTCTCCCCTCTGCCAAGAATTTAACCAATTCTGCTTCATTGTCTGGTTAATCATTGTAATGAAAGTGATAAGATACTGGGGAAAGGGGAGCTTCATGATTCTCTTCCAGCTTCATCTGCAAAGTCACACTCATCATGGAATAACAGTAAGGAAAACAACGTTTTCTCACACTTTTCTACAGACATACACAAAACACACATCTACAGTCCAGTGAAAGCCAAATGGGACCCTCAAATGGTCTAAAGGCATAAGATAAGAAGGCGTCCATCCCAAATGGGCTGGACTCGCAGGTGAATGTTACTTCCATAAGGGAAATAGTATAGTGTCTTCCACCACCAATGGGGCGGTAGGCTAGAGGACAAGATTGGCCCTTTGGAATATCTACCTCTGCCATCTAGGATGCAGAAATAAATGGTTTAAAGACTACTGCTCCCAGCACTGGACACTTGAAGTGATCCCCTCTCCCTGCCTGATGGTTGGAGTGTTAGCATATCCCAGATCTGGAGTAGGGGAGTGAAGAAGGAATGGCAAGGGCAGAAATATTCCTTGACAAAGTAACATTTTGGTAGTTTTGAAATGGTTTTTTTCTTTTCTTTTTTTCCTTTTTTTTTTTTTTGGTTTGTTATACTGCAGCATGACAGCCTATAGAGTTCGATAATGTCTGATATCCTGTGGGCAACATACACTAGGTAAACCCAACTTACTCCTGCACGTTTGTTTTTATGGTAGCTGTGGAGGAAGATATTCAGTACCTTCCTCAAGTGATAACCCTGTAACCACTCAAGTCGCCATTGTCCTGCTCCCCTACCCTGCAACACACTCTTTAGTGTGGAGGAAACTGTGAAGCTTTGGACTGTGTACTCATAACATGATGCACAATGAAAGTATCATTCTATGAGATGCCCACAAACCCTCCAGAAGTTCCTGGGGGATGCCTTCATTGTTGTTTGTTCAGCTATCAGAACATAGCTGCATACATCTTAGGTATTCCTGGGCCTTGCCTGCTGCCTGTGGGAAGAGGGGGGAAAAGAGCAGAGTCTTGCCTGGGGGAACATTACTTTCCATCTCCACAGTGTAGGGTTTTGGCCTATTTTTCTAAATTTTTTACTTTTCATTTGCTGCAAATCCCCTGAAAAGATTCACAAAGCATTTTTCCTCTCTGTATTTCATCACTAGCACCCAAATGTATGAATCAATTTTCCTGCAAAAGAGTTCATTTCTTGAGATAGGATCTGAGTTCCCTATGTGGTATTCCAGCTGAGATAGCTCATCCACATAATGCCAGCCTTGAACACACAACAGACACAATCTTATTCATCCTGTTGTGATTAAGAAGCACTGCAACCCTGTCCTTGAGTTCAGACATTTTGCTTGCTAGACTTTCCAGAGACTGTGCTGTCTTTACAGCAACATTGAAGGAATTAATCCAAGATTCTTCCCTGTCTCTAACTGGAGATCCCTTCTATTTCCTAAATGCATTCAGCGTCACTTTCCTTTGCTAAAACAGACCTCCCTTCCCTGCCTCTCGATCTTCCTTTACTTTTTCTGTCATTCAGACACAGGGACAGTTCTCAGGAGTTGATGAAATACAACTCTGATACCTGGAGCCCTTTCACACTACCCAATTATAACACTATGATTCCACTTCAACTGCCATGGTTCCATCCTATGGAATCTTGGGGTTTGCAGTTTAGGGAGGAGCATTTAGAATTCTCAGCCAGAGAGTTCTAGTGCCTCACCAAACAGCCTAACCCAGGATTCCCTG
The DNA here is from genome assembly GCA_948474755.1 of Ctenosaura bakeri. Lineage (NCBI taxonomy): Eukaryota > Metazoa > Chordata > Lepidosauria > Squamata > Iguanidae > Ctenosaura > Ctenosaura bakeri. The sequence goes on from CAOLHI010001973.1 coordinate 91,347, forward strand.
GGATGTAGCCCTGGCAGTTAAAGTGGAATCATACGGCCATAATTGGGTCATGAGAAAGAGCATTTCGTGAACCTCTTTTAGCTCTTTTTGGGGCCTGCTACTTGTCCAGTCTCCCTGAACAGTCCTTTTTCTGATTTAAAAAAAAGGGGGGGGGTAATTTGCCTCCACACAAAGTGGCAATTCGTCTTTTGAATAGGTTGTAGTGCATACCTGCCCTGTTTAACAAAGATACTTGTGTTTTTAAGAGGCCTGATGCCCACTGCTTCAAGTTACTTACTTTTTTTTTTCAGGCATTTTTGTCATCTGTGTGGAACTCAGTAGTTCTCAGGTAAAGAATGCTGACCCCAACCCTGCCACAGTTTACCACCCCTGATGTAAATATTAGCAGCATGGTAATAAGATTGGAGCCCACCAAGAGGAGATTATCAGATTCTGATCCTCCAGGTGATTTTGACTTCAACTCCTAGAAATCACAGCTAACTTGGCCAATGGTCAGGGATGCTGGGAGCTGCAATCCTCCATTTGAAGACCAAAGATGGAACACCACTGCCATAATGAAAAAGTCCTGTGTCCCAACCTCATACATCCATGAATTGACTTGGTCTTACTGGGTGGATCTTTCTATTCTGAATTTGCTAGATACATTTGGTCCTCCTCAAAATCAATTGTGTGTATTATAATCTACCAGTGACTTGATTGCTGCTCTAAGGATGAGAATTCTCACGGCAAAGGGATTGTGTGAGTGTCCTATGCCAGGACACACTGAAAAGGAATACATTGCAAGCAGGATTGTCATCTCCAGCTGATACTTTCCAAAACAATGACCTACAGCCATGCTACAGAGGAACTGTATTCAGAGCTGGATTTCAGGCAGCTTACAATAAAATACTGTACATATTTGCTTAGAAATAAACCACAGTAAGATCAGTGGGATTTCTTCCCTGCCCTCCAACATTTTGCGCATGAAAACTGGGGCACATGTAGCCAAGAAACATCAAAGTGTAGGTAAAAGTTATCAATGAGCAAAATCACACAAAGACAAGCTGCAGCTTGCTTTTGCCAGAGACTAGAGGGAAGACAAGATTCTGCCTCCTTCTTTCTCCCTGCTGAGTTAACTGAATACAAACTACTTTTGCATTCTGAATCCTAATTGCAACCATTGAAGTAAGCTAAAGGCAATAGCGGAAAGTGGGAGGAGGAAAGAGAAACTGGAAACTTTTTAAAAATGGGACAACAGAAGATTAATCCTGCCAGATCAGGACAGTTGGAGTGTATGCTATTCCTCAGAAAAGGAATATAGGATTATTGTATAAATCACAGGGCCTTAGATATATTATACATCTGTCCATTGGTAGGAAGGGAAGTGCCAGCTACTAGCACATTTGAAAGTTACGGAACAATCTGATTTAGAACCCACCAAGAACAATGCAGGTGCATCTGAAAATTTACAAGCACCTCATCATTTTGATACATAACCGTAACTGGATTTTATGGAGCGTGACTCGCTACATTAGATTTCATGTATTTACTAGTCATCATCTGCTGTTTAGTGCAGCTGGAGAAAGTTATGGGCATCCAAATACAAGTTAATGGCCAATTACTTTTATAGGAAGGGACATCCCCCTCCAGCAAAGTTTCCGTTTCATTTATGTGGCCAGATGCAACAATGCTGATAATTCATGGCTTGTTGACCAGGCAAGATGCAGATCTAACATACTGAAGAAGGAGAAATTTGCAAACAGAATACAGTTGCAAACAAGATTCAAGGGGCAGATCTAGCTCAGGTTGCTGCCTTCTACAATGGCTCAGTCACCCCACTATCAATAAAAGAAGTCTTACTGATATCTCACAGAGCTAATTATGATTTTACTTTTCTTGCAAGATTCCTGTCCATAAATCAGTAGATATCTATTCATGGTAATCAAAACACAGGGGCAGCTGATCTTTAAGGGAAGAAGAGCAAGATCATCATAGAAGGAATCAAAGGTCACTAGAAGCTATCTCCATCTAGAGAACACAGAAATAGTCATTGACTACTCATGGTATAGAACTGGGAAACAAACATAAGGATTGTAACAAGATCACTTTCTTATATCTTTGGTCATTCAGTGCTGAGTGACTCCTACTAGTAAACACAAGCATAATGATAGACAGCATCTTTCTCAATGGTCAGCCTCCTCCAGAGCTTCAGTTAACACAGAAAGTAGGTGAATTTCTCCAGGTAACTAACTTAGCTGTTCCTCCAGGAAACAGACAGAGCAGTAGTCTGCCACTTTTATACTATACTTCTAGAGAAAATAAAATACGATTACTATCTTCCCTCCATGTTTACAGATTTGAGCTCTGCAAACTTGATTATTTGCAAGGCATGTGTGTGCATTCCCTCCCCATGTTCAGGCAAATGGAAAAGGTATCAGAGGGGAGAGCATGGTGAGAAAATGCACATGTATGTCTTCCTTCCCCACACCCAGGCTAAAGACTAGAGAATAGGAGGGGGGTCCCAGGAGGGGAGACACACTCATGCCTTCCCTTCCCATGCCTGGGCAAAGGACAAGGGATTGGGAGGGGATGTCCTGTTTAGGAAGCCAACCTGTTCTTAAACAGAGTCTATTAGGGTGAGGAGATAGTCGCAGCAATAATCAAGTTAACAGAAGTTTCTCAGTCAGGTAGTTACCATTCACTTGTTCCACCAAGCCAGGTCAGCAATAAATCCTGGGTGTCAATTCAAGGGAGTAACCAGTAGCATGGTCAGCAAACAAAGTGGGGTTCAAAGTCCTTCAGGAACACAGTCCAGAAATCAAAAGGCAAACAAATGTCATGCCCCTGCCTTAGAACACAGACAGGAGTCTTCTTACCAACCACACCCTACAGATGTGAGAGGGACAGTACTTGTCCCAGCCAGTGCAGGTGGAAAAGGAAGAGCTCATGAATTAGGCCACAGCTGGCCAGGACACTGAGGCTATATAATCAGAGGTCAGAACAGCAGAAAGCTGTTGGAATCTACTGATTCTATTGGTGATGACAGCCTTGCTGTCATCTGCATTCTCTGCTCCTGTTCTTTGGACCTTAGCCTGGACTACAGATTCTTCTTGTGGACACTCTCTCCCTAGTAAATTCAGACTCAGTAGCTCTGGATTGCTTTAACACTGTTTGCTAGTTACTGCTGATTATACAGCTGTGAAGCCTTGGCAGGTTGCCAGCACAGGACAGCATGTTGCTTCCACCAGAAATGTAGGTTGTCAGTAACAGACTTCTCAATGTCAAGTTTCTGATATTCATGGTTGAAGCCTCCCTTAGTTTTGCCTGATTGATGAGTTTTTCCTATATAAATGCTCTGAGCATTGTGGACCCTCCCCTTCTTGTCTACACTGGGCTGCAGTAGGTATTGTTGAATTCATGTCTCTGTGTTGTGGCTCTTGGAAGGGTCCCTGTCTGTATCAGTATCTGCACCTGGATCCTGGGACCAAAGCATGACAGGGGAGCCTCAGGAGAGAAGGTATGCACCTGCCTTCCTTCCCCATAACTGAGCAAAAGATAAGGGAATGGGAAGGGCAGTGGAGCATGGGGAGGGAAGACATGCCTGGGCATTTCCTTGCTTGTTCACCAAGGTAAGAGGGGAAAGATACTCACAGTTTTTCAGCTTTCATGAGGGCCCTGAATCCTCATGAAAATGGAGGGGCCTTTTTAATTGTAAGGAGGTACTTGAGGTGGTGGTGGGGGGACAGAAGAAGATCACGTGAGGATTGCAAAGTAGAAGCTGGTCTAGAAACAAAATTGGAAATGAGAAAGGAATGAACACAATGATACCTCTGTAGCAGCTCAGAGAATTAGCACTAACATTCTAAAGAGATTGTAAAAAGATAAAAACAAAATAAAACTTTCTTGCTCCTCAAAGGAGAAACATTTTTTTCCTGGAGATGTATCGGTCAAGAGGCAGGTTAAAAAAACATTGCTTGGGATTGCTCGCATTCAAAGGCAGGATGCACAGTTTAAATTCCCTCCCCAGTTCTAATGGCTCTGTGCTTGTTTTTCCATTTGCAACAACTACTCCGTTTCTTGTCAAGGGAATGGCTATAAGTAGCAGTACTTACCAACTCTCCACATGCCACAGAAATATTCCCAGGTTCTTTCAAACACCCCCTTCTCAAATGAAACACAAAAGCTGGGTTGTGAGAAGATAACATTCACAGCCTACACCACTGAATGCTGTCCCCAAAACAAAACTGGACAGACTCATTCTGTAAAACTGGACCAAGCAGCATGTCTTCTTGTTATCTAATACATGCATCAACATGACTTAAATGAAATAAAGTATACATCAACACAATACAACCATTCCCTGATTCGATAGCAACAACAATCTTAAAAAGTATTATGTTCTGAAGGAGAGCCAATCAGTCCTTATGCTGTCAACATTGAAAACATTGCAGTATGGCTCTCTGCTGCTGAAATAGATGAGATGGTGGTGTTAAGGCAAATAGAAAGAACAAATTATTTTGTTGTGCTATTGCCAAGAAGGAAATTACCCATCCAATGTATATTTGGACCAAGAAAATCCTTTATATCTCCCCATGACCTATAAAACAATTTTTTTCTAAAAAAACTGCAAACATGTACGCTATGGCCCTTTCCGCATGTGTGAAAATAAATGTGCAAAAACGGGACTCATTGGCTTTCTTCTCCATCCGGGTGAGTCCGTTGGGATGAGGAGCAGTGTGAGCTCATCGTTCCGCACTGCTCCAGAGTCCAAAATGGCGGCTTCCGGTTGGGGGAGGCGCTCCACCAACCGGAGAAGTTCGCCAGCCTAAAGCCCGCCTCCGGCAGATCTGCAGGCACGCACTTGCGCACGCCTACAAATCTGCACCGGAGCGCAGCAACAGAGCAACACAGAGTCGCCCACTCCGTGCTTTTTAAAAACCTCTAAAAAGAGGTTTTTAAAAACACGCTGCGCTACCGGTTCCGATCGCTCCAGAGTGGACTGAGGTATGGAACTACAGAAAGTAGTCCACCCCAGTCCACTCTACGTTGGAGGTCTCTCTGCACCGTTTTAATAGCCAGGTGCGGAAAAGGCCTATCATGAATAGATGGTAATATATAAGCCAGTTAACACTTTTTCTCATGAGAGATTTGTTCTTATTTTTATACATTTTGAGAGATTTGTTCTTATTTTTACATATTTTGAAGCAGGTCAAAGAAACAAATTTCTTGTTTTTATACATTTTAAAGAAAGTAAAGACACAACATGCAAGACAGAAGCTTTGAGGTCCAGATAATTAAGTTTTTCTAAGCTCTAGGAAAATTCCCATTTCCCCAGCATTTGGAAAAGTTAGTTATTTGGACATTGGCTTAAAAGGTAACTTTTCCAAGCTCTGTTATTTCTATATTAGTAGCAGGATGCTCAATTGATTCATAAGAATGTCTAAAAGAGCACTTGTGTTCCCACAGTGGACAAGAAGATGCTTTCGGGAAACTCATAAGCAGGAAATTAAAACAAGAGTCTTCTCATATTGTTTCTCCTAACAACTGCTGTTGAGTGGCATATTGCCTTAGCATCTGTAAGCTGCATAGTGCCAGACATCTTGTTTTTGCCTATACAGTCATTATGGTATGCACTCCCTCATCTCATCAGTCTATGATATGGTATGTGGGTAGGGACACAACCAACAGAAAGATACCAGAACAGTGAAAAAGTTTTTCGAAATAGCCAATTAGGTGCAGGGGGAGTAATATGGGACTAGAGATGGATGGACCAGTCTATTTCTAGAATTTTGCTTTCATATCAAAGTCTTCTATGTCTTTTTCAATCTGTTTCCACATTCATATGTGACTTTAAGAAAGTCTGTGGGCCCAGAACGTGTCAGTGTGAATGATAATTGAGCAACAGAAATAATTGCTGAACAGTAAGTCAGCATGGAGGTAAATCCTGCTAATTCAATGGGTGTACTCCAGTTGTGACCAAAAACAGATTTCTGATCCATTGAACAATATACACACCCCAACATATTTTTCAAGACATTTTCTGTGCTGAGAGCTGCATTATAATATTTCCAGAAGTACAAGATCTATGTTCTGATATACATGTTAATCCAAGAAGTGCCCATCAGATCAACTTGGATTGGAATTCAGAAAGAGGAGATTCTGTAAAGCATCATTTTGCTGTTGTTTTCAGCAGTATTGCCCTTTGGGTGTTCAAAATCTCACGTACCCCTACAAGTGAGATGACCACAGTCTTCAATGGAAGGCCAACATTGTGCCCAAAGGTAGATTGGCAGGCCCTATCTGGCATTCATGAGCATGGCTGCAGAAAGGATCATCCTGCTCTTACACCCTATTTGTGTGTAGAGGTAAGTGGGATTTTGAATGCTTCAGCAAAGTCCATTGAATTACAGAAATCGTATAACACATGGTGTTTTATTTTTCGTTTGTTTTTGTGTTATAGTTTAATAAAATTAAAAAAAAATGAATTACAGAAATCATTCATATGTTTACACCAAGGATGGGCTCAGTTGCACTTCGTTTCTTGTTGGAATGCAACATTTGTATGAATAGAGTAGAAAATAGTGAGGATGATGGGAGCTGCAGTCCAACATCACTTGGAGAACTGCCTCTTGCCCACCCCCTGTCTACATTGTGGAATATACTAAGGACATTTTTCATGTTACATTCCCCACTCTCTGGAAAATAGAATACTTCTCAGTTTGGAAACTGTATGGGATACTATTAATGGCTGCCTCACAGTTACCAGAGTTATTTCTTCTGTAAACTTCCCAAAGCTTGAACATGTTTCATACATGCAGGACTAGTTTTCAGTGGCTTGGTGGCCTAAACTATTAGGAAGCATTCTTGTTCTTGTTTCTAAAAGGCTGTGGGTCTGCAAAAGAAGACGTGAGTAAATTAGTTCAGCATTTATTGTGAGAAACTACATACAGGAGACAGTTAATCTGGCCAGCTCATGTTTTTGAGGTGAGTTTTTCTTGTTACCTAGAAACCACAGTCTTTTTCAGAAGATAATTTACTTGTTTCAATTGGGCTCATTGTATATATAGACCTAAATCCTATTGATAATCCAGTAGGCTCCAATACAGTAATCAACTGAATTAATGGAATTTACATTAGCATTGATTCATCATTCAAAGTTGATTCAATGGGTCTACTCTAGTTAGGACCACCAATAGAATTCAGGCCATAGTGTAGTAACATATGGAGTGGAGTCCTGTTAACATTTTATGTACGTGCTAAGCTCCCCTAAGGAAGCAGCTGGACACTTAGATCTTATGCACAATATCCCCATTAGGTTCAAGGCCACAGAAGTGGTGTTATGCCTGTAATGCCATCAAGCATGCACATCCCATTCTCAGCAAATGTGTATCCTGCACTTGCTGAAGTTGGTGGTAGCATTTCTTCAGTTGTGCATTTGGTTGCCCATTCTGTTTGCCCATTTAGTTATTAAAAAAATGTATGAGCATGGAAGAGGGGGACATGTGCTCCAGCCCGTTAAGATTTACTATAATCTTAGAACCCCCTGCCATAGCTGTTTTGTGACTGGCGGAGAGTAAGAGTAATGGACAAGTGTCAGAATGACAAAGGCATCTTCTGGGAATGCCTTTGTTCTTCCGCCTCTGACTGGAGTGCCATACCCAAATGATTCTCCAGTGCACACATACCACTCTGCTACTAAATGATCATGGAGAGGAAGCCCCACAGGAGGAATGTGAGTCCTCCAGGAGGGTACAAAGGAGACATAGTACAGCTCCATCTGGGGAGAATTGTACATTCCCTGATTCAGAATCTTAGCCTATATGTGTACCATACAGATATAGCTGTAAGGTACATTTGTAACAGCTGTGGAACATTTTGTCTGTTGATAAGGTTTGTGTTCAAAGCTTAAGAGTGCAGTCTGCTATCACTTATTAATTATCTCTATTTCACTCCTCCTTTTAAAGAAATATTTGCTCAGTTTCCAATTTTGTATTTGCATACCTGCAGAGGTACCTCATGACACAAATTAGCAAGGGCAGGCTTTCTGCTCTGGGGAAATTGCCAGTACTGTGTCCCAGTACTCTTCCCTTCTTAGCCAATCATATCCACTACAGGAGATGGTGGATGATAGTGGCAGATTGTTGAAGTTTCATATTAATACACTTGCTGCAGGTCACTAATGCAATTTAATCTCCATTACAATATTAAACCAATAAAAATGTCATTTGAATACCTTTATAAACTCCCATATTTAATTTCCTGGAGTCACAGCTTAAGTTAAGAATTTAGATTTCTAATTCTCATTTCTAAGTCAGAGTGGTTTCCCACCATCAACGCTAAAGAGTAAATTTGGGGAGTGAGCAATTTAAAAGGGCTGGAGGAGAAGGAGGAATGACAAGGAATGACCAAATATTTAGAACTAAAGGCTGCAATCCTAACAGCTACCTGTCCATCAACACCCCCCCCCCAAATTCCACCTTTTCTCATCTGCAGCCCCACTAAACTTGTCCCCTCCCTGGTCACTGGAGAGCAATGGGGGCTCAGCAGACTAATGGCCAAATATTCTCCTATTGCTAGACACACAGCCACAGGCACCTACAGGTATTTTTCTGCTACTACTCCTTCTTTCTGCTAATCAGATTCTAGGAAGGCAGGAGGCTACAGCTGAAAAAGGTGGGACTCAGATATTTTAGTTGTTGGACAGTAGGCAAAGACCACAACAACCACAAAAATGAATTACAGTGGTGTAAATCCAACTTATGCCATTATAATTCACCAGCTGGATGCTTCCCTGTTACAAGAAATCTGTCCAAGCCCCTGAGAATGCTCCACATATTTGAATTCCTCTAGTTGGACAAAGGGATACAAGTAAGAAACTGTGTGAAGGAATATGCCTTATACACTGTTGATACAGCAATCTCAGTATTACCTATATTGGCTGGCTGCAGCATTGTAGCATTTCAGGTAAAAGTTTTCCCAGCCTCCCCTAGAGACTTCAGGGTGTAAACCTGGAACTATTTGCACGCGAAGCATGAGGTCTGCCTGTAAGCTATGCTCTCGCTGTGTTTGCCATGGAACTGCCTGGGGCAGCTTTGTCCACATGTCCCTTTTGCTACATGCTGTGACGCACACAAAAGGCTGTGCCACAATCACTAAATGTGACTTCAGCCTTGTGTGCAACTGCCTTGCCTGCAGTATCTTGAGAAGTATTTCTACAGAAATCATCAAAGGGCATTCAATTTTTGTATGTGGGTAGTTGGTGTTGGAGTGTGTGTGTGTGGTTGTTACCTAAATCAATCTAACAGGATATGACTGCACAAATCTCTGGTGCTTTGCAGTAGATTGACAAAGAATTTTATTTGAGAGTGACAACAACAAAATCATTCTATCCCCCTACCCTCTTAAAATTCTACTGACAGACTGAATGTTTTGGGTAATTAGGAGTGGATTTTTGTGTGGAAGGACTGTGGGCACCATTTACTTCTGGTATTCAATTTTTTAAAAAAAATTGAGTTCAGAATTCTTTAAACCTAAAACCAAAATGTATCGTGAGCAGTGTAGTGGGATACACACTGCGTTTCTGCACTGGACTGTTACAGCACCATGATTCCACTTGCAACATCCTCTGGAACCCTGGGGTTTGCAGTTTCAGGAGGGGCCAGAAATGGCAATAATCTCATCCTCCCTGTGTTAACAGGGAAGATCTTGAAAGGAACAGTAATGGTTACATTCATTGGTCTGAATGTAGTTACAGAGCTCCAGATGATCAATAATCCTAATAAGGGAGGGTTGCTGACTGACTGAAGCTTTGGACCTGTCTTTACATGACCACAGACAGCTACAGCAACTTTACAGACCTTCTCTGTCAATGCAGGAATGGGATTTGAGTGTGCATCCCCAGCACCCTCTACATTGCTGGGGGGGGAGACACTGTGGGCTTCTGGCTGCTTGTTATTTTATTAGGAAGGGATGGTGCAACCTCCACAAGGGTGAAAAATTGCCTCACTGACCCATCAAACTTGCCCAGCCCACTAAACAAGACCAGGGGAGGATATTCAATAACACTTGTTGTTGTTGTTGTTGTTGGGTGCCTTCAAGTCATTTCTGACTTAAGGCAACCCTGTTACGAGGGTTTCTTGGTAAGACTTCTTCAGAGAAGGTATGTCTTTCTCTGAGACTGGGAGAATGTGATTTGCCCAAGGTCACCCAATATGTTTCCATGACTGAGTGAGGATTTGAACTCTGGACTCCAGAGTTATAGTCCAGTGCCCAAATCTACTGATCTACAAATCTACCATACTGGCTACCTAAGACTTGAGGAGGGGACCCCACACACACTAAAAAAAGGAGGTTTCTCAAATGTCAGAAACCCACAATAAGGAGAAGTCTCCTGAAGCCCCTTTTTCTTTCCCCACTGCCAAGTCTTGAGGATGACTTCATCTTTTTCTTGCCCACCTCCCATATCCATGCAGTGGTTGGTAGAACGCCAGGGAACAGCTAAGAAAGGAGGATCATCAACTCAGTTCTGATGGCTGAGCATATTATGTTCCACAACCTCTGGAAGGTCCCAGTAGATTCCAGAAGATGCCTCCATTCACGTGCAGCTCCTATGAGATCATGGCTGGTGGCAGTGATCCTCATCATGCAGCATTTCCCTCCTGCTACCTCCTGCAATGTTTGTGCTAGTGAGGGGGAAGCAAGCAAGGATTCCCACTGCCATCTATGTCAGAAGAATGTAGGTGGCAGTGACAATTCTCCTCACTTTGCTGTTCCCTGCTCCCCCTTCCCTGCTGCTGGCCTTGACAGTGTCCCTGACACAGGTAGCAGTGATCCCACATGGCTGATCCTACATAGGTGATGCCAATCCTACATGGTTGAGGGAGACAGGAAAAATGTGAGTCTGTAGATGCGGAGACTTTTTGTCCCCATAGAAGAATATCTTTGAAAACTGCACAGTTATTGAAGACATTCCTGTAGCTGATTGAATTCTTCCCCTGTTGGAACAAATTAAGTACCGTACCTCCCTATACAAGCCATAATTCCTGAACAGGACTTTGGTTTTGAACCAGGCTGTGGTTGGTGGATCTCAGCATTCTAAGAGAAATAAAGTGAACTGTAAAAGGCTGAGGTTTGCCCACCAATGCACCAGAGTGCTGACTATGTAATCAGTACAATCCAGTTTCCACTGCAAAAGGAAATTGAACATACTTCTGCAGCTGCACTTGGCTTTAGAGAGTTGTTTACAAATCTGGTGCCAAGTTAAAACATGGCTTTTTGCGAAAACCTTTGGGACCTGATTGATTTCACCCAAATCCGCATATGTGCATGGTTTAAAATTGTTTTAACCTGTTGTAATTCATTTTAGGCTGTCTTATTTTAACTTGCCAGATTGTTTAATGTGTTTAAATTCTTTTTTTCTTTTTTACTGTTTTAGATCACTTTAAATTGCTTAAACTCATTTTATTGTATACCACCCTGAGATGCTATGAAATAGTGTGGGTTATAAATATTTTAAAAAATACATACATCACCTGGTAGGTCTTAATGTAGCCAATCCAGGATACTGTATGTGTGAGAGAAAGAGTGTGTGTATGTGCGTGCGAAACAGAAGGGGGACAAAAAGATGAAGGCAATGCACTGTGCATGATTTTCCAGAGTGGTAGGTGTGTTGGATGGCTACAGGGAAACCAAGAAAGAGTCTTGGTGCAGTTTAAAATCTAATGATTTTATTATGCCATAATAAGCATGGTACTACCTTGATATCATGATCCTCTGACCTCATTTCACTGTCACCATGTATCTAAATTTTATTCAGGAAACCTTTCATGCATCTGATGTGGTAAACTAGAGTTTATGAAAGCTTACACCAAAATAAATGTGTTAGCATCTAATGGGCCACAGTGCATTCTGATATACTACAAGACAATTACAAATTTCCAAGGAGGGATTTTCCTCAGGTGCAGAATAGGGAAGGAAAGGGTTAAAGTTCCTTTGATATCTCCTTTGATCCTATTTTCATGGGGGACTTTCAGCTGATAGCGGATAGAGAAAGATGAAGTCCTTAGTGCAGTTCATTCTCAGTTGAGTGGTGATAAATCTCCATCTTATGATATTACATACCATCCCAAATGGCTTTTCATGATGTTTTCCAATGAGAGAGAAGTTGTGCGGAAGAGAAACACAGCTAGAAAGAGAATGAACCAATTCTTTCTAAATCTCCTGAGGTTAAAATAGATACAAACACACACAGAATGCTCAGGTTTGCACACTCCATCTTAGAACTTTAGTTGAGCTATAAATACTATGGTTTCAGAACCTAGCCAGAATGATTTTAGGACTTTCCTCTTTCTATCTCCTTGGCCAGCCAGTTGAAGAAAACTGGAGGACTTGAAAGCTTGCCATTTTAAATAGTCTAGTAATGGTATTACCCAACTCTGCTTCTGAATTCAACAATTGTAAAAGCACTATCTTCAGTAAGAAGAGCAATTAGACCTTACTGCTGTCAAACACATGTAAGGCCCTGCTTTGGGGGTCCCCAATGTCAGTATGGTTTGGATGGACACCATACCTAATTGGCAAAACATTTTATTGGCTCTGATATCAAATTCAAGCCTGAGAGGTGACAGAGAGGTCAAACTGAGCAAGGGAAAGAATTTGACTGTAAATGTGAGAAGCATAGGTCAATTCCAAAATTCCTCCAGGTAAGACTGAATCACTTGTCAGGCAAATACACATTATTCCTGTGGATAATAGGCTTAAATAGAAGCTGAACTTTTCCAGGAAATCCAACTGTGAAGAGCCCACCAGGACACTGACTGACAGATATTCATCCCTTGTACGCCTGGTTTCTTTCCTCTGTCCTCACAGCACCCACAATAGGCGACTATTACAACACCCATCATGTCTTTGTCAATCAAAGCACTAAGCCCATCAACAGGCAAAAGACTCATTGTCCACAACAGGTTCCCTTTGTCTTGCATCTGGAACCTTCAGAGCCACAAGCCATTTTCAGGGTACAAATACCCCTGATTTGAAGATGCCCAGTGCAGTCTCTTGAAGTTCTACCCGTCACTCTGTCCATCTGGCTCCTGAATGAGAACTGTCTTTAGGTCCTACCTAAGCCAAAATACATTTCTGCTCTTCACTACTCTTCTGGACTGGTAATTATAAATCCCCTCAAATCCCTCAGCCTTTCTCTAATTTTTCCTCCCTTTCTCTTTCAGCTAGCTCTCGTGTGAATGTGTGATTGTGTGTATGCGTGAGTGAATTCCCCTCAATAAAATCATTTATTAGACAATTCTGCTTGGTTTTTGGCTTGGCCTGACCCTGTAAACATTGGGTAAAAAGATCTCGCTAGGTTACCCTGCCTCTCGTATTGCTATTGCTTGTGCTCTGGCTAGTTTCCTTTCCCCATTATTTGGAGCACATTCAGGTGTCCCCCACGGGACCCCAGAAATCAGGGTAACACACAGAAGGCCCAAACTATTTAGGACTTCAGTTGAAATGGATGTGAAAAATATATGGGAAGCCAGTTCAGTTTCATCAAAACGGTGATCATATTATCACATCTCTTGGTTCGTTTAAGAGACAAACAACTTCCCACTTCTAGGAAGCTTTCAAGTATAGTTGCTCATAAAAACCAGCTGGTTTTTAGTCTGATCTTCTAGTCTCATGAGAGTAATGCCACTGAAGAGAATTCCCATGCCAAGCAACTTATACCTTCCAAAAAGGTAGGAGGAAAGGAAAAGGTTAAATTTCCTTCCATGCCTGCTTTGATTTCATTATTTTCATGAATTTCAGATAATTTCAGGTAATACAATTTGAGATAATATTGTATTTCAGATAATACAATGTTTATTTAAAACAAAAACAACAACCTGCTTGTTAGATACAAAATTACTATCTAATTGCTATTGTCATCTATTTAGTATTTAATTGCCATTTGGCTCTATCATTTGTCTGCAGACAAAATGAATGCAGTCTTAGGTTAGGAGCAAGACAGATGGTGCCAGGGGAAGCCAGTGCAAATTACTGGGAGCCCAGGAGTCTGGAAGGATGAATGGAACCTGACTGTGTTATATCTGTATGTATGTATGAAAATGTTTACATCCTATCCTTTTCCTAAAGAACTCAGGGCAGAGAATAATAATGAAATACATAATTCTATATTATAAATATTAAAGATGTTTAGCTAGTCTGCCCGTCCTGCAGAGAGCAGGATAGAGGCCCAAGTAGGAGAAAGGAAGCCAGAGGTGGGCAAAGCAATGATGTACCACCAATGAATGAGAAAGAGAGTGAAAGGGGCACATGAGCACCACAGGTAAAGTGAAGGATTCCCAGCAACAGTGTCAGGAGCTGGAAACAGAGACTCAAAGACAATCAGCCCACTGTAGCTGCTTAAAGGAGGACAATGAGCAGCAGAGCCTCCCCACCACCATGCAGGCAAGTAGCTCATGCAGTTTTTTGCCAACTTCTTCACACACAACAGCAGCTCTCCACATCTCCTGGATGCCCAGGACTGACCTGCCTAGGGACATGTGACACAATCAGGTGAAGGAAGAGGGGCATGTGACATAGGAAGGTAGGTGTCTGAGGCATTGTGGATGTTAATGATTGTATGGTCCTCCCCTCCCAACAAAGACTTTGGGGACCTTGAGGGAACAAGCAAGCTTCTGAAACCTGAAAAAAAAATCACCAAGGCCCAAACCTGCTCTCAGAGCTGTGGTTGGGAGCAGTGCTTCTGTTACCTGCATAGATTTAAGGTTCGCAGCTTAGCATTAGAGCAGGGAGAGTATCCACATGTCCTATTTTACAGAGGACAGTCCTCTATTAGGAAGGGTGTCTGAATTTTAAGAAGAGTGATCTGGAGCTTTAAAGTTGTCCATCAACACTTAGCATCTGGATGATAGATTGAGCAGGCACAAAGATTTCCTGGTCACAGTCTTTCCTTTTTCACTGTGATGCATTGTATTTCTATTTACATTATAGCTTTTTGTATAGCAATTTGTTTTACATTAGCAGCTATACAATACTGTAGATATGTGCTGTATGTATAATTATTGCTTTGTTTTCAGAAAGATGTCTGTGAGTTCTGATGATATCAGAATGTAACTTTCAAGATCTGAGCCTTTATACTAACTATATCCACACTACACAATTATAGCTGTTTGGTACCACTTTGACTGCCATACCTCCCACCTAGGAAGGCTGGAATGTGTAGTTCCATGATTTACTTAAATGGTGACAGGTTCTGATCTTGAAGGAGGGAGCTGTGTGGGCAGGAGCTAGGGAAATTATGGTTTTCAGTATGGATAGATGGGGACTAGATCAAGTAAATTCATTTGAATTGGTCTTGGAAACTTCAGGCTCCAACTGACTGGGGATTTTAGCCGGGTAAGGTGGGATGACAGTCAATTTATACTTCAGTTCAGGGTGTGGGAGGTAAAAATGTGTTGAAAAGAGAGAGAGTTGTTTACAGATGGCACTTTGAGGTAAGCATTGGCCAAAGGTGAGGTGAAAATGGAGAGCTGAGGCCTGAATATTAAGCTTTTCGTTCATTGTATGATGATTATACTTCACTGGTGAACATCAGAAGAAGGGGACAGATGTGGCTATGTAATGCCAGAAAGCCTTTCAGGAGGAGGTCTTACAAGAAGAAACTTAAGACCAGCAGGACTTAAAATCAACTCAACTGTCCAAGCAAAATTGGTTTCTGAGAACTGAGAAATGAGGAAGCCTCTGCTGGACTTAATTCTCTTCCCTCACTGTCATCCCCTTTTCCCCCAGAGCCCTGACTTAATAAGATTGTAAGCCTGAGGGCATGGAGTGTTTCATTGTTCCTTTACTTGTAAAGCACCATGTACAGTGATGGCACTATCTAAATAAATTGTTGTTGTTGTTATTTCATGCTTCTACACCACCAGATTTTCATCATCCTGATGGTTTTAACTGAGTTTTATTTGTTTTATTCTCTGCTGCCAGTTTGCTCTAGCTACTGTTACCCTGAGAATTTGGGGGTCCCATGAGGGGCGCCCGGGTTGCCAATTAAAAGACCAAAGGTGGGGAAATTAAACTGAGAGCACTGGTTAGCTAGCAAGAGGTAGGATAACGTTGCGAGATCTTTAACCCTATGTATACAGTGGCGGGTCAGAGAGTAGCTAGACAAGGTTTTACAAATAATAGACAATTCTTTATTAAAGGCAAAAAGACACAAAAGACAAAACATAAACTAACTAACTTGGAAAAGAAAGAGAGTTGCAAGGGAAGGCAATACGACCTGTCTCGTAGTCCTGGAGAGAGGAGGGGTTCCGGGGAAGAAAGCTCAGCCTGGGGCGCTGAGGGGAGTCCCTTCGACCACCGGCAGCAAGGCGGGATGGCAGCCCAAAGTGATCCGAGGATCGGTTAAAAGTGAGAGGTTTTTATAGGGAAGATTGTGCCTTTCGGCTATGGCAATCCCAGGGAGAAGAAAAGGGGTTTCGGTACTGGACAAAGGATTTGGTGAGGTCAATTTTAGCATGATTGGATTTGCGTGTAAAGACAATGCTTTGGCTGAGACGTTGATGGCCCAACATAAAGGAGTAACTTGATTGAAAGCCGTGTGGCTATTGAGGAGTTTGCGGCGGGAAGTTCCCTGAAGCTGCGGGTGAGGTTTGAATTGCTGGCTACAAAGGGGAATGGAATGTAAAACCATTAATGGCCACTCTCTGTCCGTGCTTGTCCGGAGAACTCGCAAACACGTGCGATGAGGTAACTGCGAGCCAGTCCAGCTAGGGCCAAATTAAATGATATCAAAATGATATCTGGGTGTCCTCACCAAGGGTGCCATAGCGGAAGTAACACTACCTGAGCTGTAAGACCTGTTCAACAATGGAATAGACTACTTCAGAAAACAATAGATTCTCTTTCATTGGAGATTTTTAAACTGTGGTTGAAAAGCCATCTCTCAGAGGTATGTTAGTTGTGGATTCCTGCCTGATGGAGGACTGGGCTAGATGGTCTTTGAAGTTCCTCCCAGCTCCGTGATTCATTCTAGCTAGCTAGCTAGCGGCTGTTTCTCCAGTCCTTCCTTTACTGTAACCATTGTTATGTTTTATATGTTTAATATATATTGATATATGTTTAACATATATGAGTACTGTAATGTGCTCTATGTGGTGCTGCCTTTGAAGAGTGTTCAGAAACCTTATCTGGCTGAAAGAGCTGCAACCAAATTGTTAACTGGATTGTTTACAGGTAACACATACCTCTCTTGCTGCAATCTTTACTGGCTACCAGTTTGTATCTTGGCATAGTGCAAAATGCTAGTTTTCAACCTATAAAGCCCTACACGATCCGGTGCAAGTAATCTGGAAGACTGTATTCTCTCTTAGAACAGGCCCATGCTTTGAAATCTGCTAGGGAAGCCCTTCCCTCTGTGCCACCACCCTCACAGGTACATCTCGTGGAAACATGGAAGAGGGCCATTTTGGCAGCTGCTCCTTCCAAAAAAGGTTAGACTGGCACCCTCCCTGCTGTCTTTGTACAAGCAGGTTAAGACTTGAAAATTTCAGCAGGCCTAAGAAAGTTATTTATTTATTTGTTTGTTTGTTTGTTTGTTTGTATCCCGCCTCTCCATATGGATCGAGGCGACGAACAACTTACAAATAGCATGTATTTCGAAACATTTCTATACATGCCCCCAACAAGCTGGGTACTCATTTTACCGACCTGCGGAAGGATGGAAGGCTGAGTCAACCTTGGAGCCGGGCAGGATCGAACTTACAACCTTGTGGCTTGCAGTACTGGCATTTAACCACTGCACCACCAGCAGTCGTGAGTTGACTGCTCAAGGGAACTGGGTCATGAAGAATTGTGCTCTATGTCTGTGTTTTGTTTATATGACATTTTAAGAGTTATGTTTTTAAACTAGTTTGAACTGCATTACACGTTTTAACTACATTTTTTATTTTTGCGTTTGGTATTTTCTTTTGCTATATCTTTCACCTTTTTATGGTAGGATACAAATAGATAAAAATAAGAATAGACAGTATGTTGCCCTGAAAACTTGGGTTAGCAGACAGTTTTAAAATGCAAGGAATAAAGAAATTAAAACAAGAACAGCTTGATATGACTATAAATAAGTTTGCGTGGAATGAAGGATTAGGAAACCTGAGTTGAGGTTTTTTTTTTTTTTAAAAAAAAACAAACACTGTGTAGCTTGAGTCAGCAAGAGTGTATCTTGAACCCTTAAAAACTGTCATTAGGCCCTTTTAAGTCTGCAGTGTAAACGTACCAGTATTCCCTCATGAGCAAAGCATCCCTTTAATCAATAATCTTGTTGAATAGTTCACATTTACTGTAGTAGTGGTGTCCATCTGTTGCTGACATTTATGAGACTCTAGTGCAAGGAGGTTTCAAAATATTCCAAAGGAATTAGTGACAATGGGATGGGTCAAATTGGGAAAGTCCAAGTGTCATTTTAGTAAGGAGTTATCAATATTAAAACAACATAATTAGGTACATGCATCTTTTTCATAATTAGAACCACAGTGTTATCTTACTGGTAAACCCTGTCCCAGAGTCTACAATTTTGATATTGAAATATGATTCAATGTGCCTAAGAGGTCACTCGGATGGGTATGTAGGCACCAATGATTGAACGATTGAAAACCAGGTCAGGCCAGTAAAATCCCCAGTCAAGTAGCCCCAGGAGACCTCAAGCTGTGCAAACCCACAATAAACAAAGGGTCCTCAGCCCCTGAGAAGCCAATTTGAGGAGATTAGCATGTTTGTAATCTCATCACGCAAAGGAAGTTACCATTGTGGAGCTCCTTTCTCGTTGCAACACCCATCGTTCTGCCCGGGAAAGGATCAGCCCTCCAGGTACTTTTTCCTCTACAAATAGTCCCAGTTTTTGAACAGTTCTTTGGATCACTCCCAATCATCCCAGCAGACTGTTTCTCTGTCCGTTGAGTAATCCCTTCAGCCCTCTCCATGCTGAGCCCCACTTCTCCACTGTTTTTCCCAGACCAAGGACTTCAGGACAAAGGTGCAGTATTACCCCGGCTACAACCCCTTCAATATTCCCTTATTCAGTTTCCTCACTTTTGCTTTTTAATAGATCTTGAGTGAGTGTGTGAGTGCATTGGTGCGTTAGACTTTCCTTCAACAAAATCATTTATTAGACATTTTTGTTTGGTTTTGGCTTGGCCTGACCCCGTAAAAACTATTTAAAAGACTCCACTAGGTTACCCTGCCTCTCGCATTGCTATTGCTTGTGCTCTGGCTAATTTCCATTCCCCATCACGTGGAGCACATTGAGCTGTCCCCCAATGGACCCCAGAAATCAGGGTAACAACAGGAGGGATCTTCACATATGCAAAAATTTGGGTATACAAGCATATGTATTCCTATGTGTACATCTATGTATTTTGATTATTATGGAAATAGTTGTTTTTTTCTGTATGGGCTAGGAACTGCAACAGTGGTCATCAGGTCATACTTTCAGAATTTTATAAAGCTATTCTGATGATTCAGAAAAAAAACCTCAGTTCTTTTACCTCTGATAAGTTTACAGATATGTGATGTACAATTGTAAAAGTATGCGTTAGAACTACATATATTAAAAGCGAAACAATTAAAAAGCTGATTATTAAAATATGCTATTTAGACACTTTTCAAACAACATCTAGGGAATATTTATATTTTTAAGTCTTCTTTGCTAGTATGCTCTTCTCATTCTGAGCAGGAAGGAAATGTCCATTTTATTCAACCATCTGAAGTCAAGCAGGCTGCAGAGAGAAGGTCATAAGAAAATGAGACCTTTACAAAAAACAAAATGGATGCTTTCCAAGCAACCTCGTGAACCATGGAACAGTGAGAAGAAAATAAGGTAAGTTGGCTAAAATGTACTAACAATCCAGAATCAATGCAACCATTTTGGAGCAGTATATCAATGAGCTTAAAAGAACTTGGAATTTTTTTGTGTCATTAGCCCTCTTCGAAATGTGTCAGCCTAATTAGGAGATTGCCAAGGGGGCTTTTAGGCATTTCATGCTGCTGTGCTGGGCCTTGAGAGCAGAATTTGGTAAATATGCATCTCCTACGTCCTCAGCACCGCCAACAACACAGAAAGATATCCTGGCCTTCCAGTCTGGATTGCCAGGGGCAGCCATGAACTCTGAGCTGACCCTGCTCACCTGGAGTGCTTGACCACCTGCTGACAGAGAAGATTTTAAAATCCCTCAGCTTGTCACCAAGGTGTGTTGAAAAAAGCTCTGAAGACTGCATTTCATTCCTCAGCACAGCCCTCAAATATAGCTTGCCTGGAAGGATGAGCCTGGCAAAAGTAATTCCCATTTCACAATCCTTTCGCCCCCAAGGATAGCTCTGAGAGTGCTGCGTCTTCACTGAGGAGGAAGCAACACCCTTTTGTCATTGTTCCACAGTTTGCTCCTGTGCGTGCTCAGTGGAGAGGTGAACGTATAACCCTCACAAGTGACTTCTGGTGTTTTTCCAGTCTAGAAATCATTTAGCAGCTGTGCTATTTGTCCCACAGGTCACAAAACTGGTTACAGTTGTTTTAAATTATAACAGACACTATTGTAGAATATCCCCTGGATACAAGTCCTTTGAAAAGTTGTGTGTGTATATTCCTTCAAGTTGCCTGTTGACTTATGGCGAATACTCAGAGGTGGTTTTGTCAGTTCTTTCCTCTGAAATATAGCCTACAGTGCATGGTATTTGTCTCCCATCCATATACTAACCAGAGCTGACCCTGCTTAGCTTATAAGATCAGATGAGATCTGGTCCCTTGAGGATACCTGATTTATCATTATATGTGATGTCAAACACTAGACACTGTGATCCACAGAGTGACCCAGTCCCTCAAGGCACCACATGGATGCCTATCTGACACAGGAACTTTTACTCTGATTAGATAGGAAGCTCCCTCAAAGAAAGCTATGAACCAAAGCACACAGATGCTATTATTACATTCAGCAGGAAAGAGAAGGTGTCAATTTGCTTTGTAGTTGTGCTGGTATGCCGCCAGGCAGTGATGTATTTAAGTCTTTCACTCCAAGTCTTCAAGTCCCTACTTTCAAATCTCAAGTTGTTACAAGATAATTCAAGTCAAGTCAAGTCTCAAACTGAGGCCTTTTCCGCACTGGGCTATTAAAACAGTGCAGAGCGACCTCCAACGGAGGTCTTCTGCACCGTAGAATGGACTGGGGTGGACTACTTTTTGTAGTTCCATACCTCAGTCCACTCCGGAGTGACCAGAATTGGTCGCGCAGCATGTTTTTAAAAAAATTCTTTTTAGAGGTTTTTAAAAAGCACGGAGCACGCAACTCCATGTCGCTCCGTCGCTGCGCTCTGGTGCAGATTTGCAGGCGTGCGCAAGTGCATGCCTGCAGATCTGCCAGGGGCAGGCTTTAGGCTGGCGAACTTCTCCGGTTGGTGGAGAGCCTCCCCCAACCGGAAGCAGCCATTTTGGACGCCGGAGCAGTGCGGAGCAACGAGCTCACACTGCTCCTCGTCCCGACGGACTCGCCCGGACCCACCAAAAAGCCAGTGAGTAGCGGTGGGGAGCATTTCCCTCGCTGCGTGCAGAAAGGGCCTGAGTCTCAAGTCTAGGAACCAACTTGAACAGAAAAAAAGGAGGTGGTGGTGAGATGTGGGAAGATTTAGACCCTTTTCACACCTTACCTGTTCCCGGTGCCGGAGTGGGAGGCTCACGCACGAAGACTTCGGAGGAACGCTCCTGCGTCCCTCCTGCTTGGGCTCTGCAGAGGCTTCCTACTTGTGCGAGCACCCCGCCTCTTCCATTCACAGTGCAGCCTGAGACCTCCCAGGCTGAACTGAGGACAGGACGCATGACCAGCCCGGCTCCCGAGGCTCCGCACACCAGGTAAGTGTGCGCGGGGCCCCAGAGTGATGCACAACCGTGCAGCATTTTCGGCTTTGAGTCAAAAATAAAAAAAGTGTGTGTACGGTCCGCATCAGGCCCTTGAGCGTTGCACAAATGTGAGTGCGTCATACGGACCGCTCCTCACATTTACGCGATGCTCAAGGGGCCCTTTCGTTTTAGAAATTCAGTGCGAAAAGGGCTTAAGTTTCAATAAATAGAAAGTCAAAGCTCCATTCTGTCACTGTCTTTCCAACCATGGCTGGGCTATGCTTCAGCCAGGCTTTCAACCCCTACCCATGGATGTCAATCTTCAGTCCTCCCCTCTTCTGCCTGCCAAATCCTGTCACTCCTTTTCCCACTTTGCCTCAGTGATGTTTCAGCCAGACTTTAAGCCGGTCTTTAAGGATTTAACCCTTAAGGGAATGCAGCATATCTAGCTTGCAAGCATGCAGGATTTGATCCAACCATGAAAGGGCAGGGACAATCTTCCAAAAGGAAGTTACACCCCACTCATTTATGGCTGGTAGAGGCAGAATAACTATCCTGTGGCTCCCTTGCAAGTAAGCAGGATTTGATCCAACTCCTAAACCATAAGAGAGCAGGGAGAACCTGCAAAAGGAAGCTACACCCCCACTGTCTTGTTTCTGGAAGAGGGAGAGTAACTATCCTGGTAGTTTCCTTGTGAGCAAGCAGGATTTGATCAAATCTCTAAACCATGAAAGGGCAGGGAGCACCTCCAAAAGGAAATTGCACCCCACTCTTTCATGGTTGGTAGAGGCAGAATAATACAGCAGTAATATAGCTTCCTATATTGTGCCATAATGTGCAGCCAGGACTTTTTGCCAGAACAGAAAAATCTTGTTCCTGGTGTGCAAATGCTTTATTTACACATCAACATGACCATTTTTTTCCTCCATGTTATGTTCTGAACACAAGACCTCAGGTTTTGTCAAAGGTGTAGATGAACAAAATGGTGGCAGGAGGGAGATGTAAGTGAAGTGAATATAGATGCGCATGAAGAGACCAACCAAACTGGAAGCTATCAAAGAATGCTGCGTTTGTTCATAGCAGAGAAACACTCTCTTGCTTCCTTAAATATGGTAGTATTTTTTTAAAAAAGGTATTCAGATTTTCAAGTATATCTCTAGAATTTTGTTTTGTTTGAAATTAAACTTTAACTTCTGGGTAATTTGCACTGCATAAATGTTGTTGTTGTGTGCCTTTAAATTAGTTCCAACTTATGGTGACTCAAAGGAAAACCTATCACAGAGTTTTCTTGGCAATATTTGTTCAGAGAGGTTTTGTCTTTGTTTTCCTCTGAGGCATCGAGGGTATGACTTGGATTTGCATGTCCAAGGGGGGATTTGAATCCTGGTCTCTGGACTCATACTCCAACACTCAAACCACTAAGCCACACTGGTTGTCATTGTATAAATAAAAGGGTGTGAATTTCCATATGAAAGCATGTGTTTATTTCCTAATCTAGCTGGGTGATATACGTATGTCTGCAAAGCCAGGCTTCTGGGACGTTCACATACAAAGAGGTGGTACATGAGTGGTCCCTCGTTAGATCTTCAACTATGCCTACTTCCCATCAGGAAATTAGAAGTAGCTATGATCAAATATTTGGAAGGGGAAATTAGCCTGGTGTAGTCTCCCCTTTCTTTCCTCACACTAGCACTTACTTATAGACCCACTGCTGTCAAATGATCAGTTTTAATCGGCATGGATAAAGCATGCTTTTATTAATGGAAGCACTAACATACTTCAGAGCAGCTGTGTATCTTCTGCAGGGCAAATTAATTTTCTTCTAATCTTTTTGCCTTTATTAATTTGAGTTTTACTTTGAAAAAAAAAATCTGTAGGTGGATTTTTAATCTGCAATTGACACTGTCATTGACTGACTAATGCTTTTATCCTTAACACCGTAACACTAATGCGATTAAAAATATATATTAAACATATGGCTTGCATCAGGGATGTTTTTTAATTAAGATTAACCGTTTAGTAATGTTTTCAAAACCAATTAGCCAAGCCCAATTGGAATTCTGTTCAGCTATTCTGAATCCAGGTTGTTGGCTTTGCAGCTTGAAATACAAAAGTGACTCTACTTATTTCTTAGAACCAGCTTACAGAGTAAAATGCTTCCTTTAGAGATGCAAAAATAAGCAGTAGAGCCTTGGTAAATATAGATGTCATCTCAGGAGGGTGACTTGTATAACAGAATCCTGTCAGATCTCCAGCTGAAAGCATCTCTTTCTATAGAGGAAAGTATTAGTTGTACGGATATTCTTAGCTTCTCACCTGATAAATCTGATAACTCTAGATGGTATAAAACGTTTTTCAAGTGTCACAGAAAAGAAGATGTATAAATAGAAAGCCCATTATAACCATTCATGTAAAAATACAAACATATCATGTGTGCGTGGCAGTGTGTTTAATTGTGGGCTATGAACTCATGAGTTTTTCTGTAAGCAAGCAAGAGCCACACTAACATTACTACATCCAACTAAGCAGCTTTGATTAATGCTGAATACAGTAGCCAGAATTTTAACTGGTACAGCCAGATGAAATAATATTGCACCAATTCTGGAAAAGTTTCATTGGTTCATACCTTTAAAGCAGTTTGGCTAACGGTGCTGTTAGCTCTCATGTCAGTGGGCGAGTGAATCTGCTCTGGGTTTTAGTTCAAACTTCAGTAGAATCATCAGAAAGACTGACCTATTTTGGGTTCAGCACATTACAGAGTTCACTTAAAGTATTTTCTAACATCTGAAATGGATTCATCACCTACTCAAAGGATGCCAGCTGCTTTGAAGCTCTAAATAGCTTCAGAGCCAAATATCTGCAGGATTGCCTCTCCTTACCCAAATGCCTGTGTCTTTGCATGTACCTCCGCTCCATGCATATTTATTAGGCCAGGTCTGGGAAAAATGTGCTCTACAGATGAGCACTTTACCTTAGCTCAAAGGGATAGCTAATGATGAGGAACTGAGCTGATACTGATTATATTGCAATCCATTTCATTTTTGGTGGCATTGTGTTTGCACGAAAAGCCAGATACAAAGCTAATTGAAAACATGAACCAAATGTTAAAATGCCCTGCTGAAACCAATAGCCATAATCTCTAGAGGCAAGTCAGCACAAAGCTGTTCCATGGTCCAGAATTTGACAGAGATGGTTAGAGTAGGACTACAGAGATACATCACTGCACACCCCGTATATTTTCAGAAGCTACAGACCCTGTATCTGTCACCATAGGTTGGTTTGTGTGATAGTGTTATCATAATAGCAACTGTCAAGCAACATATCCATTGTAAAAAATACATAGAATCCAAGTGCTAGGTATGCAAAACCTATCAGATTCACTGCTAAACCTATTAGATCTGCTAGAGCCTGAACAACTTCAGTACTAGCAATTGTTTCAATGCATCTTCCTAGACTTGGGGGTGCTTAGCAGCTTGGAGATGCTCAAAGGCAACTCATGTGGCAGCTGCTGCTCCTATCCTCTTTTTTCTTTGCTGCCATTCCCCAGACATTCTTTGAACTGGCTACTGATCATAGCTCTAACAGATGGCATAGATAGTCCCTTTTCTATCAAACATCTGGCATGGCTGATCTTACTACCTTGTAACTTATTCACCAAATAGAGTTCTCAGGCCTATCCAAAAAATCATCCTTTCAGTGATTTAAACAAATGCATTTAAAGATTGCCCTACTTATTGCTGACATTCTAAATATTTACTAATCCGATATCACTATCTTGAAATTCACATTTATTTTCAGTGATGTTAACAACCACTTTGATTCCAAAGACTGTTTTGCAGATAGGATGTAAATATTATCTGGAAAGCAATGTTTGACCAAGCCAATTGTATGGTGAAAGAAAGACAATTCCTAGAGACATAATTGGGCAGTTTGTCCTCCTGTTTACTTTTCACATCCATGACACAGCATGAAATTAATCTATTGTTAGTCACAGAGCCAACATCGTATAGCAATTTGTATGTTAGAGTAGGAGAGACGAAGGTTTCAAATCTCTGCTCAGCCATAGAAACTCACTAGGTGACTCTGGGCAAGTCACACTGTCTCAACCTTAGAGGAAGGCAGTGGCAAACCTCTTCCAAAAAAATCTTGCCAAGAGAACCCTAGGATAGGGTCGTCATAGGTTGAAGTTGAATTAGAGAGACACAACAGCAACTATCACAAAAGATGCTAAGTTTGTTTTCTGAAGCAGTTAGTTCTTTTCCCCAAAATACTGGATGAAATACTGGATGAAAATATTACACAGCTGCTGCTTCTAACCTTAAGAGGAAATTCTAAGTGAAGAGGAAGAAGGGAAGGCATGGTATAAACAGAAACAAAGCCTGTCTTGCTTTTCACAGTCCCAGATTGAGTTAAAAATTGTGCTTTGCACTGATGCTCTCCAGTTTTATTGTAGATAATTATTACTTCCTATATTTTCTTAACAGAAGATGAATGTTCTAAAAACTGGGTATGATTTCATACACAGCCCTGGGGGTAAATTTCCAGGAGAATGACATTTTCCCTGTTGTTTATTTTAGATGTATGTTAGTAATTACATGGTAGATTTCCCAGAGCAATGTTTAACTATTCTTTTATGTACTTCTTTCAGGAAAAAAATGAGCAAGAAATGGCATCCCATCTTATTGGATTATTGAGAACACTCTAGCAGCATGATTGATCACCCCTTGGTACTGCTGGAGACACATCAGCCTGGTGAAATTTGTCAAAAAGAGTTAGGATTGGAGGCTGAACAGGTGCTTTGTCTTTTCTCTTGCCAGAATTCCTGGCTTGTGTTGTTATTACTGCCTAGGAAGAACAACAAGAAAGATAGCCCAGTTCAGAGAGGCATCATATTACTGGGCAGAGTTGCGCCATTGTGTATTTCTCTGGTTTTCAATCTTTCTGGGTTAACAGCTAGTGCGTCATAAAATGTCTTATAGGTGTGACATTCTCCCTTTGTTGAAGAAGTGTCCATCCATGTGAAGGCATGAACTGTACTAATCATTCTGAACAGCTTTCCCCGTTGACTGCTTCTTAGTTCCAAAGAACGATTGTGTAAATCTTTAGCTTTAGGTCTATTTTTCGCCCTACAGTTGTGTCCCGACAGAACAAAACATGCCAAAGACTATTGTAGCTTCCACGGTCTGCCCAGTATTATAAATCCCTGAAGAACCTGATTAAACCCTGAGATACAGTTTGGCAGAAAAATGCCCAAGGGGAAAGGTTTATCTGTAAAAACAGGAAAAGTAGCAGCTTGAAAGAAAGAAAACTGCTAAGATAGATGCAGAAAACCAGTGGTATTTGGGGAGGAAAGATAGCTATAAGTTTTAGTTCAGAGCTGACAAGAAAATTATTTTTTTTTAAAAAAATGGTCACCCCAAAATCTATCTTTTTCTCTAGTAATGCTAAGAGTCCCCAAGGATGGAGTGTGAAAGTATATACTTATTGTCTGAATTGCTAGCAACTCAATCCTAAGACTTATTATACCTGCAATAAGACATAACTGCGACAGCAGCACAATACAAAACACTACAAAATTTGTCACTCTGACAGCATTGCAGGGATAGACAAATCAGTTCAGCGCTTTTACATTGTGCTAGTCCAAACTGCAGTGACTCTCATCAATATGAAGCTGAACAAACATCCCAAGTTCAGCAAAAGGCCAATACACTTTCAGCTCACAATGTAGATCTAGATTTTTGACATTTTGAGATGTAAAACTCCAGCGCATGCTGAAACTTCAAGCTTGGCTAAATGCTCTTTCTGCTATCAGAAATGTTACTGAACTTGCCAACAGCCATAATAGGCACATCTATTACCTCACCAATGTACCACATTACAGTGGGTAGAAAGCATGTTTCATTCTCATGTTTACAGAGTGAGATTGTGTACTTCTGTATTTTTGTTGTCATGCTCTTCCTCTTTGTCATCATCCCTATGGTCAACATTTAGACTCTAAGTATCTCAAGACTTTTTAGGTACATTGGTTTTGTACAAATGACTATTATTTTTGCAAGACCCACAGGTGGAAGAGTCTTGTCAAGGTAAAAAAAGGTTAAGTTTAAGCCAAAAGATTAGGCATTCCTTCCTTGGAACCAGTTACCTTTCAAATTATTTTACATTGGTTTTTCTGTGTGCTAATTCATGTGTGTACATGCAACTCTAATCATAACTAGACTGTCCATTTCAGAGATTACATGATTCATGTAACATTTTACATAGAGTTACTATAATAAGTCTCAGAAATAGATCATTCAGAAGAACAGTCAATTATACAGCAAGCTCTTCAGTCTGTACCATGTCCTAACTAGGGATCTAGCTTCTGCTCCACCCCATAATGAAGGCACTGGGCATCATCTCCATAGTGATAAAACTGTTCTAGCCTTACAGTCTCTGATACTAAATGTATGCTTCCTCCATAGATGAATAATTTTTAAATCGGCATCACGGCCTCCAAGAACTGATTAAGCCCAACGTCTAGTATGTTTAACACTGTTGTAAAGTCCCATTGGTTACAAATTATGTTTCCTGTCAGAATACAGAACAGTGTATTAGAAATGAAAGACCTGCTGAGAGGAAGCTAGTGGAATTTAAAAGCCATTTTCCAGTCTTTCCGCTGAATAGGGCAACACACATTGATATTTTCAATATTAATAGTATACTTTAAACCCAATTCTCAGATTGGTGGTTAAAATTTAAAACCCGTCATCAGTGAAGACTGATTGCTAGTACCTGGAGATGGAAAATGACAGAAAAATATGCATTGATTTACTGAGCTATATTTTTCAGCTACATATTTTATTTTCATAAAGGCACCTTGAAGTCAGAAATATTCTCACACATGGGAACAAGCTTTTAAATCTTGTTTACTTCTAAGATGAAGAATATCAAATGGACATCGCTTAAAAATTAATTTTATTCAGAGCGAAAGTCATACCATGTAACCGGATTAGAAAAGGGAAGTGTGATAGTTTAATACCAGAAAATTCAAAAGAACTAGATACTTTCTGTTTTGAGATGTTACTGCAACATATTCCTTTTATTTATCAGTGTTTCAGAGGAAGAATATTACAATGCAATGTTTTAAGTAGCTTTTACTTGACAGCAGAGTAGAGGACAGAATTTGCATACAAACACAAGCAGAAAAACAATTCATATATATAACTTTTCAGTCATAACAAAAAAGCCATCATATCCATAACTGGGATTGTTTCTGCTAAAGTGTTTTTATAAAGAGAGGGGCTAGTTTTCTTTTCCCTTATTTTGATGTGATCTGGTAAAAGAAAACACCATGCTAAACCAGAACACTGAGCTGTTTCCAAAACTAAATACTAAATTAAAAAAAATGGGTTTGAGGTAGAAAGGTGATTATGGCTTTCCTTTTCTGCAAAACTTTTTTTCTTCCTTCTCAAAATATCTGTACCAAAATATATTTCTGTCTAGATGAAAAACCCACCTGCTTTTCTGTTACCTGCTTTTGGCAGCCCCCCACCCCCCCAATCAAAAAATAATACTTTTTATTTAGATAGCACTTAAAGTCATCAGAGTGGTTTAACATATAGTGTCTAATTTGAAACTCATAATTACCTCCAGGCATAGCTATTATTGCTAGCTTTGCATTAGAGGCAAGAAATGGGGAAAGTGAGTGGTCATCATGACATCTGCATTAGGAAAACTAAGTTCCACTTCCAAATCACAGCTCTAATTACGGCATCATTACAGATATGAGATGTGGTTATATGGTAAAACCAACAAAACATTATGTCTGGCCACTTTGCTATTGGACATAACTATTTGAAAAATTCAGAGTATTTTTTCCCCTAACACCATTTGATTTCTTGAAAAATTTTGTTGTACACACGCAACCTATTGAGCAAATGAGTGTTTTATAGTGACAGCAAATACCCATGCAAATTCACAGTGAAGAAACAATGCCCAGCCAATTATCATCAACTGTGTCTGAACTCCCCGCAGGTGTCTCCACCATTAAACATGTATGTTATAAGAACCATTTCAAAAGCTGTACAAGATGGTACTCGTTGAAGCTATCCAGCCAAACTTTCTGACATGAAGGCAGAACAGTTTACCACCAAAGTGGTCATAGTTGCTTCACGTATTACTGTTTTCAAAAGGAGAATACAACAGTTTTGAGTTTGGATCTCATCCTCTGTATTGCATGATTTATACAAAAGACTTGACAAACTTTGGCACAATTAGACCATATAGACATTTTTCCCTTCTAGAAACTGAAATGGAACCTATTCAGAATGATCAGTTTAGCTCACAATTTGAAGTCAAATAAAGTCTGAGGGGAAAGGTCAGTTTACATTCAGTTGGGAGACGGAAACCATTAAAATGCTGTTTTAGTGCCAACGTTTACTGCAGTTAAGGTTAGCCAAAACAAAACAGAGTATCACATGTTATATAGATAGCCAGAAATGGTATTCATCAAATACTAACTGGGACCATTATGATCATTTTTCTCATGTTTTGAAACTGTTAGGCTTAGTATAAATAACCTGTGCAGAACTATATGCATGTCAGAAGACGAAGTACTTAAAATAGGAAATGCAAAAGCTGAAAGGAATGTATAAATTTAATGCTTTGCTCCAAATTGTAGGCAATTCACTTTAGCAATATCAAAAAAGAATTGATATAAACCCTCATCCCCTTTTTCTGATGCTGCATATTATATAAATCAATGACATATGTATACCCATTTCCAAATACTCCACAGTTTGTTAATTTACAGTTGCATAGAGAGGGAAGGAAGAGGGAAAAATACACACAATATTATAAAACCACAACATCCTCATCTTTGGGTAGTTCAAGTGTTTTCCTATTTGACATAAGAACACACAGAGCTAAACGGTATGTTACAAGGTCCCATGCAGTTGTACAATTACTGGAACTTGAAACTTGTAGAAAAGGGTTGTAGTTGACACCAGGAAGAGTAGGTGATCTTCAAAATGAAAACTTCACATTGCCTGAAGTCAAAAAGTAAGGGAAAATCAGTAAGTGTAATCATATGCATATTAGGCTCAGTGAAGCTGAGAACATTACCTTTTTAAAAATAAGCCATTATGTAACTCACCTGGAAGCCTCCCCCCCAGTAATTTAATGTTTCCACACTGTAAAAACATGCTGCTGTACATTACATGTAAGTTTTCAGTTCATTTCTTAAAAAAAAAAACCTAAAAAAGAAAATAACCTAAAACTGAGGGAAATCCTCATAATCTCTCCTCCAAAAATAACCAGAAAAAGTAATGACCAAACACTACTCATTACATGGGGGAAAAAATAACATTCCTGGTCATTATATTATTTTACAAAAGGAATGTCATCACGTCCCCATCACATACAAAAATAATATGTTACAGGCAACATTGTTACTTGTAACTTTTGTTACTTTCAAATTCTGGTGTGTAGACACAAGCTCCAATATAGATATTTTAAGTCTCAGTGTAGAATGTTTTGACAATAATAGGAAGAAACCCAAAAGTTCTGTGAGCATGTTTTGCAGAAGATTATATATCAGCTGGAAGCAAGGTTGATCCATATCTTGGTTACTCTATCTCTGGGCGACCCTGGGCAAGTCACATTCTTTCAACCTCAGAGGAAGGCAAAGGCAAACCTCCTCTAAAGAGATCTTGCCAAGAAAATTGTATGACAGATTTGCCTTAGGGTTGCCATAAGTCAGAAATTACTTCAAGTCCCACAACAACAACAAGACACAGTACACTTTAGCAATATCGAAAAAGAATGGATATAAACCTGAACATTGCTTTCGTTTCACAGGTGCATTATTATCCATGCCTTCTAGGGGAAGACTTAGCTTGTCAAAGTAAGCCAAGTTTCACTTTGTACATTAATGGTTTTGCATTTTGCATTACACTGGTGCCCCTGTAAGTCTCTTTAAAATGTCCTGTGGGTTCACCATACTGCACAACTATAAGAATTTAAGCAAGAGACTGCCTGTTCACAGATTATGGGCTGCTAACATTGCCAAGGGGACCTTACAAAAACAGCTCCATGTGGCTAGTGATTGTTGCCTAGGCTTTAATAGTTGGAAACACAAATTGTCATATCCTCACTGGACTCTGCTGGCAGGGATGCAGAAACTCAGTGTGATCGCAATGAACCACAGGTAGGAAAGAGTTCTAAACCATGCAACTGGGGCTGCTTGACACAAGGCAGTTGGTTTGGGCGACATTCCTTCAGTAAACATGCATGGGTTACAAAAAAGTTTTCTGGGGCATTCAAGGGAATGAGAAAAAAATGGGATGATACGGAAGCTCAAATCTAGTAGTAATGATTGCCATGATAATACTCTGGTATTCATCCTCTCCCGCAAAATACACCGTTTTTGAGATATTTACATTTCCTTACCTACATTACCTACCTAAGCTTTCACAAATAAAATGTGAAAGAAATAATTATTTTATCATTATTGTTATTCCACTGTTTGTGCCCGTGCATATTAATTTAACATTTATTTATTGGAATGGGTAGAAAGTGATAGTTCTTTTTCACATTACCGCTAACACAGTAGCAACTCTCCTTTGCAGGTGAAACAAAATGTGGAAGCAGCTTCTGTGCAGCTAAGAACTTCCACAGATGCAGGGTTGGTCATATGTACCATTCCCATACACTTAGCAACTTCCTGGTACTACACTGACAACCATCTTGCTCCTCTTTTAGTCACTGCATTGGAGCATCACTGTAATTCTCTAAATTATATCTGCACATCTCTTCTGAACTTATTTTATGGGGAAAATCCATCTTCAGTGTCTGCATTTGCTCTTGTTAACAAAATGAAGCCCCAAACCTTGAAAATGCAGAAGTCTTTACAAAGCCCCATGTATGTTTCTACTTATCGACACTGGGTTTGCCCTCTGATGAACCAGGTCAATCCATCACCTCAGGCAGGAGTGGGAGGGGAAGGAAATCATAATTCCACTTTTCTAGGAAGTTTCAGCACCATACTGAAGAGAAGAACCCATGGTGAACAACTGAGAACCCTGGCAGCCCCACTCTTCCATCATAACAAATGCTGCAGCTGGAGAATGACTGTTAGGTCTTCCTGGAGCAACAGTCCAACATCTCATTCTGAGGAGCAATCAGACTGATACCAGGCAGGTTGACTCCCTAAGTATGTGGTCTCCCCAGCATCTTGTTCTGAGGGGCAACTTAGCACAAGGCATCAGGTGAGATCTCTGCAGCAGCCACCAACCCAGTGACTCACTGTTACCTTCCTTGAAGAGAGAGATATTATGTAGGTCAGGACAAAAGTGGGGTGGCAGTACTGGGGGCAGGGGGATGCTGGTTATGCATGTCTTCCCACCACAAGCAGCAAGATGTCTTGTACCTCCACTGGGACACACAATTGAAAAAAGTACTAAAATATATCATACCTGTGGTCTGCCAGCAAGATTTGCTGTAAATAAGAGAGGAGAAGATTAATCACAATAAAAGGCAAAGACCCAAGGATTAAGATACTATTGTGCTGCATACAGAAAGCAATGCATATTTCAAATGAACAACACTTAAAATTAGCTGACTAGCTGTTTTACCGAGCAGCATTTGTATATTCCCCCCAATAAATCTTAAGCATGGTAACAACCATTTTATCATAACACATTTTATATTAAATCTCCTGGCACATAGCTTTCTAGTTTTGTAGTTATGTTAAATTAATTGTGTTCTGATCATTAAATTCAAACTATTCCAGATTATTCTTGTATTCCATGTCCTTATATTATTGCTGCAATTATAGACTGTAAAATCTTGTAAGAATACAAGAAACCTAAACCCTTGAATTACAAAATGTGATGAACTGTGCACTGATAAAACACTGAGCAAAGGAAAGGACAAGAACAACACAAAAATGAAGGAAACCAACATGTGAACTTCCTACTGTCCAATATCCACACTATTTATATTATATGTGCCTTGCACAGCTCAGAAGAGTTATATTTTTGGACTACAATCCCCTTGACTGCTTACTGAGATCTCCTCCCACCAACAAAACTAATTCTTGCAAACTCTGCTGCCTCATCCTTTTTGAGACAGTGAACAATCACAGTCATAAGCAAAAAGAGGGCCAACAATATAATTTGACAATCATGAAACACTAACAGTGCCATCCTAACCCTCTGTTGTTGATGGATGAAGAAGGTGAGGATCAAGTGGTAGTGGCTCTCCTCTAGCTTCTACTAGCAAAGAAGCTCAACTGAGTGAGGCTGCTCTGCCATAGTGGGGTCCCCCCTCTTAAGCATGTAGACTACAAAACTAACTACAGTGAATGGCAAGCTACTGTGATTCTCCCACCATGCAGAACGTCCTGAAAGAGGGATGTTCATGGGCAAATCAAAGCAGGTTCTGAACACACATGGTCCAGAGCTACTGACAGACCTTGCAAAAGAAAATTTGGACTCTATGTGTATGTGCATGTATATCTGTGTGTGTTCTTCATGGGGGGGAGGTGCGTGTCTGTATGGGCATACACATACAGAGCGAGCGAGAGAGCGCCTGCTCTCCACTGGCCACTGCAATCTGGCAGAGTTGTGGATGAGATGGTGAATCTACCACATTGCACAAACCTTCCTTCATTGAAACAAACAATCATTTGGTTGGTGATACACAGACTTCAGAATATAATTTTCCAATTAACTATGCAAGATCAGTTTGTAAAGATGGAAACATTATTTATTCAGTGGATTTATATGCTAGAGCAATACGAATGCTGTTAATCAGGAACAATAAAGAAAGACTTTTTTCAGAGTTAAATATGGCAGCAACCCTACGTTTGCAAAAAACTGGCTTCACAAGTAAGGAGTGAATAGATGAGGCTCAACTGATGCATGCCTAGCACGATTGATAACAAGTGGAATCCATCTCATCCAAACTTGCATTTGCCTACTATTATTAAAAGGAGGAGGGGGCGGAAGCGGAGGAGGGGGCGGAGGCAGTGGTGGTAAAGTGAAATGGTTTAAAAACAAGGACCAGAATCTTGTACAGAAGTTACATCTTCATAAACGGACTTATGTGGGAATTAGAACTGGTCAGTTGTATAATATCCATATCCAGAGGGCTGCTGTTATATTACTATGTAGCAGAGCTGGCAAAGTGGCTAATGCCTCTGCTACTCAGCTAAGTATGTGTAAAGTTAAGTAAAAACTGATACAGAATTCCCACAGAAACAAACACTTCCAAGAAGTCTAAGCAATGGCTTGTGTTTGTTTTTAAATATGTTTTAAAATACCTGCGTAGGTCTTTATAGAGTAGTGTGAGGCTGGAGAGAATGCAACAGCTGCTGTGATAGTAGAAATGGTGATGGAACTGCTCCCAAGAGATGGATGGTCCATAACACCATACTGTCCATCACAGGGCTCTTGAACATGGTGATGTCTCATTCTTCAAAGGTACACTGAACCTACCCTAACCACAAGTGGTTTCTCCCTTGTAACAGTGGGAAAGCCATTTTCCCTCTTGAACAGTATTCCTGGAAAGAACATCATCAAGAACCATTTATCCCAAGAACATTTCTGACCTCAGCTCAGCCCATGCAATAGCTATACTCCCCAACAGCTCCAAGGAGCTGCAAAATCCATGGTTTTTTTTTTTTTAAAAAAAGGAGATTAAAAAAGTTAAAAAGCAGTTGTTGCAGGGACTGGCAAGGATGGAGACTCCAGTAGACTACAAAGGCAAGCCATAAGGAGTTTGGTAACTATGACTCAGCTGAGAATAGAATGCAGATCTTCAAATTTCCCAGCTAATTCCTGTGATGAGCTGCTCATGTGAAAAAGTAAGTAAGAATGTATGGACTATAACTCACGTCCTATCTCTGACAACATGGTGATCTATTACAAATCTACAGTGGGCAGGGAAGCTTTCCTGCCTCAAGACATCCAACCTCTGGATGGTGGGCAAAGCAATACATCAGCCCAACAGGCATCTTCTGCACACTTTGCACTTAGACCAGGGATGGAAAGGAATATTCACTGTTTAAACTTCCTGGTCAAAATAGAGATTTTCCAAGACAGGAAGCTTGGTTTTTGACCAAAATTTTATATCCCAAAGTGTTTCTGGAAACTATTCTGTGCAAAAAACATGTTTTTCATCTAAACATCTGTCATCATTTCAAGAAATATGCCTTTTTGAGTAAAAATCATGGTGGTTTTTAAACACACACACACACACACAAATCCTCATACATGCTTCTGGAAACTGAGTTTTTAATGCAAATCCTATGATTTTAGTGGACACACACACACAACCACCTGTGTTTAATGACAAGGAAACATGCCTGGGCTTTTTCTGCATGGTGACATAATTCCTAGTATCCAGACACATCCACTTTGAAAGAAAAAGGAAGAGTGATGTGAGAAGCAAGCTGAACTGCTAAAGGTAGCTTTTGACCAGATATCTCAGTATGATAGCTGTGCTGGCCACATCTGTAAGAGCACGGGCATAGAATTCTAAAGCCTGCAACAGATGAGGAAATGGTTGTAAAGTATATGCAGCAGATTTGCCACTGCAGAGGTGCGCTGTGCACTGATCTCTGCAGTTACATTGCAACAAAAAGCAAGTGGAACTGTTTTATCTGAAGGGTTCCCTTGAGTGAGGGACTCTATAGCCAAAACAAACTAAAACAGTGTGATGCAGCAGCTAAAAAAAAGCCAATGCGGTTCTAGGCTGCATCAATAGAAGTATAGTGTCGAGATCAAAGGAAGTAATAATACCACTCTATTCTGCCTTGGTTAGACCCCATCTGGAATAATGTATCCAGTTCTGGGCACCACAATTCAAGAAGCTCAAAGCTATTGACAAGCTCAAAAATGTCCAGAGAAAGGTGACCAAAATGGTGAAAGGTCTGGAAACCATGCCCTATAGGGAGTGGCTTAAGGAGCTAGGTATGTTTAGCCTCATGAAGATTAAGAGGTGACATGATAGCCATGTTTAAATATTTAAAGAGATGTCATGTTGAAGATGGAGCAAGCTTGTTTTCTGCTGCGCCAGAGACTAGGACATGGCGCAATGGATTAAAACTACAGGAAAAGAGATTTCACCCCAAAACCAGCAAGAACTTCCTGACAGTAAGAGCAGTTCAATAGAGGAATACACAGCTCTGGAGTGTGGTGGACTCTCCTTCTTTGGAAGTTTTTAAACAGAGGTAGAATAGCCATTTGTTGGGTGTGCTTGGAGTATGTGTTTCTGCATGGCAGGGGGTTGGACTCGATGGTCATTGTGGTCTCTTCCAACTTTATGATTCTATAACAGCTGCTCCCTCCCCCCCCCAAAAAAAATCCTAGTCCAACATGCCAAATAGGCATGTCTTCAGAAACTAGATTTGCAAATTGCAGTGGCAGCAAAGGCAGTAGGGTAATCTTATTTTGCCTTACTTAGACTCAGATTATGGGGCATCCTACAAACTTCACAGCAAGCCTATTTAGTGCGAGGTCTTCAAATATCAGCATACATATGCCTGGACTACTTGATTGGAACCAGTTTCCCAAATGTATCTACAGAGACATTCAAAGCAAGGCACTCACAAATGTCTTAAATTTACACTTGATAGTTTTACTATGGAAACTGCAGGAGATCTCCACAGTGATCATAATGTGCAACTCTAACTCATGTAGTGAGCCTGGGACGTATCTGCTGTGAGTCGCACTAACTGCATAACAACTTGACTTAAAAATAACACAGAGTATACTCAGATATGCAGAAAACTAGAATAAAAAGAACACTTTTTTTTCAGACCAAGGTTATTTTCTGACCAAATGACTGTTTCAGATTTTAAATGTGTTTTGTCTTCAGAAGTCACCATTTGGAAACTTAATAACATTAAAATCCTGTAGTTATCCTATTATGCTCAGGAAATTAGGACAGATTTCATGTATTAACCTCCCTCTGTTGGTTTACCATAAAACAAAGGAGTATCAAAAGAGGCATGACTAAACAACTCCTTCTTCAATCGAACAGTGCATATGAGGATAGTTCAGTATTGTGCTCCTGAAATGTCATGTTATAGCAGTGAGCTGCAGAAGGACTCTGTTCTTTCAGTGGTTCCTCCTATTTTAGAAATGGTAATGTGACAACATGGGGGAGGCTGCTTCATGGAAAACACATCTTTTATAAGATGTGGAATGTTAGGCTCTAACCTAGTTTTAATTTAGGTCATGTGCAGAGTTTGCACAAGGAAGTGTTGGCAGCATCTGTCAAATGCAAGCACAGATTATTCAACCACTTATACAAAAGTATTAGTGGCTGAGTAATCTACTTAATCTGACCACCGGGACTAAGGCGTGTAGTGGGCTATGACAGCAAAGTGTTCATTTTCTCTCTTGCTGAGCCTCCTTAAGTAAAATCAAGAAGTTATAAAGCTATTCATGCTGCCCCAAGTACAGGTAACAAGTGGAGATGCACTGCAAAGTACTGAAATACCTAATGTACCTGATGTACAGTGAGTGTAAAATAGGGGCAGGGAAGTGTGCCCTGTATATCATGGATCTGAAATTCCCACCATCCCTCACTATAGGCTACAATGGCTAGGGCTGATGGGAGGTGTAGTCTGACAACACCTGGAGGGCTGCACATTCTCAGGAGCAGTGAAGACAGAGCTAGGCTTTGGCTAAAATGGTGGGAGTGGCAGTTTAGGATCCTCACATTTGTCCCTCCCATATCTTGTCCTTGTGGTTGAGATTGTCATCCAGCAGAGTCTTGGAATCTTGGGCCAGGTTGCAGAAGGCATGAGTGGCAGAAGTAGCTCTTGATGGGTGATGCTATGCAAAATCACAGCATGGAGTTTCCAGTGATCAAACAGGTAAGCTACTTTATCTCTTTCCTTTTTCGTGTTCATGAGTGAGAGAGGTCAGGGGGATACAGAGACAAATCCTGAGTATATGGAATGGGTCAGATGTGATATATACATATACATGTGTGTGATATACATTTGTTTCTATTGAAAAAGGACAAGTTCCACATGTATCAATCATGTTTTGTGTTCTGGCCATGGTGTTACGTGTGGCCTTTATGTATTCTGTCACTAAGGGATAAACTTTCTTCATATGCTGTCCATATTCAACATTTTAGAGGCAAGTACTCAGCTTTGATGAGCAAAAGTCAGCCATAATGTTATATATTTGCTATCTGAAGTGAGGTCATGTAGAAGATGGAGCAAGATTATTTACCTAAACATTAAGAAGAACGTCTTTACCTGAAGAGTTCTTCAACAGTGGAATAGACCGTCTCTCCATCTTTGGAGGTCTTTAAATAGAGGGTGGACAGACATCTTTCG
Organism: Ctenosaura bakeri; assembly: GCA_948474755.1. Taxonomy (NCBI): domain Eukaryota; kingdom Metazoa; phylum Chordata; class Lepidosauria; order Squamata; family Iguanidae; genus Ctenosaura; species Ctenosaura bakeri. Next base: position 130,544 of record CAOLHI010001973.1, read on the forward strand.
GCAGTGCTTTAGTTGTGTATTTCTGCATGGCAGCTGATTGGATTACACGGCCCTTTGTGGTCCCTTCCAACACTAAGATTCCACTGTTCTATCCTATGATTTTATAAAAGGCGGAAATTGTTCGAAGACACTTCCTGCATCATAAGTAGTATATCTAAGTTCCCATCTGCAGCTTGGCTCAGTTCCTTGTATTATCTACTATGCATGTCAGGTGTTTGCTTTTCTACATGGCACAGTTACAGTCTGTAATTTTGTTGTGATCTATCGGGGGCCTAAGAGAATGCAAACAGATACTAAACTTTCCATTATATGCTGAGAATGGGTGGAAAATGTTGCCTTGCCTAGGATAACAAACTACTTTGAGCTGACTCTAGAAAGAACTCTTAGTTTTCACAAGTATTAATTTCTTCACAACATTTTATATTAATTCGTAGGGAGGAAAATAAAGGACTTTTGTGACTAAAGAAAAAAGTCAAAAGCATAACGGGGCTTCAGCGCAGTCCCATGGACCAGTTAATGTCATTGCAACACAAAGCATTTCCAACTCATTATAGTTTGGATTGTAAGATTTGACTACATAGAGTCTTCCCTGAGGGACTCTGCTTCCATTAAGTTTTATGTTTTGGAAGCCACAGTTATCACAAGCTCACTCCCAGGAACTGTGTGTCATTAATTCGAGAGAGAGAAATTATATATTAAAATAGCTGTCTGTTGTTCTCTATAATGCTTATCACAAGAGAAGCTCTGTCCTTAACTCACCCTGCAAGAGTTTCTTATTGCACAGGGCACACAGTATGCTGCTAAATCAATTAAGAATACTGTCATAGGTTGCCTTCTTTTTAATGGATCCCAAAGTGGAGAGTGAAAACCTTTCTTCCTCCACACCATCTGCCCATGTCAGTCCTCAGTGAGGCCTTCACCAACCTGTCATATTGATCCATGTTAATCAAACCCAGCCAAGTGCCTCTCAGTGATGTACCCCAGAGAGTAGAAAAGTTACTTTTTTGGAGGTGAACTCCTCAAATCTCCTCGCCAACATGAGTAGTGCAATTTCCCTAAGCTTTGAGCTACTTCCATACTTCTCAGTAAGCCACAGACCTGAGTTGTAACAGGCATCTAGTCCTAGTTACACTTTTTTTTACGCGTAGCTCAGCAGACTCCAGAAGTATCTGCACTCCAAACATATTTATGTTTTGCACCTGCTTATTTTTTTTTAATATTTCTACGGCATTATTTACTGCATTTATATTTTTAATCCTTAAAATATAAATGCAATGAAATTTTCAAAAAGGAAAAGTAGAGGAGGAATAAATATATATAATATGTATGTAGGTTATGTATATATTGGTATAAGCTGACTGTATGAAAAAAAATCCTTTGAAACTGTTTAATGTTAATGGCTTCCTCAAAGAATCCTGGGAATTATGGTTCACTATGGGTGCCCATGAATCTATGTTCAAAGAACTACAGTCCACACAGTTCCCTGGTAAAAGGGAATAGCAACCCTTTTCAGTCTAGTGTAAATATGTCCTTTTACAATGCTGCTGAGAAGTAATTTACACTTTCATTTCTTTATTTATGTAAAATGTTCCACAAGCTCGCACTATACTGTTCAGGAAATAACAACAACAACAAAAAATGTATCTAAACTGATTGCTTTTGTTAAAAAATGGTAAAAGTCCAACATATAATGATAGTTGTGTTCTCAATGATTCTTGAAAAATACTACATTAGTGACTATCAGGGAAAGACAAGGTCCATGACACTAAAAGGAAGGTTAGTTTTACAGAAGAAAACAATGCAATAAAGCTCATTCTTATATGGTTTTACACGGGAGGAAATTGCTGCCATGGCTTCTCATTATTCTGAATAACACCATGACAGCAATAAAATCTGAACCAGACTTCACAGTCTATCATGTGCAGCGGAGTGTTAGAGGCCATACAGGGTGAGACACAGAGCAAAACGCTTTGGCTGGTGTCAAGACAGGACCTGTTCTGAATAAAAGAATTGAGGGTGTGCATTCTTTCAATTGCAGAAGCTCAGAAGGAATGGCTGAGATTTACAAACCTTCCACATACTTACATATTAGCTAGGTTTAAATGGTGATTGTTTATCTGTATGTGGGAATGGGTGGGTTACGTTTCTGTGGGATTTAAAATAGTTTTTTTTAAAAAAAAATATTGGGGAAGTCCACTATGTATCTGGAGACCCTGGCTTTTGCAGGGCAGTGGCAGCAAAGTGGTGATCACTTACTCTTTGAGTTAATGGTTATATTACATGTATTTATTATGTTGTACTCAACCTCAGAGGAAGGCAAAGACAACTCCCCTCTAAACAAATTCTGCCAAGAAAACCTTGTGAAAGGTTTGCCTTAGGGTGGCTATAAGTCAGAAATGACTTTAAAGCACACAACAACAATCAATTATGTTGTGCTATTAAATATACTGCAGTTCACTGTTCTCACAAATTGAGTTGTGTAGCATGGGGCAAGATCCAAATTTGGGGGTGCAGGGTTGATATGGCTCTTTATTTACTCATTTTATGTGGGCTCTCTTATAGGATCTTGGGGTGAAAGCTATTCAGTTCAGGCTCAGCTCAGGGGATGTTAGACAGGGCCTCAATGTGGATTAATCTTCATGTGGAGTAGATGACTGTCACTCTTAGTGATTCTTCAGCAGTCAGCAGAGAAGTGGGCACATTGGAGGATAGTCATGTTATCAGATCATTGGATCCAAGCCTCATGCTAGGCCAGCTCTTTACAGGTATTGTTAATAAAAATGAGGCCTTTCCATTTCCTAAACAATTGTGGTACCTTCACTCTTTTGTTCATAACAGTCCCTTGATGCTGAACCTGCAAGAGCAGGATGCTTTAATCATATGTGAGCCTTTCCCATATAGTTACAAAAGAACAATCAAAATGCTTTGTATTTATCTGCCCCACATCACAGCAGATAAAAACTATTAAACACTTTAAATTGTGAGTGATCAACATTCTGTTGATGTCAAATGACAGTGTTGTTTAAAACAAGATCTTCAGATCTGAAACACAAGTGGGGTCTGGACAGTTATGTGGATCTAACACCTGGCCACAGGGATCAGTTCAATGGATTTTAATTTCCTGTTCAATTATTGAGAAAGAATAATTCAAAGAAGAGGAAACTAAGCATGAGAAGTAAAAGGAATATTCAACAGAGTTCCATGAAGTCTGGACAACATAATATAATTTTATCTCAGCATTTTGCAAGGGATTATGGACCATAACACCCCCAGCTTTTATAAGTAGCCAATGCACTTACTTTTATGTTCAGTTCAAAGGAAGCAGAACAAAGTTATTACTAAACCACAAACAATTGAGAATTTAGCTTCCAGTCCTAATTGGCTATCAACATAGCCAAGATGGAAAATGATCATAACAAAAGCAATGATCTCTGTTCAGTAAAAAGAGAGCTGCACAATGTAACATTAATAACTAGAATAAAGACATATGAATTAATAATGGAAAGCACTTTTTTAATGAAATATGAATGAACAAACAATATGTCATTCCATGTATGTATGAAGCAATCATACAAGTGTGAAGCTGTGTTGACTACAATGGCACTGGGACAATCACTGAAGGGCCACTTGCCTTTGTAGGCTACCATACATTATGGGCATGTAGGCACAGAAAAGTTATGTATGGCATAAGACATAGTGATAATACCATAATCACATTATTAAAAATATGGTCCAAATTAAACATAACGTGGCTACTTTGTATGGCTTGTATATTAAATGAAACTTTGTATGACAAATGAGGCGCTCAATAATGATATTGCTCTCTCTTTTATTGTTTGAATGAATCATCAACAGAGACCGTGCATTTTTTTCCAGTTACGATATTTAAGGAGTGTCACTGACAAAAGTAACACCACCTTCAAAATAGTATAAGTTACCTGAGCAACCTCTCTCATAATAAAATTTGATACGCACACTAATAATAAATTACTAAGCTCTAGTTTAAAAATATAATAGGTATATTGTTTCTAAGCATTTTATATCTCTTATTTTACCTCATCACTGTTGTTCACCCATAGTGCACAAGAAGTATCTTTCTATCTCCAAAGAAAGCCTCACAGAAGAGAATCAAACCGTGTTCATACCAGCCTACTATCAAACAGGAGATATGGTTTACATGTTCCTCTCCCTAGAGCATGTAACAGTACATATTTGATTGGAGCACTGATGCAAGGTGAGAAGAAATAAAAAGACAGTGCATTTTGAAGGCCCCATGATACAAAAACCATGGCAATCAGTTATAATGGGTCACTGATCCTGAACGTAGATCGTGCCAGACTATACAACAGATGAATTTACAGTACCTTTTTCTGGGCTCTACCATTTCAGACTATAGGTGTGCCCACTAGGAATGTAATTCTTCTCTAATTTTGTTCTTTCCAAGTTTAGACAGTCTTGGAAAACTACACAATTTTAGAAGACTAGTTGTAGTTTGAGGCTTATTCTATGCAAAATTCACACTTTTTGTTTGTACAGAAAATTGTTTGTTTATAGTGCAGTAAACAGTAAATACTATTTCTGCAGAGAAAATGCTGTTTCCCTTGTAGAAAATACAGATTTTCTCTCTCTCTCTCTCACACACACACACCAATATGAATTTTGGATAGAGTAAGTTTCAAACCACAAAGATTCTTACCCGTCTAGGATTCTCCCCTTCACTTTCCTAACACTGAGAAACATGTTTCTGAGCATTTTTCAAATATTTATGAATATACTTCCCATCTCAGCTGACTATATTGTTTGGTTCCTATACTTTAAGTGGTGTGGCCATTCCACTTAAAGAGCAACTGCTTAGGACAGATCCAAGTAGACACTGCATATTCATCAGGCAACATGTAGCATGTGAAGATCCACATTGTCTGGACATACAGTGTTCCTTAATACATCAGAGAGCAGCTCCATGTCAGCTCATAACCTACCAAGTGGCTGGAACTCTCACCCATTAGGTAAACACTCCTCTTATCGAAGGCATAAGTAGAGGGCTAATGTTAGGTGTGCAATGTTTATATCCACTTGTTCCGGCAGAAGCAGAAAGATGCTTTTGGATACTGTTGTATCATGTCTCTCACTAGAGATCTGAGAAGTGCTCTAAAAGTTGTTTTTCTTTAAAATACTAGCTCAGTTACTAAAAATCAATTGCCTGACAATACATTTTTGCTGTTAGCCATGGAAGTAAAAATTATTCAGAAAAAAAAGGGGTTGAAGTTTTAAAAGCAATACATATTTCTGAACCATATAGCTAATTGTTCTGTTCTAGGCTCACTTCAGATCCTGTTACGCAGTGAGCGGCTCAACAGAGTGTTTCAATGACTTTGCATCTCAAAGTTTTGTATCCACCACCACCCAAACCCTCCCTAGCAAATGTTTTTGACAAGGCAGTACTAAGGCTGATGAAATCCAACCCTCAGCCAGTGACAGGTGGTGGCTCCAAGGTCAAAGGAAGCAAGCAATTCGCTCTAATGTTTAGTTTGAACTCTGAAGGAGCCTTCCTTTAGGTGCTGAACCTACTCAGACACCAGGGGGGAAAGGAAAATGGTTAGCTGAGGGATTTTGAGAATTGTAGTTTGAAAAGGAATTTTTTCAAAGTTCACTCAAAATGTCTAGTGGCCAGTAACTATGCTGGCTGAAGGATTCAAGGAGCTGTGATCCCAAAAGGCTGGCTTTCAATAAGTAAGACTGAACCCAGGAAAGTATGTACGCACGTGTGTGCGCACACACACACACACACACACTGCTTACTAGCAGAATTACTAAGAAATGGTTAAAGCAATGCTATTTAATAAAGATTTGAGAATAAAACTAGCTATTATAAGGAGGCCTGGTTTCTATCTCTTTCCCTCTCCCAAGCCTCTCACCAAAAAACAGCCGCAGAAATGCCAACACAAGTCAAAGTCAGAGAAAATAAAAATAAAAAACAAAGGACTCTACTAATTACCCAGAAGGGGAGAAAAAACCCTCAATTTAATCATGATGGATGAAGATGGCTGAGAAGCAGCCCAGAAAAATATAACCAATGAGGGGGGCAGAGGCAGCAGAGAACCAGGGCATGAGTATACTCGGAGAGGACTTGAGAGGGGGGAATCAAAAACATGCCCAATTGGCCTAAATACCCTAAAGGCAGCAGATTCCATCTGGTCTTGGAAGCTAATCAGGGTCAGTACTGGTTATTACTTGGATGCGTGACCTCCAAAGAATACCAGGTAGTCTAGGCTATATTTGAGTGGAAGGAATTGGCAAAACTATTACTATTCCTTGCCTAAGAAAAATGGAATTCTTGAGGTCACTGTAAGTGTAGGTAGGCAACTTGAAGGCACATACATGCAAGTGATTGCATTAGAGTTCAGGCTCACTTTTCCAGATTCAATGTACTTAATACTTACTGCGGCAAGCCGGAAATGTGCTGTTGATTTGTTCCATGACATCTGTTAGATCTGTGCTGGTATCATGAGGTGGGACTAACAAGTCATCAACACCTGATGAAAACAAAATGTGCAATCAGTTTAGCAATAAAATAGCAGCATTAAAGAGCCTGAAAGTTATTTCCACCCATCTTTATCCTCTGAACATTTTTAGAGTTAAAAAAGAAATCTACTATTTGAAACCTCTCATTTGCTATGCATGAATTGCTCATTAAAAATGGTCAGGGAAGTGAAGAATACAAGTTAAATTATAAATTTGTAGCTGATCTCATTTCTGCATTATAAACCTTAACCGTTGTGCATGATAATACCAGAGAGAATTTCTGAGAAGGCACTAGATGTACAAATTTGCTGTTAAGTTATTCTTTTATCAAGCTGTAAAGGAATGTTTGGTGGCAAATTATTATACTTGTTAGAAAGCCCCCAGTGTTTTCTAATAAATGTGTATTACTACGTAAAGGCTATGATAGAATTCATATAGCTTTGCCTTCCCTCACAAAGAAGATCAGAATCACTCCATCACTGAACTCTGACACTAGGTACCCAACTCGTGTGGGGAGATTACTACCAATGACTATTCAAGCACAAAGAAAGAGGTCATGAATGATAGATTTCAGTTAACTGGGCCTAGGACCTAGGGAGGATGAAGGAAGGAGCCTGCCTCTTGTTCTTTTCAGCTGAACTCGCCACACGATGATGCCCTTGGAGCTAAAAGAGAGCAAGACCAAACTCACCCCACTTCTCTTTGACAGAGAACTCACCGCACAGAAATAAATCATTTTGGGAAAACTTCTGTAATGGTTTCAGGGCAAGGCAGGGAAGCAAATCCTTCCCAAACCAGCCTGGTAAGAGAGGTCAAAAGAGATGCCGCCCCTGCTCCCCTAATTATACATCTGTTTCTAAATTTACATATGAACATTTAAGACAAACACTGGGTTGTAGACAGATTTAGATACATGCAACTAGGCTGGCAGAAGTGCACTTGCCTGCCCCTCCATCTCATCCTCCGCCATGCACCCCCCCCCGCCAGCAATACCTCAAGCACTCTGACAATTTATAGAAGAAGTCAGAAGCTGAATGGGGACAAAGCTATAGTGTTAATATGAGGAAATAGTGAGTTTCTAAATAGTGAATTTCATGCACCTTTCACGAGCAGAGCAATTTATGTGGAGGGATGGTGGATGATGGGAGCTATGCAAAAACCGCGATAGCACTTCCTTCCTGCACTGAGCACTGGCAAAAACAGCTTACCAGAGTCAAGTGTTTAAAAAAACCACCATATAGCAGAGACTGTACACACAGCTTAGAAGCGTGCCCAGCAGAGTTTAAACATTAGCAGCAAATGCTCTGAAACCACAAAATACTCCCACACCATATTATCTTCCAACTCGGAGGCTTTTACTTTCCAGTTATGATACATACATATATACAGTACTCCAACGGAGTTTCAGCATTCCACAGCAAGTGAAGATATGCATCCAACATAGCCTCCGGCCACTCTATCAGACAATTGAGAGGGCACAGTTGGCTAGAACACACACCCTTATATACATACATATCTGATGCAACTCTAGCCAACTTTGCACGTTCCCATGTATGATGCAACCCTCTGCCCTGATTACATATTACAATGTCTTAGCAAGAGTTACATGGGATTATATCATTCACTGTCATTCCCAGGTGCAAACCTTAATGTACATCATATATATTTTATTTGGACTACAGGCCATGTCCAACCTTTCCTCACAATTTAGGTGGTGGAAGACACATTCTGGATCCAATTCACTGGGCAGAAAATGGCAAGGTTCCATTCCCCTGTCCACCCCTCTGCAAATCCTACATGTAATTTGCAACGGTTCCAGCTATACCAAAATTAGACTCAGTATTAATATTAAAATAATGTTAATAGTATTATAGTTGGCAGACATTTGACCTTGATGTTCTCTTGACATATACCATTGCTAGTTTTATTCTATTTTGTTTGCTTGTTTTAATTATTATTATTCTTTTTTTCATTAAATGTCTGTAATCTGTCCTGAGGGCTCCCTGGATCCATGTGGCAGGCTAAAAAGTGATAAATGGAAAAAAAAATCTTTTATTTCAACATACTACATCAGTTCATCTAAAAATATTATGAATCTTTCTTCCCAGATTTGAAGTTCATCAAACTTCAAGGCATCAGCCTTGATCAAAAGACTACTTATGCTTAATTAAACCTTTCCTCAAGTTCAATTCAATCACTGTCCTAGATAAGTAGTAAAGCCTCATAAGAAGCTTTGTAATCTTCTGTTTAGTCAGAAATACAGAGATACCAACTTTCCAGTTTTAGAAGTGCTCAGGGGGGCTAAGGAGGTATCTTCTGACTGTTAATGCTTTGTTCAGGATGAATCATGTTCAAATATGACACCGGACAGAGCATCATATAAGCAAAACGTGGTACACAGATGTGTGTAAATCTATAATGCCTATTTCAGTTCTCATATTGAGCTAGATCACTCACATCTAGTTATGCATTTTTCAAGAGGTTATCATACCTAATATAATGCATAATGCTGTTGTAAACAAATTCATAATGGATACAAAGCTGTCTCCGTACTGGCCAGGTACCATACCTGTCTGATTAAACTGTGAACTGGAATCTTGCTCAGATGCATAGCTGAGGGCAGAATGTTGAGGTGAAGCACAGGAAGAGCCCCCATTAATTCTGGAATCTGCTTCAGGCTAAAATAAAGTAAAAAAAATGTAAAAAATACCACCAGAAGAAGCCCACTGGAGGACATCAAAGAATACCTTAAGGATACAGAGGGAGCCCAGAAAGGACTGGTGGACCTGGAATACTTCAAACAGTTGACACAGTCTATTAATAAATACTCTAAGACACCAGATCCCATATGATCTCGGAAGCTAAGCAGGGTCAGCTCTGGTTAGCAATTGGACAAGAGACTGCCAACAAATTCCAGGTGCTATAGACTGTATTTCTGAAGAAGGAACTGGCAAAACCATCTCTGAGTATTCCTTGCCCTAAAAAAAAACTTGTGGAATTCATGGGGTCACCATAAGTGAACAGGCAACTTGAAGTTGCACACACACACTAATAATAATAAACTAGAAGGGTCTTGCACATCCAAGCTAGAAATGCAGTTGTTAGAAATGGAAACAAATCCAATAGAAAAAAGCAAGAGCTTGACACTGAGAAGTTCCATTGGCTCCCATCCTGCCCATATGAAACTATTGTGCTGTTCAAAACACTTATTCATTTGGTGACAAACCCATGTATAGCACCACAGCAGTCATCTCATAGCCTTGATTGTAGTCCAAACCTGTATTATTTTGCATGTTAGAGGGGTTTCAGTGTCAAGTGGAACAGAATTATAAGTTGTAAGGTACCACTTTAAGTCACAAAGGCACATTTCTCTGTGCAGCAATAAACACACTGTGCCGCAATGGACATAATGTTTCAAAACCTTGGTGCATTTTTAATACTTGATAATTATCAATCTCATGCTCCACTGAGAAACTCCTGGGTGTTAACACGAGGGCATTGCATATATGAGCATGCAATATATTGCTGGTACTGTGTCTCTCTATCTGTCTACAGACACAATCATTCTTTGCCTAATTTAGCCAGAAATCTATACTATTTGAATGAGTACTCAAACCACATTTCTCTCATCAATCTTCTAAGGAAATAAAGTGGGCTGCAATTTGCATATTAACACTAAGCCATGGTTTAGCATTATTACTATAACTTGAGTATAACCCTAGGTACATTTTTTTGCCCTCCTCTCCTCCAGCATGGCAACAAGGAGGAATTCAGATGCTCTTGCTTCTATTTTTGACAGCTGCTGAAATATCAGAAAGTAGATAAATTACCATTAGACTTAACCGTGGTTTACTACTCTTGTTCCGTGTTTGTGTATCAAGAAATTGTTTGATTTGCACAGCTTGTGTGTGCCTTTGAGTCCCCAACCTCTTATGGTGACCCCATAAATTTCATAAGGTTTTCTTAGGCAAAGAGGTGATTTTCTCAGTTCCTTCCTCTGAAATACAGCCTGCAGCACTTCCTGGTCTTCATTGGCAGTCTCCCATCCAATTACTAACCAGGGCTGACACTGTTTAGCTTCCAAGATCAAATAGATCTGGTGTCTTTAGGGTATTTAGGGAGCTATTTCTATACAGACTGCTTAGGTAGGTCTTTGAAGTTTCTGGAAGGAAGGGAGAGGGTTGAAGAAGTGAGCAAAATTGTTTCATTATTTCCTCTTCCTTGTAATTAACATGTCTTTGTCAAGCTGCCATATGCCAGCTCAGCTTCACCTCTAAGTCTGACATTGTAATCAATCTTTAGGACAAAAATGACAGCATCCCATGACAACTACCAATCCTTTGAGCCTGCTGAAATAAAAATAGCAAGTACACCTCCAAGCTGAGATCTGAAATAGTCAAGTTCCCGGGTACAGAAGTGTAAAATATTCATCCAAGCAACATTCTGTGGTGTTACAGTGTGCTAAGCAGTATTTACCAGGCTCAATTTTGTTTTCATTCTCATAGACTCTGAGATAACACATCCACCTTGACAGGTTATTAACCTAATCAAAACTCTTCAGTCAATATATCACAAATAATAAAGCAGAATTTAGAAAAGAGTGAAAGACTGGTTTGTAAATGACATATCAGAAGAACAAACAAATAACAATGCATGCCACAAGTAAACATAATAGCTGTCAGCACAAAGCTCATTTTCAAACTGGCACAGGAGTGCATAATCATATTTCTGCTATTTTAGAGAAACCCTGAAGCTGATTATCTTTTTTGAATTAAAAAAAAATACACATGAACAAAGTTCACACATTTTGCAGATTCTGTTATACATTAGATCTAGATTTCATTCCTGCTGCAAGAAGGGGAAGGAAGCACGTTTTGCTAACTTCCCACTTCATCACCTTGCACCTTGCATCATGTGAAAATCTAATCTGAAGATCAGGGAGGTTATATGGGGCAGTGCTGGGAGGTGAATGAGTCCCACTCTTGTGGAAGAGACAGGATATAAATAAAGTGATTGGTTGGTTGGTTGGTTGGTTGGTTGATTGAGTGAAGTGATTGTTGCTGAAGGGTGGGAAAACAGCAAAAGTCAGTTCCATGCTCCCAATTCCCAGCTCCCACTACAATCACCTTTTGTGAATTAAAACCTTTCCATTCTCAATAGGTAGTCTGGGCTCACCACTTGAAACATTTAAGAGGCATATACCAAACTGAATTAATCATAAACTCTGTCATGAGATACTTGAATATACATATTTTGACAGAATATCACTACTGACAACATGACTTTCCTTCTAGCATACTTGAAAAGACTTGAAAAGAGAGACAGTATGAAGCTGAGAAGAGAACCAAGCAGTGCGCAATGTAGCATATCTGCAATTTAAATAAAATTATAAAAGAACTCATTGATTCCAGAAGGAAAGACGACATGCAGTGCCCACAAATGATGTTCATCACCAAGAGAAAGTTATTGTGAGTACCATACCTGCTCAAGCAGCTGTCGTAGCCGATGAAGCTGAGATTCCAACTGCTTATTATGATCTTCCAAAATCTGCATTCTAGCCTCCAGACGACCTTTATGCTGCCGTAGAAGTTTCGCCTCTGCAATGAGTTCAGCATCTTCAGATGTGTGCTGTGGTGACACCACTGAGTCTGGAGGTGAGCTCAGAGCATTTATCCCCTTTCGAAGATGCTGTTCCTTTAGTTGTTCATATTCCACCTGTAGCATCCTAAAAAAGGCCAGTTTGAAAGGAATAAGCTGGCTTCATGGCCTTGTAGATGCAACACAATTTAATTTAAAATCATTTCCTAAAACTAATGTATCTATCACCATTACCTCACCATTACGGAACCTATATCACAGCTACTGAGTTCTAATATACATTCTTATTTTTTCCTAGATACAGCAGAACAAAAGGACAACTGCAGGGGAAGTTTGATATGCACTGAATAATTTCTTGGCAAAACACTTAACAACTGTTTTAAACAGGACTGGAAAAACATTCTCAGCCCAAGAGCCACCTTATCTCATGAGCATGGCTAAATACAGATATGAGGTGGCATCAAGGCCATGTGTACAACCAATGCACACATCCAGACATTTCCTATTAACATACATCTGTCTCCCCATTCTCTCCATCACTCTCTCAGGTCATTTTCCCTGCCGCCATTCTATCTCTATACAGTCATCCCATAATCTGCCACCTCATTGTATCTCTGTCTCTCTGTTCTGCTTGTCTATTTCTATGCCATTTCCACCTCCACATCCACTTACCCTCCCTCCACTCCCATTCCAGCTTCTTAGCTGATCCATATGAAACAAGTCTTAACTGGCAAAATTTTAGCTGCCAGTGCAAGAAGAGATAATGCCTTCCCATTATCTTTGGCTTGTTCTGTTTCCTTATTGCAGACTAAGAAATATCTTTCCCACTCCAATTCTAAGTGGTTTCTCCAGATTAGCTGATCAAATAAGGGCAGAGATGGGAGAAAGGATTGAAAACTTTCCTTCTCCCCACCTTCCTACCTTGTTGCTCAGCTGTTCTGGAAGAGAAAGCTAAGACGCAGGGAAACAGAACTGTGGGGTAGGAGGAAGAAAGGCTGGTGAATGCACTTGGGAGGCCTGTTCTGGCATATTTGGCCCACAGATTAGAGGTTCTCTCTATGTCGTATAATGTCTACCAAACCACATTCATTATACCCAGAAAAGGTCTTTTATAAACATATGTACAATATTTGATCTTGCATCACCTATTTTTACACTGGACAGCTCTTCTCCCAGTGGGATAACTGCTTTCGCTCCAAGACATTGTGTTTGGTTTACACTGGCTGATACCAAAGTAATTAACGTGATGGCATGTTTAAATATTCAAATCAGCAACAAATGCTACAACCAGTGAGACCTGAGCCTGCTCGTATAAATCAACCTAAACATCAGGCTTTTTATTTTTAAAAATTAATTCTGAAGACGTGGAATCATAAAATCTTAAGAATTGGAAGGTGCTACAAAGGTTATCTAGTTCAAGCTCTGCTATGCAGGAATACACAAATATAGTAATTCCAAAAGGTGCCCATCCCATCTGTTTAAAGACTTCCAAAAAAGGAAAGACCACGCCTACCCCACCGCAATCTGTTCCATAGTTGAACATCTTTTTAATTTTTTCAGATCTTAGTGCCTAATCATGAACAAAGGAACTTGCCTTATAACAAGTCTAACTGAGTCTGGCAATTTGGCATGAAAAGCATGCTCTGCTACTGAGCTACAGGCTCTCTTCAGAGAAGGAAGACTACAACACTACAAATCTTGTTTAAAGAAGGAGGAGAAAGATTGAAGAAATCATTTCCTTTATGGTAAGCTGGGGATTGGGTGTCTAGATATCAGGACTGGGTTAAGCAGATTTTGCTGATTTACAATTGAGTGGAGAGCTCCATTATGGGAAGAATAAGGAGTGGGAGAAGAGAAGAAGACAGTTAGGGGAATGTTGTGGCCAATGATGGAAAAGGGTATTTCCCTTCAGCTGGTCTGTAGAGGATTAGTGGGCTTTTTTTGCTCCTCCTGCTTCATTGTGTTCTGACTTTCCCCTCTCCCCAAATAAATTGCTGGCTTTTCCCCAATCATGTTTCAAACATAAGCACATACAGTAACCAACATTAAAGAATCCCCAGATCCTCTACAAGGAGAGACGACGGCACCTTTGCTCTTCCTCAAGGTCTGCAATGATGCGCTCCAACTCTCCTCGTTCCTCCTTCTCTACTGACTTCAAGATCTGTGCTGGGCTCTGCGGCTGACTCACAGGTGACTCCCCTCCCAGAGTCTGACAGTATTGCTGGATAAGGGCATGCTCATCCTCCCTAGAGAAAAAGAGAGCCAGTATAAATAACCTTTCCAGGAGTGAACTATAATTACGTTTCTATAAATTGCTTCCAGGATGCATTTAGAATGAAGCCTGGTGAGTTTACACATCCTATGGGATAGCTGTAAGATTGCTTGAAGAAACAAAATTGCTCTCAGGGATGGATGTAAAGAAAGACAAACTGAGATTTTATAAACAATTGCATAAATTGCTGCTTGAAATGGTGGTAAGATTGGTCCCTTTGCTTTCAAAGACTGTATTCTTTGGCCCAGTTTACACTTCTACAGAGATCACTTTGAAGAATTAAGGGCACACTTCTACTGCATTGCATACAAATCAGAGCTCCCCATGAAATTTGGGGTTGCTGGATGTTTATTTAGCAAGGATAAGAAACTGATCTGAACCTGAACAAATTAATTCTTTTATTTACAACTAAACAACAACAGCAGATGAACCTTTCAAAAACACTTGCAACCATTCCCTTCACATTTTGTTCTTTGGCCATCTGTTTACCCAGTTTAAAATGTTGCTTTCTTCATAACAGCTTTCTCATTATAACCAACTCAAGAGCCCTTGAAAAATTAAATAATAAGGAAAAATATGCAAAGCGTGTAAAGCTTGAGAGCAAACAGATTTTTAGATTATACTTAAAAAAGAAACAGAGAGATAAAGAGAAGACAGGAAAAAGGCATTCCAAGTGGCAGGCAACTACAGATATGAGAGGATCTTACATTGGGCATGCCAATAACAGTTAGAAGGACTTAGTTATAGAGAGCACTCTGCCCTCCAGCTGCACAGCAAGACAATCTACACACCAGTCACACAGATCAAACCATTCAGTCTAGATCACAGCTTGTACTACACAAACCCTCATACAGAACAGACAGCTTCCAGAGCCTCAAATGAGTGAGTGAAGCCACACAGTTCTAGTCTGAGAGAGATCAAGATGAGAGGAAAACACTATTTACTTTTGGGGAGGGAGGAATCACCCTCAGAACAATTATTTTATAATAATAATAATTTGTATAAAGGAATTCAGACACATTTGGGAGAAAAGTCTTTCCACAAACAGTCATGGAGGTGGGGAATTGATTTAACTCAATAGAAGCCCCTTCTCATTTTCACAAGCCATCAAGTTCTATCGCAGTGGTAGACAAAATGTGGCTCTACCTATTTCTGCAGACATTGACCTTCCCCAACTTCCTGAACATAAGTAAGGAGAGGCAATTTATTTCCAAATAGATTTCAGGACCCCACTGCACATTTAACATTTTAAAAAATGAGAGGGCACACAAGATGCTTCTGCTCAGGAGTTGGTCACTTTTGGCAAACCATGAACCATGGAGAGTGTCAGGGCTATTAAAAAAAAAATCCTGCTACCCAGATCACAGTTGCCCACCCCAGTTCTGTAGTAAAAAAGCCCCCAATGCCTTGATGGGATACAAACCATAATAACCACACAGGGCAAAAGCCAGTAGGCAATATCTATTAAACAAGTGTTTTGTTATTACTAATACTTTACTGTGAAAGTGGACAGATTGTTTGACGTGGACTAACATAATGAAAATATTGGAAGCCTGAGAACTGTTTCCCTATGATCCAGACTTCTGGTGTCATGAATGTATTTGGATCATCTGCCATCCCATGTACACTCACTATCTGGAGAAGCAAATCATAGTATTATGGCATATAGTATTTCCTAACTGCAAATTAAATACTTATTCAAAGTGCTTTTGTCTGGTTGCTTTTTTTTTTAATGAGCAGAATATGAGAACTTTCCTGCATCCCAAACATTTGGGGCAGTAATGCCCCTTTTATTGGAACTTTATTTGGCCAGAATAGCAACATTAAAAATAATTAAGCATAACTACTGTAATATTAAAAGAGTCCCTCACAGTGTATCAATATACAATCCCAGCCAAGAATATGTGTGTGTGTGTGTGTGTGTGTGCGTGCGTGCATACATACACATACAAAAATAGACACACACATACATACATACATACACACACATGTATTATAAATTAATGGTACACATGTTAGTCTAACATGTTAGTCTAACATGTTAGTCTTTTCTCTCATCAGTCTTCACTTAGTTATAGCCACAGGTAGCTTTGACAGCAGATTGTCACTGGCTGCAGCTTCATTGCTGTGAAAGCTTTAATATAATTTTCAGCTTTTATGGCACTATAAAGTTATGCAGTGTAAGTATTATTTCCCAGAAATATATGAAATACCTGGAGCCATTGGCAACTAAACCACAGCTGCCAGGTGAATAAGGAGTACAGCAAAATAATTTAAAACTAAATTGAAGAATCTGATTATAGTCATCATGTTAGCTAAAAATAAAGACAGTCCAAATCTCTTTAAATTATAGGGTACAGTGACTGCTTTTGAGCATCACGATCAAAGGCAACATTACTTTTAAGAACAAGAAGCACTTTAATGCTAACACAAATATGCTGATAGGAAAGTTCAGGAGCATGCATAATTTTGGACTATGGTTATTCTAAATTTATTAATTCAACAAAAGAAAATGCAGTTGTGTCCAAATTTCAGTTTCAAATATAAATTTAACACAGTGATCAAAAGAAATATTTTTCTTTTTTTCCTTTCCTTTTCTTTTTCTTGAATACAGCTTGTTTCTCAGGTTGGGACCTGCTTGTTCAGCATGCGTACAAAAAAAATCTCACATGACTTCATCATTTTGAGTCTCTAAAGAATAAAGTGGCCAAATACAAACTTAGGTCAAGCTCTTCATTCTTCTCAAAACATTGCTAGTGACAAGCATTGAGATTGTGATAAGTAAGCACCAACACCACACACAATGATAAATTGTGCAGTCTAGTTTTTTTTTTTACTCCTAGCATTACACTTTTTCAAACTCAGAAGTTTTGAAGAGGACAAAGAGGAAGTTTATTGATTTGTCTATTATAAGCAGAATGCTTTGCAACTGATAATGCTGTTCTTCACTCAAGTATCACCTGACAAAGAAAACCTATTTATAGAAAAGACATAGCCTTGTTGTGGATTTTTTTTAACCACTTCTCATGTGCTTTGCCAAGTGATTGGTCTGAAAAGTAGATCATTGTGTCAACTCATATGCCAGCAATTTAAGACAGATCTATTAGTTGCACAGCAATCCCAGTTGAATGCTTCCATGCTGACCGCATGATTCATGCTAGAATAAAGGACAAGAAGCCAGGAGAAAACCCTCTAGCACTTAATTTCAAGGATGTTGAAAAACCAGCTCCAGAACAGACAGAGAGACAGCACCTATATATCAACATTAGTGTGACCCATGCAGATAGTTATTACTTGTCTCAAACTGCAAGTTTATTTTGGGTAACCACAGCAGTATTACACTATAGATGAAGGTCACTGGAAACCAGAGCACACTGATGAATACAGTGACCAGAGACAGTTGCTATAAAGTGCTGTCTGAATCAAAGCTATTCTTGAATTCTAAGAGATGCATCTGTAATAGATTCCATAGAAAAGCTCTTAAGACCCTAAGAGAATCTATGACAACTTTTTTTAAAAAAATCTTTCTCCAATGGTTAATCTTTATATAGGTACAGAGATCACATATATGTTGTTGTGTGTCTTCTAGTTGTTTCCAACTTATGACAATGCTAAGGTGAACCTATCATGGGCTTTCTTGGCAAGATGTGATTGGGGCAGGGGTTGTTTTTGCTTTGCTCTGAGACTGAGAGAGTGTGACTTGCCCAAGGTCACCCACTGCCCACTGGGTTTTCATATCTAAGCAGTGATTTGAACCCTGGCCTCCAGAGTTGTAGTCCTGTGGGTGGTCATCTTCTCTGAGTGGTGTTTATTCTGTTTTGAGACAGGAGGTTACACTTCCCCTAAAGCACAGGTAGCGACTCTGTAGCCCTAGGGTCAGATCAGATCATCCTGGTGCCACTATCTGTTCCTCTGGGCTCTTCTAGAAGGCCAGATTGCCTTCCCCATGACAGCGTAATTTGGTGGTTATCAGTCTTTGCACAGATTATTTTCATACTAAACAGCTGAGACCCATTTCCCGAGACTTCGTTACTGATAGCAAGAACTTTAAGGTTAAAAATGCTGGTATTTGGCCCCCTCCCTTTGCCACTGGAAGGTGGTCTCTGAGAACTTCTCTGAAATTGGCTCTTGGGGCAAAAGAGCACTCCTGTCCTACACTATAGCAGCTAAAGGATCAGGTAAATGTGTATAATTCTGGAATATTCTTTGATTTGTTATTGTCACCAAATGGCCTGGTTATCTCTGACAACCTTTTATCAGCTTAGTCTTATAAACCAGTCATGACAGCAACCAGGAAGAGATAGCCTTTCAACAGTTATTCAGGTCCCAGCTGCTTCCCATTTGGATTCTGCTGAACATCATATGGGAGTCTGTAAATGACCCTGAAATTTCTGGTGCTCCAAACCAATGTGGCCAGATTACTAATGAGGATGCCTTTTCCATGTGCAGTGGCTCTCAGTACATTTTTAAACCTAATTCAAAGAGTTTAACCATAAATGGCTTTTAATTAAGCTATCTGAAGAAGCATATTTACCAACCTGGACCCAAGTTCATTATTTCGTACCCATACACACACACACACACACACACCAAATAGGAGAAAGGCAGATAGCTACAAGAGAATGTACATTTCAGTGGTTGTGCCCCATGTACATATGGCACTCCCAAATACCTTCATTTGATGCTTCCGCTATTGTATCCAGGGAAGACTTTACTATTTTCCTAGATATTTATTTAGGTTGGTATGTAGTCATTTATACAACAAGTGAAGTTCTTGTGGTGTAAATAAATAAATAAGTAAACTGCCTCCAAATCACCTTGGCAGTATTATAGCTTCCAAAGGTACCAATCTTCTCGTTCACTGAAGAGTCCAGGTATTTTCATACATTCACCATTTCATACATTAATTCTGACAGGAATTAAATGATCCAGAAAGAAAGAATGTTTCTAGGGAAAGACTCTCCCCAACATAAAATCTCACCCCTTTTAACCTTGTTCTCACTCATGCATTATTAATATGAGGACAAGATACCTATGCACACTCTGACATGCATAACTACATTTGCTAGTTTTATCATGTTCTGAAAACATAATTCATGCTACAGTGCTAAAGAAGAGGAAGCCTATATTATAATAAGCAAATAAGTTGCTCATTCACATAGTATCACCAGTGCTTCTGTTAGTTTTAAAAATTTAAACATAAATATAATTGCTCCACCATCTTTATATGTTCATTGCACATGAAATCAGTAACATGAATTATCTAAGAAATAAAGCTGTTTCACTGAGCAACTTGAAGCAAAGTAAGGAAAGTTAACATGTAAAACCATCTCACTCCCCCACCCCAAAAAAGACAGCAGTCTTTTGTGGGGAGGGCATATGAAAACAAGGCACTGCAACAAAATACATTTTTCTCTCCATCTTTAAATTTCAGTGGTGTGCAGACAATTTTTTTATAAGTTATGTCACAATCATTGCATATTTCGTAGCAATCTAAATCCAAATACAATATATCCACACTCATTATGTAAATTATTTCATCTTTTAACCATTGTTAAGCTCTCAGAAGCAGGCTTATACCTTCTCTTTCTGGACCAAATTCTGTCTTCTTTTCACTCCTGACCATAACCACAGTTTATTTTTACATGCATATTAATGTCAACCATGATTAATATAAAAATAGAGTAAGATCCTACTTTGCAAAACATTGCTAGAAGAAAATCTGGATTAGAAATAATGATGGTTAGCGCTATATAGTCTTAATGCTACATTATGAATACAGTATGACTAGGATTAAAGAATGAAGGAATGGAGAAATTTGAGAAAGAAACATGGACAGGAGGAGAGGGAAGCAATGTGGAAGTCTGTACAACCTTAGGTTCTTTAGATGATTCTTCTAAGAAAATAATTTGCCAGAAACATCTTTTGAGGCCTCATATTTCACCATGAATTACACTTATAAAATGTATGTAAGGATTTACTTAAGTGTTCAAAGATTTAAATTTACATGATTTACACTTAATGTTTAATAAAAATGAAGGTTAAAATAGCGATGGAAGCAATTCATGCAGCACCATCCATCTTTCCACAACCCTGTTGCCAACCAGTTTGTGATTCTACATGATTGTTGATATTGGTCTATTGTCATTCAAAGCTAGTCCTTTAGAACATGATGTTTATCAAGTCCATCCAGAAACAAAAGGTCAAGGGAGCAGAACAGAAGTAGTAATTGATTTGTTTACCACTTAATGTCCAACCTTATATGGCAGATTTTGCAGATGAAAGGAAAATGCAGGACTTAAGGTCTAACTTGGTAATTATCTGCTGAGCCATGTCAAAGTTGCTTCCGATGGGATTTTGCTTGGCAGGCTTATAAACAGATAAGCCAAGCAAAGAAATGCCCTCTGAAGAGCTGTGATGATCAAGCTTCCAGTTGTTGTTTTTTCTGGCCATTTAACAGGATCCAGCATTTCAGAGCAAAGAAATAGTGTTATCAACATCTCTGAATATCTAGGGTAGCTCAAATATTTTCACACAAATTCATTGTTTATTTCAAAAAAATTAAAACCAGACATGTAGTTTATCTCTGGAATTATACTCCTTTATACAAGTCAGTATCAGAAAATTATGATCTAGTCAACCTCATCCCTCAAGTTTATTAGATTCACAAATCACAACTTTATACCATTACTGGTGCCAAGTCTGCGACTGCATGCAGATCAGAAGAAAAGATAAAAGAAAATGGGATTTGCTTGTTTGAAAATGCCTATACAGCTAAGTGTGTGAATTAGCAGGAAGCTATGCAATGGATTTTTTTTATAAACTATATTTCAATGAGGAAAGAAATGATGCTTCACAAAAATCATCTTCATTAAATTATTCTCGTCAGCTACCCAAAAACTAGTAGTTTGTATTACAAATCAGTACTACCACAGCTGGTAATACTACCAGTTATTATATTTCATGCTATCACACATGCTATACACAATGTGCTTGTATTATTATGACAATGCAAAGTTAATGTAGGCCACTGGGAATGTCTAATTATTACTCATTTGCTAGAAGCTGAAATTCACAGCAATTGAGGATGAATTTATCAGGCAGTTATAATCAAATGTGTTGACATTTTCTAGCAATTACACTTCCTTAATCTACTTACACACTTCCTGTGGTGGAGCTACCATCTGTGAACAAAGAACCATTGGTCCGTTCCATCTGGGCCAGTCTTAAAGAGAAAGAGGAACTCAAGTAAGAAAAAAAGAAGTCCAAGCTCTTCATCAGTTGTTGCTTGAGGTAACTGCAGTGGCTTTAACTTAATGTGAACATATCAAAATAGAACACTAATTCTTAACAGATTCCAAAAGATAGTTTTCAGGCTTATCTCCTTATTCATTTTTTTGGCCTCATGTTATAATTACTACATTTGACATTTCTGCACTAAACTGTTATAGTGCTATTATTCCACTTTCAACATCCTATGGAATCCTAGGACTGCAGTTTAGGGAGGGGCCTCAAAGGCCCCTCCCTAAACTGCAAACCCCAGGACTCCATAGGATGTTGAAAGTAGAATATAGCACTATAACCGTTTAGTGCGGAAATGGCCACTGTCTACTAACATAAGAGAGAAAAAGATCAGTTGGGCACACCTCCATCTTGTTCTTTGCTCCAGCTGCTGCTTCCAGTCCCTCTCCCTCTAACTGCTTTGGAAGAAGAGTCAGGTGCACGCCAGGATCTAGCAGCTGCAGAACTTAATTTCCCCTCTTCCCTCCCAATTCTCTTTCCTTTCCGGTCACGTCTTATTCACAATTTAAATCTGAGGGCAGGGACTGTCTATAAGCGTTCTTGGCTAAAGAGTGATGCATAAAATCTATAAACAAACAAATAACATATAACTGTCCCAGTTTCTGCTACTTCTTCATCAAGAGCCTTCTTTGATTACCACTGTTGCCTTATCTATCACAACATCCACACAATCAAGCTTTCTCATTTTTCCCCCCTAATGGATCGCACAGCCAGCCATGCAAATAAGGATGCCAGTGAAACGAATGGAAAAATGCCTGCACTGTGAATACTTCCACCTCATATGGCTATGTTTCTAGAAATTATACATGCAATTAGATTAAGAATGAATGCATCAAACTGCTTTCTCCTGTATGAACCCAACTGCATATCCTGATACAGATATCCTGCTCTGTCTCTCTTGTTCACCAAAGTCACAAAACACAGGGCCTTCTCACTGGTTGTACCAAATTTACGAAATTCATTCTCAAGGCAGGATTGCCTTGCTCCCTTGAAAGTGTCTCTTTGTTTTGTCTCTATTAGTTTCCAGGGGACAAGTCAGATGGGTATTTGGGATCAGCACACTAGCGAATCTGTAGTTACTGCTACAATGTATGTTGCATTGCTTGGTCTTTCCTTTTTAAAATCTCTTTTATTATGATAGTGATGTTAGTGTAAGCTGTTACAGGGACTCTTTTGATAACAATTTCATAAACAAGGTTATATGTCTGAGGAATATTCCACAGGCCAGTGAACAACAACAATAGCAACTACAACAACAACTTTATTTACATCCTGACTTTAACCCAAAACTGGTAGTTACTTAATATGCTACTTTAATTATCACTTTAGTTAAACATTACCTTACTCTCAACATTAATTTCCAAGAAGATTTTTTTTAGAACACACTTCTTTAGAACATACATTATTTTGCAGTTTTCATCACATCAAATATAAAATGTATCTTTCTTTTACATCTTACCTGTTAGCATATTGTTCTATCCTGGAATGCGTGTCATCATGAAATAGTTGAGGAGACTGCGACGGACTAACAAAGAAAGCAACGGAAAGAAAAAAAATGATTCTATTTGTTGTATTACAGGAAAAAAAGGAAGTTTTTACAATATTTCACATGCAGTATTATTCAAATAGTGGTGACTTGATTGTTAAGCAGCTCAAGAGTCCATGGATATATTAATAATTATACTCCATTGGGAACACTACTAAATCATTTAAGCACCATCCTTTGGGAATTTTCCCACTGTCTCTCCCATGAGGATAAATGGAGAATGCACAGGAGCACAGCTATGCACAGGAAGAAAACCCATTACTAGAATATACAAAATAAATACTTTGGGACTGAACCCAGAATCTTTCCAAGAGGCATTACAGATACTCACTCATATTGTTCTGGCCACATACTGATAAGTGTGATTGGACTGCAAGGCGAAACAGAGAAAGAGATGGAGAGAGAGAGAAAGAGAGAGAGAGAATAAAAATACAGAAGAAGAGCTTTAAGTGCAACTTAAGTAGTTAAAAAGCATGAAGTTCAGCTACTGATCCCCTTACTTCCCTTTAATAATAATTTTATAAAAGGGACAAAATATCCCCTTAGCAATAATGGAAACAAAATTTTCTAATGTGTTGGAAATAGGAGATATCTTTGGAAAGCAAAGAGAAACAGCAACAATCTTAAAACTACACCTTATTATCGTTAGGAAAATGTCAAACCTGTTGACCTTGAAGAATTTGATTGGCTTTCAGTATTTGGATACGTTATCCAGTTTTTGATATTTCTAGCATGGATACTATGCATGTTGAAAAGGGAGCTGAGGAATGGGGTTACAGCCAATGTGAATAGCTGTCACATGCCTTCAAGTTGTTTCCAAGTTAGTCATGACCCTGAGTGGATCTGTCATAGGGTTTTCTTGTCAAGAGGTTTGTTCAGAAGAGGTTTGCCTTTGCCCTCCTCTGAGGCTGAGAGCACGACTTGTCCAAGGTCACCGAGTGTGTTACCATGACTGAGCAGGGATTTGAACACCAGTCCCCTAGAGACCTAGTTCATCACTCAAACCACTACACCACACTGGCTCTAATGTGAACACTTTTTTGTTGTGTGGCTTCAAGTGGCTTCATTTCTGATGTACGGCAACCTATCACGAAGCTTTCTTGCAAGATTTGCTCAGAGAGGTTTTGCCTATGCCCTCCTCCATAGCTGAGAGAGTGGCACATGCCCAATGTCATCCAGTGGGTTTCCACAGCCAAGCAAGGATTCAAACCCTGGTCTACAGAGTCATAGTCGAACTCTCAAACCACTGCTTCATGCTGGCTCTCAGTCTAATACTACATAAGAGTAATTCCAGCAGTAACCGTTTAAAGAGCATTGCTTTCTCTGGGTGCTCAGAAGTAAGTCCAACTGGCTTTAATCAGGCTTAACCACAGGTAAGTAAGTTTGAGGTTTGCAGCCTTAATGGTTAAATTGAAGACACAGTTTAAAGCAAGTAAGGGCAAGTAAAGCTCTCCAGATGTTATTAGATTTCAGCTCCCATTGGCTATGCTGGCTAGGACTGATGGGAATTGCAATCCAAGAACATCTAGAGGACAGGTGGATGACTTGTGCCCCTTCATATGTTGTTGGACTATGGTACTTATCTACTCTAGCTAACACAGCCAGGAATGAAGTATTTCTGCATTCGTCATGGTTTCTCCATCAGCTACCTCTCTCATTTCTACTGCATTCCAGTTTAACATACAAATCTTGAATTACTTCGGCTACTCAAGCTAATCTAAGGTATTAATATGCATCAAAGATACTTCTCACTGCTGCTTTAAATATTAAAATATCTTCATGGTAGAAAATTCTAGACAGAAAAGCACTGGTCTTTATTTAAAACTTACGTCTCCAGATTGTCACCTTCTAGGACTGTTTGCACAGGTAGATAGCCAAGACGTGGATGTTTAGCAAAATACTTCTTCGATCGGAACTTGTTCTTTAACACTTTGGTAAAATCTCGTACATCTTCTCCTGATGTTGTCTAGGTAAACAAAAATACAAAGAACACAAATTAAATATTCACAGTTCTATTGGTTCTAGGTCAGTCATCACCTTGCACTGTCATTTACAGGTAGTGTCAAAACACCATTGACAATGATTTCAGATCAGTAAAATGATTTATTAAAATCTGAGATCAAAATAGTATGAGTGGTTAAAAAGTGAGTGTAAAAAGTACTTTCTTACTTTGTAACTTGCCTTAAAAGCTCAGCAGTTCTTAAATTAGATAGCAATCTATACATGTTTTTCAATTTAATAAAGTGACCTATAACAAAAGCTTGAACTGGCAAAAATGTAAAAGCCATCAAATTATGTCCAAAAGGAAAGGTAATTTAATCATAAACATTAGAAGTATTTTAATCCACCAAAGTACTTCATTTTTTGGTAAAACTGAAGATTTTAAGGTGAAATGTCTGTTGCTCATCACCAAGAAAACCCAACATAAAAACGACAGCAACAATGCATGCCAATGCCATAAAAACAAAACAAAGTAATATAAAGATCCTAAACCATACCATCTAATCTTTCATTTGATAGCTGTAGAGCCTGCTTGCCTTGTCCACTCAGAGAAATATTGTAACACGCATGCAAGCAGAGACTGTACAGTGGCAGTTACATGTAAATCTGCTAGGGCACATGGTCTAGGCTGCCTGCTCTCTGGGTTGGGAGCCTCTTCTAGCAATGTCATTAGTGACGTGCTGGGGGACAACATAGGGCAGAAATATATAATCAAAGAAAAATACATCAAATTACATAATCAATAAGCCCTTTACCTTGTCTTTTTTCTTCCCCCTGGGGGCACCAAGGCCAGAGTCAAGGGAATGGGAGAGGGGAACTCCGAAGGAGAATGGGAAGGTGATTGTGGGAGGGAGCTATTTGTGGTTTTTCTACTTTTGCAAGGGTTCTGTGCCCTGAACTATCGCAAATGTAGAGGGACCATTATAATGTCAAAAGAATCCACACCACTATAAGGACCCATTTTATTGTCATCAAAATAATTTTTTAACAAAAACAAGAGAAATAATTATATGGAGGGGAGAAACTTGACTATTTTAAAATTGTAAAAAAAAAAAAATTGGTTATTTTTTATCTGCTTACAAAGTTTAGTAGCTAAACTTATCACACTTAAATACTGAGACAATTCGAACTCCTGTGTCTCTCTAACAAAATAGGAACGCAACAATTTTACCGTCACTTGCAATGGATTGCAAACTTCTTGTTACACAGTCAAAACCTTGTGATCACAGTGCTTCCTACTAATTTAGGGCTCAACTAAGTTACAGCTAATTTATCTTCCCCTTGCTTTCTATTAAGAGCTGTTCAATAGTGGAATAGATTGCCTTGGAGAGTAGTGGACTCTCTGTCTTTGGAGGTCTTTAAATAGAGGTTGGATGAACATCTTTCAGGAGTGCTTTAGCTGTGTATTTCTGCACTGCAGGGGACTGGACTTGGTGACCCTTGAATTCCTTCCAACAGCAAGATTTTTTGATTCTTTGTGTCATGCCCTGCCCCAGAGACCCCAGCAGGGAGGCAGAGGATAGCCCAGAGGGAGAGAACAACCAACAGCAGCAAGAGTCAGAGCAAGGGGGACAGAACGACCCGCAACAATAGGAGTCAGAGGAAGAACGAGCACAGGCATCTACCTTGTCAGAACAAAGGCAAGAGAAAGAAGGACTCATATGTTCAGCTTGTTTATATACCAAACAAGCCCTAATGACAAAACACCTGCATCAACACTTCTAGACTACAAATGAGAAGCATTTGGCTTCTCTCACCAGAGTCAAGAACTGATCTTCTTGGTGGTCAAAATCCTTTGTCTGTCCCTTGCTTCCTTGCCAAGAAATCTGTCTCCAGTTGGACCTCCTCCTTTCGTGTTGACTATGATTCTGGTTTTCCCCTTTGGATTGGATATCTCAGAACTCTTGGCTCTGACTCTGACTTGACTTAGAGTGCTCTCTCTTTCTCTTTCTCTCTCTCTGCTGTGAGTAACAGCCTTGGTCCTACAGTCTGCAAATTGCTCCTGTCTCTTGAGGCCTCTGCCCAGCTGCCTAGTCTGTCTGATACATGACACTTTGATTCTATGAGTAAATCAAAAAATAAAATTCATTCCTACTTAGTGGCAGAGCTTGGAGTGTGGAGAGGGGGCACGAGGGGGCAGGGCTATTGCTGCTCTGCATGGGGGTGTGGCCAGGGCATGTAGGGGCATAGCTACAGGCCAGGATGCCCCCAAAACATTGCAATCCAGGGTGAACCACCCCCTGCATCCCCCCATTCCTACGCAACTGTTCCTACTAGTCATAAAGCCAGAGGAAGTCAGATTAGTTCTGGAACAAAATAATGACTAGGGCCTTGTTTAAAAATAATAACTGGTTGTTTCATAAAACCACTTCTTTTTATTTACATAAAAAAAGTTAACAATAATAGATTAACAATAGTAGATTAATGTTGAAAGAAACAGTAACTGTCTCATGTTGGTGGCATGTCAGTCAACTGAACTCATAGAGCATGTATATATGGAAAATGTGTGGCTTCTGAATGCTACAATGCTGGACTACAATTCCTATCACTCCTAGATAGCATAGCTTGTGGCTAAAGAAGATGTTATAGTCCCATAACTAGAGGGTTACACATTCCCCATCCCTGTTGTAGTAAGACAGACTGGAAAAGCTTCCACTGGAGAAAAAAAAACACGATGTTGCAGACAGCACAAAGAGGAAGCAAGAACATGACCTTTAGAGAGCTTGACTGTAGGCTATGTCATTAAGCCCTGGCTTAGGCTTCCCAATGAAGTTCTGTTCGGTATGCAATCTCACTTCTATTTATGAAACACCAGCATGGAAGCTATTAGTCAGTAGTTTGTGTTTGTTGTCCTTGCTTGGTTTCCAAATAATTCAGTAAAGTTTTTTGATTGGCTTATTGGTTTTTAAGGTGCTGCGTGGACAAAATCCATTTCACTTTGCTTGACTTATTGCTCCATTTGTTCCTAGCCACAGACTGAAAAGTGCTGAAGCTGACCTTTTTCCAATTCCATAATTTTACTTTGAGGCTTAAAACTAGAAGGGGCTTTTTAATGCATCCCTACTAGAGAACCTAGTCACTTCTGTTGAATTCAGCCATGTTCAGAGCAATTCAAGATTTTAATATGTGAGAGACCTTATTTAACCTAGCTTTCCCCAGCATTTTGAAACTCCAGCATTAAATAGAACTTTAAAGAAAGCCCTGCTGATTTATTTAAGGCTTTTTAGAATTTGCTGGAGTGCTACTGCCATCAGCCCTAGCTACAGCAGTCCAACATATTTTGATTAACCAGTTGCAAATATTTCTTGTTCAACTGAAAGGTACTCAGTGGCATTTACTAGGGCTAGTGTCACCCAATATGGTAATTCATGGTGTCATTCCATGGACCTCCTCCTGTACCAGAACACACAGAATCTTTAGTACTATTTTTGAACTAACATTACCCAGAAATCATAATTCCCATATGTCACTGAATGTAATGGTTTGAGCATTGGACTATGACTCTGGATTCCAGGTTTCAAATTCTTGCCCATCCATAGAAACCCATTAGGTGACCTTGGGCAAGTCAGACTCTCTCAGTCTCAGAGGAAGGTAAAGGCAAAAACCCCTTTGAATAAATCCTGCCAAGAAAACTACATGTAAGGGTCACCTTAGGTCATCATATATTGGAAACCACTTGAAGATACACAACAATGACAAGCCCTAAAGACAGCAGCTCCCATCTGATCTTGAAAGCTAAGCAGGGTCAGTCCTGGTTAGTACTTGGATGCGAGACTAACAATGAACACCAGGTGCTATACATTATATTTCAGAGGAAGAAACTGGCAAAACCACCTCTGAGTATTCCAGGGCCATTTCCACACTAGCCTGTTATAGCATTATTATTCCACTTTCAACATCCTATGGAATCCTGGGGTTTGCAGTTTAGGGACGGGTCTTTGAGCCCCTCCATAAACTGCAAACACTAGGATTCCATAGGATGTTGAAAGTGGAATAATAGCACTATAACAGGCTAGTGCAGAAATGGTCCTCGTCTAAGAAAACTATACAGACATTCCTAGGGGTGTCGTCACAAGTCAACAGGTGACTTGAAGGCACATACACACACACATATTAATGCTGTGATATGCCCGTTACTCCAAAACAACACTAAGGAAGAAAAGCTCAGCACACTGTAGCTGGAAACCTGGACCTCCCAGTGCTCACTGAATTCTTTCACATTGAGTGCGCAAGAGAGGAGGCTGATGAAAGGGAAATGCAAGGTCACCTTGGTGTTGCCATTGGTCATCTTGGTTGAGACAGGTCAGTCCTCCACGGTACACACTCCTTCCCACAGAGATAGCAGGCTTCCTGGAAGGCCTGCTGAGAAAACAAGTCTTCCCCTGGGGGGCTTTTGCTCTTTGCTAGGACAGCAGCAGGAGCAGCAGCAGTTGGGGAAGGATTGAGGGGGACCCTTCAGAGCCTCTGGGGGATGGGCACAAAAGTCAGCTCAAATCTCTGCCACTGCTGCATGAGGGAAGCAGATAGCAGGTGAGAACCATCATTTTCCTAGTGGAGCTTATGGGGAGGGCCGCTGGGCGACAGCTGTGAAGGCACCAAGGAGAAGAAGGGCACCCACAAGGCCTTCTCTTTCTCCTGCATGTGCACCCAGCACTGGCTGACAGGCCTCAACAAGGAGCCACAGACATAACAAGTGGCTTCTCCCATTGACCACAGTGGCTCCATCCCCTATGAGGAGGCCTGGACCCCATCAGGGCTTAGCTGTCCATCTCCTTGTGCTCTTTGCTGGTGACAGTGATCCCACTCTCCTCCTTTAAGGAGCCCCCATAAGCCCAGCCACTGCCACCCCCCATAGCTCACTTACCCCTGGCTCCAGCTTCCACCAAGGCCCATCTGACACTCACTGCCCCCATGCTCCCCTCTGTGGCTCTCCATCGAGGTACAGCATTGCATCCCACAGAAATGCTTGCCATGGCATCTCCTTCTGTGGCTTCTCTGCCTGTCGCACCTCATTCTCTGGGTACAAGCACAGTGGCATCACTAGAGTTGGTGTCACCTTCTCTGCTGGTATAACATGGTGCAGTCTGCACACCCCTAGTGATGCCACTGATGCCACTATTGTTCTAATACAGCACCTTTTGTTGCCAAGGTCCAACCATGGAACTCTTGAATGAAGCACTGTGGCGACTGTAAGGAACAGCCTTATGCTACCCTTTTCAGCTTAGATAATCACTTATGTGCAGTAGAAAATCCGTATTACACTGTTCTGCTTTCATTCTTGCAG
The DNA here is from genome assembly GCA_948474755.1 of Ctenosaura bakeri. Taxonomy (NCBI): domain Eukaryota; kingdom Metazoa; phylum Chordata; class Lepidosauria; order Squamata; family Iguanidae; genus Ctenosaura; species Ctenosaura bakeri. The sequence continues at coordinate 161,069 of CAOLHI010001973.1, forward strand.
TTCTCAAAACATCATTATTTTGTCCTCTATGTCATAAGTCACGGCTCAAGCCAAATCCAAGGAAAAAAATATCCTTGGTCTCTGAACAATTGCCCAGAAGCTTAGAAACTGTCAATTTAATAAGCTGATTGTAATATAAGCTGTTTGCACTGCAATCTGTGGTTTTCTTGAATAATGATGTACTCCTAGGTTTCCCACCAAGCTATCCAAATAATTGATGCAGTTAGCACTTGAATGAATCTCAAAATGGATGTTGTCATTCCTGCTATTAATCCACCTGTTCAGCTTTCCTAATTCTTTCCTGGCTGCCATGCCAAATTAAAGAGATGTCTTACATATTAGAGTTAGAGATGCAAGAGGAAGGGGTGGGAAATACACAGATCTGTCTCCAAAACAGCAATTACTGATCATATGAAAATTACTGCAATACTTTCCATTGTCAATACAATTTCTGATAAAGGGTAAAATAGTTTTCAGCTCAAACCATTTCCAGTGAGAGAGTAAAATGAGAATACCTATCTATCTATCTATCTATCTATCTATCTATCTATCTATCTATTTAATTTGTATCCCCTTTCTCCTTGCACAGGACACAAGGCAGCTGAGACTTACAGAGCAGGTGTGTAGCTTGGGAATACTCCTACACCCATCTTTGTTACTAGATGCTCAAGTGGACTCCTCAGCTTAAAGTGATTGGAAACTGTTTCAACTGGTGCACCAATTTTTCATGGAATGAGATAACTTATCCAGTAGTCCATGCACTGGTAACTTCCTGATAAGACTACTCCAGTGGTTCTCAAATCTTCCTAATGCCGCGACACTTTAATACAGTTCCTCATGTTGTGGTGACCCCCAACCATAAAATTATTTATTTATTATTTACAATGCCTCCCCCCTCCGGCAAAGGCCGCCTCGCCTGCCAGGAATGGGGGGGGCAGGCAAGGAGGGAAAGAGGAGCCGCGTGTCTCCCCCGGGGAAAAACTCGAGAACCCCCCAGCTCTGCTTCTGCTTCGCTCTCGTTTCCACTGGGGGGAGCAGTGTGGGAAAAGTTTCCAGAGTGTCGACTCTCGCCGGGGGGGGGAGGAATCCCAGTGCCTTTGTCTTTTGTGCCAGACGCAGCTCGCCCCCCCAGAAAAGCACCACCTTGTGACCCCCCGGCCCTTCCGCAGTGCCCCCCTCCGTGGTGAGTGGGGCAGGGGCCATGGTGTGGAGGGGGTCTGCCCCCGTGCTTCTGCCGCCCTCCCAAGCTGGCCCATCAGATGGGACGTTCTCTTGGCAGCGGAGAAGGGGAGCAATTTCAGTCCCTTCCGAACAGGGGGCAGGAGGACGCGAGCGCGTGGCTCGCACTTGCGCACCACCACCAAGGAGGGAATGGAGCCTAAGACCATCGGAAATACATATTTTCCGATGGTCTTAGGCGACCCTGTGAAAGGGTCATTCAACCCCCAAAGGGGTCGCGACCCACAGGTTGAGAACCACTGGACTACAATGCACGCTACATGAAGTTGCCCTTGAAAATTATTCAAAAGCTACAGCTAGTACAAAATGCAGCAGCAAAATTGCTGACCAGAGTAACACATAGACAAAATTTAACAATGGTCTTAAAAGAGCTGCACTTGCTGCCAGTTTGATGCCACTCTGACATCAAGATAATAGGAACAACATTACAGCCCTAAACAGCATAGAATCTCCATGCTTGAAGGAGCACCTCTTGCTACATATACGTGCCTGAGAACTGAGGTGTGTAGGAGGGGCTCTCCTTTATGTTCTACCAGTGGAGGCAATAGAAGCGGGAGAACATGGGAGAGGGGCTTCTTGATTTTGATATCTGATTGTGGAACTTCACTCACTTCAAGTCCAACTGGCATTTCTTTCCAGGGCCAACCCAAAATATGGCTGTTTAATGAAGCCTTTGGGGACTAATTTACTTGAACATGTATATGCATATGGTCTTAAATTATTGTAAATTTTAATCTGATAACTGTTAATATGTTTTTACACTGTTTAAAGTATTTATACTTTTAATCTTTGTTTTATTGTTTTATTTATATTCCACCCTGAAAATATAGAGGATGGGCTATATTTTATACTGACAAAATAAATCTGAGAGATTATTTATGTAAATAGTTAATTTAAATAAATAAATAATCTCTCAGATTTATTTTGTCAGTACAAAATATAGCCCATCCTCTATATTTTTGGACATTCCCTTCAGCAGGATGTCAATAAGCGTATAGTAGCATCTAAAGCAGTCAGAATATTCATTTTAGCAATGAATCCTCAATCTACTGGAAAAAAAATACCATGATGTTTCTAATGTGGAGTTTGAGTTTGTAAATTAACCTCCACGGGAAACCCCAACATACTGACATAAAATTCATATATGGAATTGTGGAGCTGCCTGATTCAACAAGACTCCCTAACTTTGTGAATTTTACCTAAATTTGGTGTTTTGGGATTAAAAGACAATCTATGTTCATACTGGGACACACAGGAAGATATGACCATTTTGATACTGAGCTCACTTTCACCTAGAAAACAGTATGCTAATTCATACACACCCTATAATTGTCTATACATCTTCTCATAATCTTTCCTAATTACTTCTGCTCCCTATGACAATACCATTTACTGTATCAGGGGGCTGAGTAATTAGGTTTTTATCTCTCATAGTGGTGTTCTCTCATGTTGTGACAGTGGCCCAAAGTCTACTGTGTTGATACTCTTAATTTAAGAGACCTAAGGATCAAGCATATGTATTTGGAAATAAGTGCAACTATATTCAGTGGGACTTGTTCCATAGTAAATTATGTTAAATTTAATTAATGTGTTAATTCTTAAACGCCAGTCTAGAACCAGTCTTCAAGGGACTATCGTGGATGAATCTATCATAACAAGGGGAAAGGACAGAGGAATAAGCTATATGACCTGTATATGTCTGACTCTATCTAAAATAATTCTCTACACATTCTTTTTAACAATTCTGTTCTAATACTTAATGGCTTATGCTTCACACAGATATAGCTATGATATTACTCAAAATATCACAATATGTCTCCCATCACAAAGCCTAAACACTGAAATTTATTTCTGCTCCTCACAAAGATCCAGAACTTTGTCTGGACATTGTTATCCAATTTTAGAGACAATTTCTCTCTAAGACATGGAAAGGACCAACACTCCCATTCACCAGGATGAAGCCACTTGCTTTAGTGTGTGTGTGTGTGTGTGTGTGTGTGTGTGTGAAGAGAGAAAGACTGAATTGGTATATCAAGACCTTCTCTAATGTTTGCAATAGGAATATGACTTATAGCCTGCTTCAGAATTCAGAATGGATGTACTATGGAAAGATGAAGAACTGGCATTTGAAGTTCTAACAAAAAGCTATTTTGTTCTATGGTGCAACAGTCCACGTCCTCTGCAGATCAGTAAGATATGCAGGTTATTGGAGCTGTAGTACAAATATCTGCAGAGCCAAAGATTCCACACCTCTCACTTAGATTGTCCACATGTTTTATGAAGACACATTGCTTTCACTATTGCTCTGTTTTCTTAAATTCTGTTTCTGTAATTAATTATTTACAAAAGGACTTGTAAAATTTTCACGGAAAAAACATACATACATTCGTCCTGGTTGTAAACTTCTATAATATACCTTGCTGTTGTGCTATATTGTTAATCCCTGAACAAGCAACTTTTACAGTAGGACTGTAATCAGTGCAACACTAAACTTTCCTAAGTTTCTATTTTTGTGGTAGAGGCCATTTCAAGGGAAGGAGAAGGAGATCAGAAAATTTCAATCAAAAGGCAGAGCATCTCCTGTCAGGAATTCACATTTCAGGACTTAGTGTGCTTACTCATCTAATTTGATGTGACAACTTCCATCATGTTCCATTGTAGCATTACAGTTTCCATAGTGTTCCATGTTTTTTATTGTCACATATTGTGACAGTGGAAGGTGAGAATGCATTCCATACTAAGCTATGAAAGCAAAGAGTTCACCTTTCAATGTTGAAAAATGCAATATGGACCTGTAAGAGTTAGTTTTGTTCACAGGGATATATATTTAGGACACATTACCATCACATATACAATAGAAATAACAGATATTTCATACACATTACCCAAATTCAGGTGCTGATAATGAATATGTGAGAAAGGAGAGCATGCTAACCCGGAACAACTCTGTCATTCTTATTTTGAGGTTCGTGGGGGGAAGGGGAATGTGTTATTCAGATTTTGTTTAAAAAGTATCATATTTCAATTGTATTCACTCTATTGATCCTGAATCCAAATAAACAATAGTTACTTCAGTAAAACAGGTTACATGTCAGAAGAACAAAGAGTAGGGTATGGAATAAATCAAGAACAATCCATAAGGAAGAATTAGAAAATAAGTACTCACTGGAATGCAATACTCCACCATTGGGTAATGTAATTTGTGGCCCTTTGCTGTACGTCCAGAGAAGAAACAGCTCTGGCAGACATCATAGTTAAAATGTTTCAGGCTCCGATACCTGTGAATGCAATGGAAAGCATGATAAATAGAAAAATAGAAGCAGTCTGTTCCCATTCTTCTAGTTTTTTTTTAAGTTTTTTTTTTTAATTCTTCATTCTTACAGGTATAAGCTCATAAGACTTGTTAATGTTTTCTTAACACATCAGTAGTAGCAATACTACAAAAGGTGATGTAATGGTATTATTGTGAGGTTATTACAATAGCGTTGTTGTTGTTGTTGTTGTTGTTGGACTTCAAGTGGTTTCTAACTTACAGCTTCCCTAGTGTGAACCCATCATGGGGTTTTCTTGGCTGGTTTTGTTCAGAGGGAGGTTTACCTTTGCCTTCCTCTGATGCTTAGCGAGTGTGAGTTGCCCATGGCCACCCTATGACTTTCCATGGCTGAGTGGGGATTCAAATCATGGTCTCCAGAGTCATCATCCAACACTCAAACCGCTACACCACACTCCCTACAGTAATATTATAGGAAAATTCAAATACAAAGTGTTTGATCCAGATACAAACATGTCCATGCCTCTTCTCATCCACCAAAAACATTCCTGAAGGCCCTGCAGAGTGGAACATGCTATGGCAAGGGGGATTCCAGGAAAGAGAGGGGTTATTATGCCCACAAACTTGGACAAAGTTAGTAAGTCACATGTACAGTTATCAACAATAAAACCAAACTGACTGAATATAAGAATTAACTGCAGTAATACTTAAATGCAAGTGCATTGCCACATGAACTGTTCAGAGGAATATGTTAGTAATGTAAAAATAATTAGTGAATGAAGATGTGAGTGTAAATGCTGAAAGAATTTTCAGGCCCATGCTGTGTTCATTCTTTCTAGTCTAAAAATAACATTTTATAGTACAGTAATCCCTCCACATTTGCCAGGGTTGGGGGCACAGGACCCCCATAAAAATGAAAAAAATGTGAATAACTCTAGGCCCTCCCAAACTATATTTAACAAACAAAAAAGTATGATCAGCATATTCAACCCACCATGGATTCCTCTGAGGCACCAGGGTTCCTTCACAAGGCAGAAGTGGGGGGCTGGTGGGACTTACTGCCACCTTCACTGCTGCCCTGCACCATTTTTAAGAGGGACTTACAAGCCTCATTCACAGTTTCTCAGTCTCACGAGGCTTGCAATCTCTATTAAAAATGGCATAAGGAGGCAACAGATGTGACAGCAAATAATCCATGAATAATCAAATCCGCAAAAGTGAAACCTGCAAATGTAAATGGCTGACTGTACACTACAATATATTAATACTTATAAGAAAACAGGAGAGAATGGCCTTGCACATCTCCAGTTCATACACAAAAACACAGTATTGAAGGAATATTTATATACTTATTTATATGTAGCAGTTCTTCTGCTATGTTTTTCAGGCAAAAAACACAAACCCAGTTCAAAGAATCTGGACCCAATGATACCAAATATAATATGGACACTACCAAAACAAATTTAAACTAAACCATATCAGGACCAAACATTGGCCCAAATAAAGCTCTCTAACGGTTTCTGCATAAAACTCCACATTTAATGAGAGCCAGTATGCTACAGACCAGGGTTCGAATCTCTACTCGCCCATGGAAACCCACTGGGGGACCTTGGCAAGTCACACTCTCAGCGTTAGAGGAAGGCAAAGGCAAATCCCCTCTGAACAAATGCCGCCAAGAAAACCTTAAAGGTCACCTGAAAGTTGCTGTACGTTGGAAACAACTTGAAGGGGCACAACAACATAACAAGAGTTCGGGCACAACTGTCTAGGAAGGGAATTTCAGTTTCATGCCAGTGCAATTTTATGCTTCCTGCCAATCTGACTCAGTCTATCTACAAATAAAAACCAGAGCAAAGCCTCCTATACTTTGGATGCTGCAAACATATGAAACAATGTACTTAGAATGATAATCTGGGCTCAGACAATGCTCATCATCCTGAATCATGACTGGAAGTCAGCCCAAATCTGCAAGACTAATGTAGTCAGATTAGTGTTCTTGTACCCTTCAATGAGCAAAAAAGATGTCTTTCAAAGGAGTTCCACACAAGAGTCTACATTAGTAATCAAGAGGTTACCAACAATGGTCAGATTTTTATCCTAAAGCAGCAGTTCCTATTCCAGCAAAATGAATGGCTGACAGAAGAAGCTGCTGAGTTTTCACAGCCATCTGGGTATTGTATTCTCATCTAGAACTGGCATCACGTCAATGATCACAACCTCAGCCTCATTCACCTTCAGTTTGCTAACAGTCCATGAAAGTCACCAAGCTCTAGTTCAGACAAATGACCATCACTCCTGCTTCAGATAAAGACAGGCAAAACACAGCTATGGCTTCTCACCCTGAACGTCCAGATTACTTTTCTCAGCAGTTCAATGTCCAGGTCAAATAGTATTAGCGAGGAAACAGAATCTCTAAGGCATTGTATGGAAAATCTCTGCACAGCTTGGAAATGATAGTATTACTTGCTTGTTAACATGAATATGTCTAGTCAAAAAAGATCCTAATTAATTTGATGTGTTTTTAATGACATGTTAGTAACACATTTGTTTTAAAATTTAAAAAGCCATTTAAGATTACTAAATATGGTAAAATGTCCAATGAATGTGCCCCAGTCCATAAATAATTATGAATCGTAATCACTGCTACTGAAAGGTTCCTACAAAATCAGATAGATCATTTTCTACCACCTCTTTCAAGATAACAGTTGTCCACCAGAGGCAACCAAGCAATAGCCTAAGAAATGTTGAGACCAGAAAATGATTATCTATAGCCTGTTCCTTTATTGTGATAATGTGCTTAGAGGTGCAAGGGAGCATTATATTTGCATACCTATGTTTACAACATTGTTGATTCCACAGTTTTGACTGATAAGTTCAAGAAAGAAAGAAGTACATCTTATTCTTGTGACTTAGTGTCCAAAGCATTGTGCTAAGATGGACCAAGCTAGTATCAATTTAAACAAAAGGAGTTGTTTAAATTTGCCTTGCTCAGGTAAAAGGATTCTCTGTCTGTAGAAAGCTTCTAATCTAGTGAAGAATCCTACTTGTAAAATATGGGAGAATATGATTTTTGTCAGTTCCCTTCCCATGCAGACCCCTACATTGCCTAAAACTCTAGCTCAGACATTTGCATCCCTTTCAGAATGGAGAGGTAGCTTTAGGGGCTGGAGGAAGAGAGAAAAGTAGAAGAAAATTCCCATTGGTGGGAATGTCCAAAAGGTGGGGTACTCAAAAACATAATGTGCAAACAAGAGCACACAGTCACTCTATCAACAGTGTGAAAGGAGGTTTTGTGCAAAATGAGGCAGCACATTGTGAGACACTAGTAATAACTGATTATGTTAGACAGTTTATTCACTGATACCATATAACAGTGCACCAAATTAATAAACATAGGTTTCAAGCACCTAGCTATACACAAATGTGACGTTTGGATATGTCAAGAAAGTAAGAGAAACACCTCAGTAGGAAGTGACTGGCAGCAAACAAAATTATTTATTGATCCATAAATCTGTTTCAAAACTAAGCCTAGCAAAAGATTACATTATGACAAAGAAACTTTGTTATTGTGTGCCTTCAAGTCATTTGTAAGGTGAATCTGTAACATGGTTTTCTTGGCAAGATTTGTTCAAAGGAGGTTTGCTTTTACTTTCCTCTGAGGCTGGCAGGATGTGACCTGCCCAAGGTCACCCAGTCAGTTTCCATGGTTAAGCAGGATTCAAACTCTAGTCTCCAGAGTCAATAGTCAAATGATGAAACTATTGTGGCACACTTGCTCTCAATATCCTACTGTACTGTAACAAATACATGGTAGTGGAATCAGAAGAAAATATATTCTGTAGGTTCTCGGTTAACCCATTGTCAATATTAGTTAAATAACCATTTTCCATATAAATGACAGAATTAAGGTTTCAACTGGACAAAAGGTGTATTCATTTTCTCATAAATATCCTTAAAGTATTAAAACGGCATTAAAAAATTGAAATTAATTTTAGAAATTAAAAAGTGAGAATAAAGCTAAAGTAATCAACAGCTAATAGTAGACTACAGCAACATAGGTACAAGAAGGTTAATGCAGAAGAGACAAGAAATCCATCTGATTTAAGGGCCTTCCATTTTGTTCTGAGAAGGTAATAATATGAAAATCACCATCATCTGCAATGTACTACAGATGCCTTCTTTACACTTATTTACCCAACAAGCAACACCACATTCCAGCTCTTGAATTACCTGTAATCATTCAGCTAAGATGGAATATATTCTTTTCTGTACCAAACTCCTAGACAATCCAAATGTTGGCAGACAGACTGCTGTCTAGATTTGAGTGATTGTTTTAGTCAATTCCATCTAGGGTTGGTGTATTTCATAGCTAAATTTATGTGGATCTCTGTTGGTTTGGGTTTTTTTTTGTCATAATATATGTTTATAATTTAGGAAATAGCACCAATCGCTGCTGAATCTCAACATTTTATACAAAGCCCCATTTTTATGACCTCCATTGTTATATAATATCAGTCATATAATTCACCTTTATGACTGGATGCAGTAAAATCCAAGGCACTGAATACCAATACAAAGATAGTCACATTTCTGCTCTTCCTGTACATTAAATGTTCATGACCTTTCAACTTCTCTTTGTATCTCTTTTCTGCCATAAAATGATAGAATAATATGTTTAAAAGGAATCTGATAGGGATGCTTGTGCAATTCAAAAGAATAACAGGATACATTCTACCAAACCATATCTGAGAAAATAAATGGCTTTTCTGATAGCAGCTGGATGGTATGATAGATGGTAACCTGACTGGCAACAGACTACAGAAGTTCACCATCTGAAAAGTGCCTTGATGGAAGTGAAAATAATAATGCCAAAATATATGACTTGATATTCAGTTATTTAAATTAGAATCAAGACAGCCCCTTCCTTACCCTTATAAACAGAGCTTGGGCTAAGTAGAAAGAGGAAACATCTAGGGGGGAAAATGATCTAAAATGTCACTAAATAGTAGGGTTAGTTGGGGCATACATGTCTGTCTAGTCCAGTGGTTCTCAACCTTCCAAATGCCGCGACCCCTTAATACAGTTCCTCATGTTGTAATCACTTTCTTTCTTTCTTTCTTTCTTTCTTTCTTTCTTTCTTTCTTTCTTTAGTTAGTGATTTCCAACATCAAAGAGATTGGAAACACTGCCCTAAATCACTGCTCTGGAAAGACTTCTAATGCCTAAAAACTCGTAACCCTCCCCGCCTTTTTTAAGCACAGAAAGCGTCCATCAATGCCAGAATTAAGGCAGTAGTTCTAGTTCTGAATGTTGGGTTTCCACAGTTCAAAAAGCCAGTCACTCCCAAAGGCAATGCCAAAACAGCCCACATTTTATACGAGGCGCAGGGAGGAAAGGACAGGGAGAGAGGAAAGATGGCGGCGGCATAAGCAGACATGTTTTGTTTCACTCCCTCCCTCCCTCCCTTAAAGGGAGTGCGGATGCTGAACATACAAAAAGCGAGGAATGCAAGACAGTCAGGGTCAAGAACACAACACGTGCGTGTGGCAAGCGCCAAGAGTCCACGCACAACAAAAGCGAGAGGAGAAAGTCATCCTGGCTATTTCTGCACTAGACTGTTATAGCACTATTATTCCACTTTCACCATCCTATGGAATCCTGGGGTTTGCAGTTTGAACTGCAAACCCCAGGATTCCATAGGATGGTGAAAGTGGAATCATAGCGCTATAACACTGGAATGTGGAAATGGCCAAAGTCCACAGGACGGATCAGAGCAGCGCTTTCGGGTCAAAAAGCCAAAAACAACAACAACAAGAAACCAACCAAGGAGCCTCAGGGGCTCTTGCTACACAAACTGAAGCCCTTGGCTGACACCTCCTGCTCCTTTCCCAACTGAGTTCTCAGTCTCGGAGGGACCGATCTCCCCGTCGAATGGCAGATCCGCCGCAGGAAAGTTTCCCCCTTTGCCTGCCGGACCAAAGGCGACAGCCACACCCACAACTCCCACGGAGCGGCATGCCCAGAATGAATGGGCAACCAGGCGATCGCCGCTGCTGCAGCCCTGCCACTTTGGGAAGCAAGTGGAGCCCAGCTGCTCGCTCGCCCCGGAAAGCAACTGTGTTCGCTGGCATGAATGAGCGTGAGACGAAGAGGGTGAGGGGATGGGGTCTTACCTCCCAGATGTCCCGCTGCAGCGCCATAAACCCTGAATGGGAAGCCCTCTCGTGTGTGTGTGTGTGTGTGTGTGTGTGTGATGTGGGCGCGAGCGTGCAAGCAGCGCGCGGCTGCTCACTCGCCCCGGTAAGCAACTCTGACTCTGCAAGCCAGCATGAAGGGGAAAGGAACACTGAAGGGGAAGCCCTCCGTGTGTGTGTGATGCAGGTGCGAGCGTCCAAGCAGTGCCCAGCTGCTCACTTGCCCCAGCAAGCAACTCTGACTCTGCAAGCCGGCATGAAGGGGAAAGGGAACACTGGAAGGGGAGCCCTCCATGTGTGTGTCTATGTGTGTGCGTGTGTGTGTGGTGCAGGCGCGAGCATCCAAGTAGCGCCTGGTTGCGCCCAGCTGCACGCCTCCTCTCCCCTCCCGCCAGCACGGGGTCTCCTCTCCTCACCTCTGCCTTAACGCTCCGGCTCCAGCTCTCTCCTCTCGGTCTCCTCACCTCCGCCTTAACATTCAGGCTCCAGCTCTCTCCTCCCACTCTCCGCACCTCTGGCTCCACCTCAGGCTCCTCCAGTGCTTTCCCACCAGGCAGGGAAAGACGGGAAAACGCCCATCACGCCTCCTCTTCCCTCCTCCCAGCTCAGAGGTCTCAGAAGCACTGCTCCCATTGGCTGTGAGGTCACCTTCTTTTAAAAGGGGGGGCAGGATTGAGGAGCGGCGACCCCTGTGAAATGGTCGTTCGACCCCCAAAGGGGTCCTGACCCCCAGGTTGAGAACTGCTGGTCTAGTCCAATAACCAGCCTGTAGGAAAATATTCCATGTTTATCTCATTAATTCACATAATCCACATTACAGTAGATCAGAGGGACTTAAAATCTTCATCTTCACTCCCTGGGGTCCTCTCACCACTTGAGTGCCTCTGAAACTGATACTTACATTTTTGAAAATTTGTGTATTAATTGTATTCATTCAGTTGATGTTATGTCCCATTTGCACTTTATTCCTTTCTTATTAAGGGGGCTGAATTAGGCATGCTTACCGGCATATAAGACTCACCCCATTTATACATCAGCAAATACTATTTGCTGGTGTATAAGACACACTGGTGTATAAGACGCACTCCATTTTCAAACAGTATTTTTTTGGGGGGAAAGTGAGTCTCATATGCCAGCAAATAGGGTATTTCCTGACAAACCTGAGGACACAATATTCTAAGATAATTCACCACATTAAGTCACAAATGTAGTGTCCTCCATCTTTCTAAGCTTCCTATTTGTAACTCAGAATTTCTTGTAAATTAAAATCATCAAAACATAACTCATCAACATAGAATGTAACCATCAAGTAAAAACTTTTAGTCCTGCAGCACAGTCTAAGCCAACACTTCTGGATCATGCTTCAATGAAATGATAACCTGCAATTCACTAAACACAAAAGGGGTGGGAAATTTAATTTTCATCTCAGATGACAACTGGAGAGGCAAGATATTAACAAAATATCTCTAGTGGAGTTACAGAAAAGACATGCTATTTTATTCCGCTTACCTAAAGCCAACAATTGGGCATTCCTTGCAGATATTGCACTTGGCCTGATGTTTTGCTGTTTCTGCAGCTGCTACTCTGTGTAGAACAGGCAGCCATACCATCGATTGAGGCTCCAGACGCATCCAGTCTATGAACTGCTTCACACCGATTTCTGGTTTATTATTATTCTAATAAATAAAAACCAATTATTTGAATGATCATCTGAAAACACTTAAACAGAATGTTTAGAAAGCTGACCCAACCTTGATCTTTTCCCTACTGCTACTAGCTGGCTACTCCCACTAGCACTCAAGCCATGAAAATGCTGCTGCTACTAATATTCAATGAAAGAAAGGATAACAAACATTATGATCTTTTCAGCTGTGCAACTAGACATTGCTAACGCTACAAACTCATCATATTGCAAATCTGTTCATCAGAGCCAGAGCTATCCTGAAGCCAGAATTACATAACTGCCTCATGTGGCAGACAATGGGAGCAGAACATTGGAAATGTTTTTTGGTTTTTTTTTAGACTGTATCTTACAGAATCTCCCAAACAGCAGAGTCACAACTGCCATTGTCTAAAAAGGTGGCTTTTCCACAGCTCTGGCTACGGGTGGCAATGGTAATCATTCTTCCTTAGCTGCCAGACATTCCTATGTCTCGGAGTATAGCCTGTCCCACATATATTAAACCAGTCAGTTGCCTTCACATGTTACAGAAAGCATCTTCATGCTCCCATTTATTCACATTAGATTCAGCTTGCAACTATATGTGGAAAGAAAGACTCCATTTTGTCCTTTGCTTAAGGCAACTACTTGCCTTCTTTTCAGCTCTGCTGTTTAGGTATTCAAATGTAATATGTGAAGGAAGCACTACAAAAGCCCCCTCCACCATCCTTGTCCCTGTGAGAAATGCCTCAGATCTTCGTGCATGCTTAGAATTACCCACTTGATCAAAAAAACTACATTATTAATGTTCCTCATTGTACTGAGGCTAGTGTAGGCATTTAGGTAAATATACATAAAAGTCCACTTTAGAACTTTATAATGAATTCATCAAAGTCTGAAGCTCACTCCATGGTGTGGGTGGTGGTGATCACAGGTCACAGCTCTGATCTTATTTTCACATATTTATTTTAAATGCCTAGGAAGAGTTTCTCTGGTTGGTTAAAAACTAGATCTGAAATGGAGATGTGGACAAACAAGAAGCACACACACATTTGCTTTGCTTCTGTGGTAGCTCCATGTGAACGCTGCAGTTCCTAAAAGCATAAGGAGCAGATTTTTAAAGCACAGCTGTTTGTATCAAATTTTTTAAACAACTCACATTTCAGATGGCTCAGAGTAATAACACAGGCTTTTTAAAAATCCCACCTTGATAGATGGATGTCTGTAATAAACATTCAGATGGTTAACTGGCAGGTTGTTTTTGAATTACATGGCTACTGTGACCTTCTTGATTTTAATATATGTTTCTATAAAAACTGGAGCTGGCCTAAAACAGAGTTGTTGTTGGTTTGGTTTTGGGTTTTTTTAAAACAAGTTCAACTTAAAGCAGCAAAACAAAACAAAAAAAATCAAATTACCTGTTGGAAACAGCTACGGACACTGGGTTCAATATTGCTGCCTCCAAAAGCAGCAACCTCTCCAAGCTGCCGTGGAATTTGGATAGCATCATGAAGCAACAGGCCAAGCTGTCTCTGGTCACACATTTCCGTAGGCCCAGCTACTTCCTTAAAAAGATCTGGAATTCATAACATAAAAAGAATTGGTGAGCCAGCATAGTGTGGAACATTAGCATTGGCCTAGGACTCTGGGAGACCAGCCATGGAAATTTGGGCAAGCCACACTCTCTTGCCCTTATCAGAAGGCAAGTTCCTCTGAAAAAGTATTGAATAAGTGTCTGAATAATTTTGGAAGCAGCAATTTTTGCTTATTTAATTAGTCAACATTTTACCTGTTTCAGCATAATTCTAATGGACAAAAACTCTCTTGCCCAGATTAGCTACATTAGAAATACTGAATTGTTGTAATTATATTTTCATATCAGTATTACATGTGTTTTCATACCTACATTACATTATATAAATTACAGTTAACTGTTTCAAGTTAAAATTTGCCCATCCCCCACTTTTTACTACTTATAAAAAGGAACCTATATGATTCAAAAAAAGTTGATATTATTTATTGTTTTACTTTTAAAAATCTCTTTAGTTTTATCTATGATTTTCCCTTATAAAAACTGAAAGTGAAGAAAGAAGTCAGCTAGGAACAATTATGATCTGTTTTGACCCTTTATCTACATTGTTTCCAAATGTAATAAATACATATTGGCTATTAAAAGAGATGTCACCTTAACTCTATAAATTTTGAATTTGCTGACAAATAACCTTTGTAACTGGACTAGGATAACACAGAAGTGTACAGAACAAACAAAAAAAAAAACCCTTATCATAGCCAATTTTTGTGGATACCTGGAAATCAGTGTTCAATGCATTCAGTTTGTATCCTTCCATAAAGCTCTAAGATGGTAGATGATAAAAAATAACAATTTATGTTGTTTACTTTGTGAAGCAATACACCAGACAGAATCCTTGAATTAACTCATTACTTATTACTTGCTGAAGCTCACTAACTCAGAAGACAGAGGCAGATAATATGACATGTTAGAATGGAGTTTTGCTAAGCAGTGTGAGGTAAGGCACACTGAAGTTCACAATTTCCTAGCAAAGAAACAAAAGGTTTGGGGCGACTTTAAGCTTTTAAATGAAAATAACTTCTAATTTACAATCACATGTTGTCCAATTCTGTGGGTTTCACAGATCCATTGCATTTGTACTAATAGTAAACATCAGTACTAAACAGGCAAAAACAGCATTAATAATCCAACATTTTTATTAATGACTTAAAATTGTGTGTGTACTTCTATAAAATCCCTTTAAAAAGTTATCTATGTATCTAAAAGGATGATCCCAGACTGACTGACTGACTATCTATCTATCAATTTGATATAATGGGAATCAACGTAGCTAAAGAGCAGGCATAGAAACTAGCGTGTAAAAAGGAGCAACAGCATTACTAGTTCATGTTCTTAAGAGCCAATTATTCTGGATATTACTCCTGTTCAGTTTCCACAGTTTGCTGGTTGTTGCTTTGTAGAATATCCTGGTGTCCTTAAGATGAATGATGGTTTAGATTTTTTTTTTTAATAAATGTCTCCCATTGTTCTCTGGAAACTTCTACTTCTCAATTTCTGCTGATTTTTTTTTGTCCAATTATATTTTTTTTTTCTTGGAAGCCATTCTCAAAAATATTGTGAGAGCCTGATTATACACACAGGTAACATTCATGTTATAACAATTTTGACTCCTCAGCCTTCCCAATGGGAAGATGGTTTTAACTTTTGATGCTATCATGTGCTGCAGAAAAGTAGAAAATACTGGTATTCTTCCCATAATATAGTTCTAGTCACCACAGAAGAAAGCAAAGTGAGTGGCAACTAGTTAAAGGCATGTGTGAGTAGAAGGGTGGCTGTTGTATCTGTGCATGGAGTGGGGTCTGGAAACTCATACACAGCAAAGTAATTTCTAAAGTGGGCAACTGTGGGATGCTACATTGATTTCCTTGCAGACCTTGGAGGGTTCCACCCCTCACTGCACTACCCACCAAAAACAATGCCAAAGTGCTTCCCAAACACCCTCTAGGGGGTATGAGGGGCATTTCTTGATTTCTAATGCTATTCTTTCTAATCTGTCACAGCCACATTGAGTCCAATTATTAAGAGAAAGATGGGATGACAATGATGATGACGACGACGACAAAAACAACAACAATGGCGACACCTCTCTTGGACCTCAAATAGTCCCAGAAAGCTATATGGCAAAAATGCAACCATGCCCCTTAGAGGGCCTTTGGGGGCCACTAAAAACAGCCCTCAGGAGCCACATGGGTCCAACAGGTTACACTTTGCCCACTCCAGTTCTAAAGAAACTGACCAAGTTATAATTTGTCCACTCTGAGACTGGAATTGATGGCCATGGGCATGACATGTTGACTGGATATTTCCTCCAAGCTCATCCACAAGTTCACATATTATCGGAAAAAGGGGGTTTTAAAGTCACCAACTTTAACAGTGGCATATACTTCTTCAGTGTTGTTATCACACAAATGCACCTGCTTTAGTCGATTTGAGTTCACTTTTTATTGCTTGCTGGTTCCCTAAATTAAACATGTGCATGTTCAGTTTATGCTGTTTATCACAACAAAGAGCTAATTATCCTAAACTGCAGAGAACAATTAATGTTTTTTAGCCCCTTTAGCCAAATCAAACTAGAAATAGCTGGCAGCTTTTATGCTTTCTGTTGGAATATGTTTGTACTTTACTTTCCATCCATGTTCCTATAAATGTCATTGGCAGCAAGATTATTGTTGTAAGCTATATTTAAACTACTTGCTGAAAATGCTAAGAAAAAGTCAAAGTTTCCTATACACTGAACATATACTCACATCTGTATTTTTCTTCTAGGAGACCCTTAGAAAGAGACATCAAGCCAATCTTCAGTGACTGCACTCTGATTTTTCCAGTCCTGCCACTGTTAGGAAAACAACATAATATTTGCTAGGTGGTAATATATTTCAATTGAAATATCAACATCACTTTCATCCTTAAATATTAACCTGCTTCACTTCTCAAATATTAGATACTAATCATATTTGCACATATTCCTCAGTATTAGGAGTAAATATTTACTTTCTGTATAAACATGTCATATTATTTATAATACATTAAAGTATAGGACTGCAGCATCACAGCATGTTCTAATAGTGTGATAAACACAGTTGCGCACAGCTGGGAGGCACATTACACAGTTTGAGATTCTGGCTGTAGTAAACACAAGTTATACTACTTAGAAATACATAAATAGTTTTCAGAAAATTGTTTTTCTAGTCTGTGCTTAAAACACTTTGATATATAGGTACAATAGGGCATAAAAGCCAGACATACACAGCAATTAGACAATGCAGAGTGTCTGTTTTATCTAGAGAGTATACGTCCAGCCTCATACTGTCTGTTACTGAGAAGCACAATGGGTGACAAAGGATGAGTGATATGTAAACTGCAACGAAAAAATTGCTCAAAGTTTAGTTTAATAGGCTAAAAATGTAAGGAGTGGAGCAAGCATTAATCTTAAGACAGTTCAAAACATCTTCAAAAAGCTCATTTAAAAAAGGATTTGCAACTTCCTCTGAGATTAAAATCTACACAAAATTGTTTGCCACTGATATGCAGTGAAATATCTGTATGTCTTAACATTTTCTTAATAGTCAAACTATATTTAACAGATCCAAAAGCATTTTAATGTTTTTGTTTTATGATCTGCACTTCAGCTGGAGGATTGTATAACCTTCTTCTGGGTGCTTTTGCTTCTAAAAAGAGAACGCTTCTTTACGGACTCCTACACACTGCTTTGTAGACCTCCCTGAACATCAGCCTAGCATTTTAATGGTGTATGTGTCTATGTGCCTTCAAGTCACCTGTCAATTTATGGTGACCCTATGAATTTAATAGGGTTTTCTTAGGCAAGTATTACTCAGATGTGGTTTTGCCAGTTCCTTCCTCTCAAATACAGTCTATGGTATCTGGTATTCATTGGTGGTCTCCCATCCAAGTACTAACTAGGGCTGACTTTGCTTAGCTTCCAAAATCAGATGGGATCTCGTGTCTTTAGGGGATTTAGGCAATGCGAGAACCTCTTAATAATAAATAGAAGAAAAATCTAGTTGTCTGAATTTCACACTTTCAGTAACTTTCATCTCAGATCTTCAAAAAGCTGTTTACATTTATCGTTAATCTCTGGAAGAGACATGATTTCCAAGTGGGAAAGAGAGCAATTACTAACCTGGAAAATATCAAGAAAATTAGGTTCCCACATGCCTTTCTCAATAATGGTTTATCCATAGGTTCTTTATAAATATATCAAGCTACTGAAGATGCCATAACTCAATATTTGTGAATTGAGTGTTTAGGGGCTAAGGTCTTTTCCCTACTCCAGCCATATAAAAAAGAAAATGTTGAAAACTGGGGAAGCTTAGAGAACAGTGTTAAAGATGACAGGTGACTGTAGAGTGAATCCAGAAAATAATTGTCTTCTCTACTCCCATTTTTGTTCAAGGAAGATTCTGCTATAATCCAAGCCCCTTCCATAGCCAGAAGTATCCTGCTGTTCATAGAAGGTCACCTTTGGATCCAGCCCAAGTATTCCAGCTTAAAGATGTGTTGGGTGTGTGCTTGTGACTGCTCATGCAGAAAAAAACCTTATTTTTATTCATTCAGTACATTAAAGCTGGGAGTACACATGACTTGTTCATAAATAAGCGTCAAAAGCCCAAGTCCAAATGTTAGTCCCAACCGGACTAGACCCCCTGGATCAATGAAAACTTGCAAAATCAAAACTTACATATGTTTAGTTAATTCACTGGGTCTACTTCAGTTGGAAATAATTCAATCTAGTCCACAATGGTCATATTGTCTATGGTTAATGGGTAACATCTCTTTTGCTGTTTTGGAACGAATTTTAACTGCATCCTGCAAGGAACTATTTGTTTTGTTACATATCTAAGAGAGAAATGTAATGTCTGCGTATTTTAAAGAGGAGCCAGTGTGGTGTAGTGATTTCAGTGTTAAACTATGACTCTGAAGACAGGGTTCGAGCTTCTCCTCTGCCACGGAAATGCGCTGCGTGATCTTGCCAAAGTTACATTCTTTCAGCATCAGAGGAAAGCAAAGGCAAATCCCCTCTGAACCAATCTTGCCAAGAAAACCCCATGATTGGTTTGTCTGGGGGTTGCCATAAGCCACACAAGGCAATAACAACAAACAACAACAACAACAACACACTTTAAAGAAAATAGCAGCATGATATCAATTTCTATAACTATATCTTTTAACCTCTAACAATCTAGAGTTTGTGGTTCTAGGGGCACAGAAACACACTGAATTAAATTATCTAATCTATTGATCTCAAGATCTTTTTAATTATCATCTCAGAGAACGAATGTGTCTAAGATATTTCTTACACCTCATATGCAGGAAGAGTTTTGGTAATTCATTCAGCAAATAAAACTGATATTAACAATTAATCCATTAATATTTCCATGTTACTTTCCTCATCTAATTCCCTGCCCCATGCCACTATCCATGGACTGGATTCAAAGGTGGTCCTTTCCCCTTTGCTCGTGGAGATGCTGTTGTGTCATGAGAAAAATGACCTTAATTCCAGAGGATTTCCCTTTTTTCTACATGCTCTGATAGAAGATTGTAGCCAAGTGTGTCCTCAAGACCCTTTTATAAACCATCAGAATTTACACACTACGGGTTGTCTTTTCCTTATTCACTGTATCTTAAGTTATAACATAACACTGTAAAACCAACACTGTGGTGTAAGAAATCCTGTACACAACAGTTTGTGTGGACCAGCACTAATGCATTTTGCCCTTCTGCTCATGGTTTTTGGGTCTACGCCTATGACACTCCTCTTTTCCTGTTTCATATCTACATAGCTCTTTTGATCCTCTATCATTTTCAGCTTTCTTCCTTCAGTTTCTTTACGCTCTGTGCTTATGATTTATTGATTGACTGGATGATAGAGTGCCACAGATGTACTTGGAACCATACAAAAATAAAACTATAGAACAGGTAGCCCTGCCAAATGCATACAGTCTAATTTGCAGCGGGAAGAAGAATACAGTAGAAGGAAGAGACTAATACAAATACAAAAACAATACAATACAATGCTTCCAATTGACTCCCTTGCCCTTCTCTCTATTCTGTCTTGCAGAGATCAGTGGCAACTGCACACTAAGATTTCAATATTCAAGCAATTAAAAAAAGCTAATCAAGGTGGGCAAAGCAAAATGATAAGCTAGTTGCAACAGATTAATAAATTTATAAATGAGATTTTACTACAGCAATCTGCCCTTCTGAACTGATATACACAACTTCTTGTTAAATCTCTAAATGAAAAAATGTAGTATCTCTGTCAAATAGGTTTATAAGCTCCTCTATCAGTATTATAAAGGTTGTGTCTGTCTGAACATACTGGCCAGGCCAAGAGGGACTGGCAGAAACAGACTCCATCTTCCAACCAGTAGTCTTTTAACCCCTGAGACTCAGAAAACTATGCTAAGGAAGATGACCTGGAGTTCAGGGGACCAGAGAGATGAAAGAAGAATCCTAAAAATTAGATGGCAGAAACTTCCATGCACAGCTCCCATTTGATGAGGCCCCACTAGATTTTTGGCATTTCAGTCCTCCTCTCTCAGCTCTCTGGCTGCAATCCATCAGCAGAATCCCCTGGTCCCCTGGGTGTGTGTAGGAAGGCTAGAAGACAGCTGCCAAAGCAAGGAACTTCTTCCAGAACTCTTCTGCTTACTTCTCTTTAGATTCACCTCTGTAGTTTCAATAAATTATTGGAAGGTTAATATATAAAGACAAAACATATTTACAGAGCAGATGTTAATCTATCATATAACCTTTGAGTCCTTGAAAAACTAAAGTTCAGAGATATTAGATTTCATTTCTGTTCTGCTTACTGGCCTAATGCGATCGATAAATAATTCTTAATGTGACAGAAATACCAAAGACAATAGGTGTTGCTGTCAATTGTTTTCATTTAATGTCTTTAAAAGGCCATAAACATCAGCAAGCATGTCGTACAGAAAATGTTTCTTCAGATTCTGACACTAATTAAGTTCCAGATTAATAGCATGTGGGAAGCAGATGGTTTTTATAAGTGGGTCAATTATTTCAAAAATTGTATATGTCAATGATATAAACCGAGGAAATGTTAAATAATGAATCTACAGACAATCTAATGGCATTTGCACATTGCTCTAGATAGAGTTTCATGGGAATACACTATCATTTAATAACTTTGTAGGTAAGAAGTAAAATGGGCATACAATAATTGTCTAAAAGAAGCCATGAAAGGTCTCGCAGTTATACCAACACCAATATTCAAATCTCACATCTACTTTAAATAGGCATCTGAAATGCTAAAATGAGGGCTAAGAGCAGAAAGGAGACATGTGCTAGAATATTGGTGGGGAGGGTTTACTTTAGCCCTTGTGTGAACAGGTTAATGGCTGTATGTAATGTCAAGGTGAACGTTAAGAGTACTGACAGGACTGAAAGGATGCGTTTGTCAGTCTGTCCAGGTAATTACATTTCTCACTATGTCCTCTGGCCATTCCTGGCTTCTAATTATCATTATTTTCCCTTAAATTTTAATGAGATTTCTGTGGCAACACAATTTAAAAGGGGATTTAAAGGTGCTAAAAACATTTACAATAGAACAAAGGTAATCACTGATGCGTAATATCACAGAAATAGTCCATTGGCCTATATAGCTGAATAATGTTTGTACCAAATAGACAGAATAGCAATGGTTCTCCAAGATCTTAAGCGTTCTTAGTCTCACCTGATGACAATAATCATATCAATTCTAATCCTTAACTTTCATTACAAAACACAATTAAACTAGAAAAGATTTGCTTCTTACTCAACAGATGTTCAAAATACATAAGACTATGTGTGTATCTGCCTTCACATTGCCTGTCGACTTATGGTGACCCCATAAATTTCACAGGGTTTTCTTAAACAATGAATACTCAGAAGTGGTTTATGCTAAGACATAATTTAAATTAGTGAGTTGATTGCACACAAAAGAAAAGCTGTTATGAATGTTGTTTCACAGCATATTGTTCACACTACAGAAACAGGATCTATACTTATGCGAATATCCTATAGGCCAGACTCCTAGAGGGTCAAGCCACTTGTTTTTCTTTGTGTAGTTTGATATTCTTTTCACATGGGGAGATATCCAAGACCTGTGCAACAGTGGCAGCTATAAATGGTTGTCAGCCCCTGCCATCTACTGCACTTGCAGGTTGTCCCCAGGCATCTGACATACATCTCTTGGCAGAGACTGGTAGACTGGATTCTTTAATATCTGACTGTAATTGATCCTTGGAACTATGGTAGGGATGGTTTCAGAAATGGTCTGGTGGAGGGCAGAGAAATACCCCTTCTATAGTGCCTTGGCTTCAAGATCAGATACAAACAAGGCATTAAAACAAAACAAAACAAAACCGGGGGCTCTCAACAGAGTTGAGCTCTGGTGCGGACATCCACTTCATTAAAACTGAATAGGATCTTGGCTGTAAAAACAAACCCCTGTTCTAAAAAGTTAAGCTTTTCCTTCTAAATGCAACACTTGAACACATCTAGATTATGTCCTGGGCCCAGTGCCAACATCTTTCTCAATGACTTGGATGAGGGAATAGATGGTATTATCAAATTTGCAGATGACACCAAATCAGGAGGGGGTAGCCAACATCCCAGAGTACAGATCAGAACTCAAAATGACCTTAATAGATTAGAGGGCTGGGCCAAAACTAGCAAAATGAATTTCAACATAGAGAAATGTAAGGTACTACACTTAGGCAGGGGGAAAAATGAAATGCACAGATAAAAGATGGGTAACCCCTGGCTTGACCACAGTACATTTGAAAGGGATCTAAGAGTCTTAGTAAACCACAAGCTGCACATGAGCCAGCAGTGTGATGTGGCAGCTTAAAAAAGCCAATGCAATTCTGGGCTGCACTAATAGCAGTATAGTGCCTAAGCTGATGGAAGTAATAGTACTATTCTACTGTTTTGGTCAGACCCCACCTGGAATATTTTGTCCAGTTCTGGGCACCACAGTTGAAGGAAGATATCAACAAGCCGGAACGTGTCCAAAGAAAACTGACCAAAATGGTAAAAGGTTTGGGAACACTGCTTTATGAGGAGTGTCTTAGGGAGTTGGGTATGTTTAGCCTGGAGAAGAAAATGTTAAGAGGTGACATAGTTGCTATGTTTAAATATTTAAAGGGATATCATATAGAAAATGGAGCAAGCTTGCTTTTTTGTTGCTTGAGACTAGGACACAGAGCAATGACTTCAAACTTGAGGAACAGAGATTCCGCCTAAATATTAGGAAGAACTTTCTGACAGTAAGAGCATTTTGACAATGGTATGCTCTGCCTCAGAGTGTGGTGGAGTATCCTTCTTTGGAGGTTTTTAAACAGCGACTGGATGGTCATCTGATGAGAATTCTTTAATTGTGCTTTCCTGCATGGTATGGGGTTGGACTGGATGGCCCTTGTGGTGTCTTCCAGCTCCACGATTCTATGATCTCTCATGATATTTCTGCAAGTGAACTACTTATCTCTAACATATTATGTCTGAATATGCAATTTCCCATGTCACTACTTTACAGGCTTTTATCCAATACCTGTAGGCTGTTGTAAATCAGAAGAACGCAATGCAATTATAAACATACAATGAGTACTTAATAGCGACTGATTATTTAACAAGTTTGTAACTGCTTGCTTTTTTCCTATCTGCATTTTTCTTGTGAAACATACTCACTTTTAAAATCTCCATTAATTCTTTTTACATTTTCTGAATAGGAAAAAAAAAACTGGTTTCATAAAGGAACCTTTCCAGTGTTTTCCAGTAGGTATAACGTAAGTCCAATCATTTCAAGCAATTATGCTTTCATTGGCATTTGACAAGATCAGCATTCTGGCTTATATTTGTCAGAGAGAAAATATACAGAAAAATAGATAATAGATGTATAACATGCTGCAGCATTAGATGTAAGCCAAGTCCCATGTCAATGTAGTACTCTTGTGTTGTTGGAGCTACATTTTAACAATGTGTTGAACAATGTAATGTGACTTTGCATAAGATATGGAAGACTTGCTAAATTCCACAGTGACATTTAAATCACAAAGAAAATGTTGTCCATTCTTCCCACAGTACTCTGCATGTACAGTGTTCTCTCTGACACTTTCTAGTATGAGACTGATGCACAAGGCCTTTCTGCAAACCAAATACAATACAGCATACATCTAGGAACTGCCTGACATCCAGTACTCCATATGCTATCTTGGGAATGTACTTCCTCTTTCCTAGCAAGTGTGGCACTACATTTGCTGTCCAGTCTTCTGTTCTAATATATCTTTGGAATACTATGTTGAAAATGCCTGTTAATCACTAAAATATGGATTGCTTCTCGCCCACAGGAAGTCACAATCCAGACTTGTATTATTTATTTAAGATATTTGTGCACTGCCTCTCATCCCATCAGGTGCCCTGAGGCAATGCACATGCTGGATTTCTCTTACGGCCAGTGGGAAGGACAGATCTATGACTGGATGGATTTATTACCTTTTCTGAATTTGAAATAAAACAAAACAAAAAGCTGCCTTCTGCACTTGCATGCACAGCAGTGACACATCCTGTACAACATTTATTTAGTATGTGAGATCTCCTACTTACGTGTCATAAACATTCAGCAGCCAGTTGAGACACATATCGACACAGAGGGGAACATTCACCAGGTCTTTGTGCTTCTCTTGCATTCCATTGTAAATTGTAGTGAGACAGCTGACCACATCCTGAACATTTAGGAGCTGGTCATTTTGGGTCAATTTGTGCTGTTTGAAAGCTTCATTTGTGGTATTTAAGTCCAGCAGGTCCACTGGCAAAAGAATTAAACAGAGAAGATATGATGGCTGACTAACCTTTCATTCTGCAGATATATCCTTTTCTGTTTCATTTGTTTGCTTCATTACTTGCCTTTCTCCCAACATGGTACCCAAAGTGGTTTATCCACTGTACAGATCAGGAGACCAACACAGAATAAAATAACTGTAGATGAATACTATGCTATAAATAGGTGAAGGTACTAAAGTTTGTAACGTTATGAGTTTACCTACTCTTTAACCCCAGCTGTTCCAGGCATGAAGCAGCACATCCTACTCTCTGATAGGTTACCTTTGATGAGATTTGGTGAGAAAACAGCTAGCTTTTGAAAGCCCAAAACCATCCAATTCACAGGTGCAGATGTAGAAGTCCTTTGATTTTAAATGAAATTCATGTAATTTGCTATGGGAGATCTCTGAACTATGGTATTATGGTATCCAACCTCAGTCATGAAAATCACTGTAACTGATCTATATACAGGTGAAATGTGAACAACACTGAGTCTAAATAACATTCAGAAAACTTGCACATCTGATTAAAAGCTTAATTAAAATTCTCACGAGACAGTATGATAACTCTGCGTGTTTTTGGAACCATCAACGTGCCACAACATTACTAGCCAGTAGACACTTTCAGAACATAGGCTAGGTTTTTTTTCTCAATTGTCCCTGAAGCATCTTGTCATATTAAGCCATTCTTAGGCAAGGACGTAAATTTTCACTCTTTGTCTTCACATACAAGGACAAATATTCTCCATAGCATTCCCTCTACTGTGGGAGAAAACAAAGATTGCTACATAGTTCTTAAGAAGTACACACATCTTGTGAAGCCTTTCAGAGAATTACTCTGTGCAGAAATACACATTTTAAATGTGCAAAGAACATGTATTTGTATGAGAAATAGCATTTGCTGCAGAAAACAAAGTATCTCCTGCACACGCATGCACAAAGTATTTTGCACAGAAAAAAACATGTGTATTTTTGTGGAGAATAATTGCCCAAAATACTTCTCAAAGTGTGAAGGATCTTTGCCACTGCTATATTCTTCTCACAGCAGTTTCTCAAGCATTCTTCTCACAGTAGTTTCTCAAGCATCCAAAAATTTATCATTCTGCAAATGAATACTAATGAATAATCTTTTCATATCTCTTAAAATGTTTTATCTTGAAAAAAAAGACAAAAATCAGAACTATGTATAGTGAAGTTGAGCTCTTCCATCGACACAAGGGGCAATAAACTGAAATTAGTCATGACAAGGTAGAGACTTTGTTTTTAAATAATTTGTGTTTTCAGAGATATGGTATCCAACCTATTCTGTAGGGTCTGCACTAGGGATGTAATTCTCTATCATCATTAGGGATGTAACCCTGCAGTAGTTTTCCTCTCAAACGAAGCAAAGATTTTAGAAATTTTCTTCTTGTTGCAAGAAGGTATTTGAAAACACACAATTTCCAAAGCCCATTCTCAATCCAGGACTTTTTTTTGCATAAAATTCACACATAGTTGTTTTCTGTACAGAAGGGTTTTTTTAGCACAGAAAATGTTCTTTGTGTAAAACAACTGCATGTGGATTTTGTACAAAATAAGGCCCGAATTGCAAAGACTCTCATCAGTCCAGGATTCTTCTAATTAGGGTCTCCTGACAGTAGAAAAACACATTGAATTTTTTTATTTTTATTTTTAAATCCATTCCTCATATGAGTTTCCCTTTAAGGATCAATTTGATGGATATTCACTTATCTATCTATATTTAGCAGCCCAGGTAGGGTCTGTGATGAATGGTTTTCCATCAGTTTACACTGCTATGCCTGATGGGTCCTTCCCTAAGCACCCAGGTAGGCCTCCAGTAACTAAGTTCTGGTATAAGATAGACTGGAGAAAGAGACTGACAACTGTAAGGCACTTTGCATGGCAATATCTCTGGAAAGTCTTCAGAAACATCATTTAGTTCAATACACAATTGCTAAACTTTACTGACACACACTGCCAGAACAGAAAGCTCATTTTTATACCCCTATACATCTTAGGACTCTGGTACCTGTAGAAAAGTCTGAGCCCAACAAAATTGCCTGTAAACTGAGGCTATCTCCAGAGGCTCTTCTACAGGTCTCCCTCCATATGAGGTAAGGCCAGCGATGGGAGGAAAGAGAATGAGAGAGACAGAGAGACTTCACAGTGGTGGTGTTCCATTTGTGGAGTTCCCTCCCCAGAGAAACAATGTTACCCTTTGGACTTAGGCAAAGACACTGTTATTTTTAAATGTAATATATTAATGTATTATAATAGGTTATTTACATTTTACTTGTATTTTATCTTGATTTTGGAAGCTGCTTTGGAAGCTCTGCTGAAGGACAATATGCATACCTTTTAAAAGAAAGTAAGTAACTTAAATTTTAACACTGGGGCTAAATGGAAAATCTCAGCTTTCAAACAATTTTCACAGAACCATACTTTACATGAGGGCTTCTGCTAGGACTTTTTAGTGCAGCAACTAAGCATTAAATCATCTTAAGAAACCTAAATAGGAGCTATCCTGTTATGCTGCATTTGCATCTAACAGTGCGAGCTGAGCCTACAGACAAATGCATCATTTAAAATCACTTCATGATCTAGAAAAGAGAAATGATGGAAACATGACAATATCCAATGACACACATCCCACAGGGAAGCCCACATTTCTGCTGCGAATTATTCTCCTGAATGATGACAAGAAGGTGTGCCAGTTCCAAGAAGCATACTCAGTTATAATGGTGATTGTAGAAAACTAATTATCATTTAGACAATGAGATAGAAGGAAAATGGCTGAATGTGAATTTTTTCACAACTAGTCTTAAGTTATAGAGAAGAAGGATAGACATAAAACGAGTTGATGCTGGGAGCCAAATGACAACATAATCTTTAGAGGCATCTTTCACTAGAAATGGTTGAAAATTTAGCAAGCTGGCAGTTTCTTGGCAATCAAATTTTCACAAAATTTCTAATAGCAGGAATGTTAAAACGTCATTGTCTCCATGCCATTGTAGTAGACAGAAACCAGAATTACATTAATAGTGAGAAGCTTCACACACACACACACACACACACATATATATAGAGAGAGAGAGACAGAAATGACTATTTATAAATTACACACAATATCTGAATTTAGTGTTGTCTACATCACTATTTCTACATTTATGACCTCATACCACCCTGTTAGCCTTATTACATGTTAGACAAACTATGACTGGACTATTCCAGTATCTTCCACCAAGAAAAAGTAATGATTCCTTGAACATACCTTCCCAAAAAAGGAGTGAATCTGGAAAAAGTTATTTAGTTTTGAATGAAATCAATGGGGCTTAGAGCATTACCAATTTACCCCACTGATTTCACTGAGATGTGGCAAAAAGTTGTTAATCTTATCCACTATGTTATGGATCCAATCCACTATGCTGGAAATATTAGCCTACATAACTTCTCCACACTAAGGAGGGAAAATATCTACAGCTGAATTTCCTACTCTGACATTTCTTGTTTAAAATTTAGATGGATGGACACAAAGTTACAGTTTCACATTTACAAGCATTCTACTAAAGCACGGTATGTCAGTCGAGGTTCTGAGACACTAACTTCAGACATGTCCTTGCAGTTTTCCCCAAAAGGCCTTTACAGTTTGCCACTGTGAAGCTGTGACAGCAATTTGTCACATCTAACAGTCAGATGATGACCTCTCTTTCAAGTGATTCAATCTGACATTCTCTTTGCCTTAGTGCATTAGTCCTTCTCAAGTGTTATATAGTCTGACACCTTTGGAGGCTATCTGCATTTAAATTATGGGAAGCTATTTTCCCCCTTTAAATGAAAGTTACATGACAGGTTGGTTTCAGTACTACCTAAGAAAGAGGTGCATAGTAGATTCATCTATACAAATTTGCTTGTCAAAAGTTAAGAACATTGAAACTTCACCAGTGTTTAACTTGATTGTGTTGCCCTTGGATGATATGAGGTACAATACCTAACACCACTATGAGAGAAAACTTTCTAAGCTAAAAATAAGGACAAAAAAAATGAAAATATTGAGTGAGGTTTCTAATGGTCGGGGGAAAAATAATTTCTACAGTGGTATATGTTTAATAAAGGACATGTATTGTCTAATACTTCCAGAACTGCTCATTTCTATACAGACAGTGTATTATTTCCAAAGCTGTTTAATTTTTTATATATATATATAAAAAAGGAAACACATACACAACAGATATTTGCATTTCAGTTTCAGAGAGATTAGCTTTAAAGACAAAAATGTGTTTGGATTTGATGAGGGAGATTGCCAAATAGTATTTTTCAGCTAACTCACTTGTAGGCCCTTCTACACAACATCAGCAATAAAGGAACTTGTCATCCACATTGTGAAAAGACAGGGAATGAGTTTCTGGGAAATCAGAACTAGAAAATAAAAGTGTTACTAACAACCAGTATTCATACTTTTTAAATTATACCCCATGCTTCACAAACAAAGGTTTGTGGAGATACACTTTCCAATGTGTATCTACATGTCTGACATGCAGGAAATGATCAGTTTCATATTTAACAATCTCCAGCCAGACTCAAGTAGTATGCACTACACACATGCACACGCACACACTTTATCTCACTGACATTACAGGACAATGCTATGTTCAGATTTCCATAACTTTCTCATGCTTTGCTTCAAATAAACCCAGTGGGTGAAGGGGATCACAGACAGAACTGCTTCTAACCAAACCATATATTAAGGCTGAAATGAAAATTCTCTCAGAAAAAAAAAATATGTACAGTCAGTCCTCCACTTCCATGGGGATTTGAGGTGCAAGATCTCTGCCAAAGTGGAAAAAATGGGAATAAAAAAAATACTGAACGCTATATTTTTTTTAACCTGAGAACATTTATCTAGGATTCTCTACATCTCCCAGCACAATTTTGTGGTCAACTTCTGGCAGAAGTGGGTCATAGAGTCGCACTGGAAGACCTAGGAATGTCTAGAGAAGTGTTCTCTCTAGTTAGAAGAGTGGAAGTGGTGGCAGCAGATTATAGAATTGCATTTGAGGAATTAGAGATACTTAGAAAGATTTTTTTTTTTCTGCAGTAGGGATCAATACAGTAAGGATTTTTTTAAATAAATAAATAACCTGCTAATAATCACATCTGTGAATGCTGAACCCCTGAAAGTGGAGGGCTAACTGTACTACTAATGTGTTTTTCAGTACTCTCTTCTTCCAGGCTGGCTGGGGGAGACACGGATCAAAATTCCTGAACTATGATGGAAGACAGCAAAGAGGGAAGTGTAAATTTGCTAAATCCAAGCACTTTGGAATTTTGGGTTAAATCTCACTATTAGTCCCACTGAATTAATGGCAATTTGGTAAATCAATATTTATTCCACTGATTCCATGGGTTTACTTTAGTTGGAACGAACAAGTGAACTTAGTTCTTAGCTTTCACTGCTGCCACTTTATTCTTGCTATGAATTCTGCAATGCTCATTGCTGTCCCACATATCAGTATGCATAACACGTACAGTTGTTATTCCCAGCCTCAAGTTTGGTTCAAAAAGAAAGGTGCCATTGTTCTAACCTGTCCTCCCTTCTCTAATCTATGCTAATTGAAAGCAAGAATGCTATAAGCAATTACATTTGTCATTTGATATATGAATGACAAACTAGCAAGTAGGAATCTGTTTCCAGTGTTAGTTCCTTTGGGGCAGACCAGGTTCATCTCTTCACCCATAACTCTTTGCATAGAAAATAATGAGCTTTGAAAGGCAAACTTACAACACAATGCCTTTTGTAGTCTTCGGATTTTTATAGCTGTACGGTAAGCAGAAAAACGTACGTTGTTTAAATCAGCTAGAAAAAAAATGACAGAAGACAGGAATATTAGAATATTTTAAAGAAACATCACTTTAATGCCATGCCATCAGGTATTTGTTGTCAATCAAAATTGTATTTCAGATAAAGAGAATGAAGGCAAAAGGAGTAAGAAGGAACAAACTACTTCAGATCAAGCCAAATGACAGGTTTTAAGTTAGATTCCAGTGCAACAATGGCACCTAAGAAACATTTTACAAAATTCTGTTTTGAATATCATACGGAAAATTACTTGAACAGAACTACACAGGTAAAATCTGTCCCATGCCTGGTAAACACAGTTTTCATACAGCAAAATATACAACTTATCCTAGCACTGTGGCTCTGTTTTAGCATCCCTCAGTATAAATTAAAAATGAATAATTTTAGACATTCCTTTGTGTGTCTGCAGCTTATGTATCGCCAATCTTTGAATAGATGGTGGAATGTTTAAATGAACCAAAGACTCATCCCATGGACCAATTTAAAGGGAAAGTAACAACATAATCATTGTTTCTGTAAATGTGTTTAGGATATATTTTGCATAATTAACAGACTGAACTTGTTGCATCTTGACACAGAAATTATCTACTTAAATGTAATTTCATAAACACACAAATAATAGGGATATAGGCATTCCACTAAGTGAAAGCTCTGAAAACAACTGAGCTCAGTATAAGTGAGCACAAACAGGTGTTGTTTATATTGACTAATTGTATGCCATTTATGTAATTAGCACAGACTACATTTTTGTGCATATCAACATATATTTATGAACACAAAAACATATGTTTCCTAATTTGTGTAACAGACATACAATATTAATTATTTATATGAACAACATGCCAAAAGTATGCATAAGCTAGGGTGGACAGTAGGGATGGGCCAACTGAATCCTTGAATCCTGGCTAAGGATTTGAGATTCCCAAATCCAAATCCCTGTGCCAAAATAGGCAAACCAAATTTTTCAAATCCACCAACCAAATAGATTGTTGGAGATTGGGACGCCTGAAAACCTGGGAGACCAGACATACAGGGGAAAATAGTAAGTAGGTGAGTTTTAACCTTGGACTAATAATGGCCTTTGCTAACCATTTCAGAAATTACATATGGGGTTGTATTCTAAGATATTTAAATTGAACAGTTAATATTGAGGTTCAGCACTTGACTAGAAGGTAGACGCTTGATATTTCAAAGACAGCTGAAACATTCCTTTGCATAGCTCCCTTGCTTTCAGGGATTTGGAGCTTTACAAGGTGTCACAGCCTTCTCTGCATCATCAAACTACAAACCCCAGGATGCCAGAAGGAGCTATGCAAAGAAAATCCAGTTTTGGCCTGCATTAGCTCCGTACTGTAGTATGTGGCCCTATTTACATAGGCAGGAAAATGTGAGATTAGTCCATATTTTCCTTCCCATGTACATGTCATTTTCAATCCGGGGAGATCCTGAGGCAAAACTATGGCAATTGTCTTGGCCAGATTTCTTCAGAGGGAGGTTTGCCTTTGCCTAGGCTTTTGCCAAGGCTGAGAGCGTGTGTCTTGCCCAAGATTATCCTTCTTTGTCTTTGCCTTTTAAACTCTTTTTCAAAAAAAGATTCAAAAGATTCGAGATTCGTGAGATTTGTGGATTCCCAGAACCTTCCAGGGATTCAGATCCAGATTCAGATTCAGAAAATTCTGGATTTGTCCCATCTCTAGTGGATAGCTATTCTATGTTTGACATTGACTATTTCAGCCAGCAAATGAGATACACCCTTTGCCAATTAGTTTTAATAAAGAAAAAGTCTACTTGCCTAATGACTGGAAGAGTTCAGTCATTTTTGGGTGATCCCAGCAGGTTGTCTGCGTCTGATGACTGTAAAAGAAAGAATTGTGCACATTATTTTTACTTTCAGCGAAAACTAAATATTTAGAGAGAAGTTATATGGGGACTTAGAACAGAAGGCACCAAATAGCTAGTGCTGAACTCTAAAAGGAATTCTGGACTCATTTTTCTTGACTAGCAGCCCTACATGTCAACTGGAAATTCTTTTTTCCCTCAAGTCCACTGTGTTTTTAAAACAGTTTGTGATGTGGGATAAATAGCTGCTATATAAAGACTGTGCACAAAATCTTGAGTACAATTGAGTTAGGGCTTTGAATGCTGCCTGATATTGACATTTAAACCATTTCTTTCAAAACTCTGAGTAACAACTTTAGATAGACGAGTAGATGAATCTCTTCTTTTATATATTGTTCTATATTGGGGTGGGAACAAGGTATTGTATTTACAACTAGACATCTATACAACATGCAGTAGCCTAGCAAGAATTTTTGACTCCTCTTGGTCTAGCAGTAAGAAAACAAGCAGGCTCTCTTCTATTCTAACCATCCAAACTTAAGCTACTAAACATCAAGAAAGCTTATATAAGAAACTGTAATGTAGGATGAGAAAAGATTTGAAAGGAAGCTCCAACTTTGGTAATGAATCCAGTTTTGTGGACTTGGCATATGCTCAGAGACACCTAGTTCTTCTTCTCAAGCCACTGCCTCTTGTTGATGGATACCACTAACTCATGTTCTATACTATGTATTTAATGTTTTCCCACCACTTTTCATTGTAGTATATCCCTAACAAGAGCTGTTATGCGCAGATACAGACTTGTACCAAAGCGTGCATTTTTTGTGCGCAGATTTGTCTTCCTCTTAAGGGATTATTTTCAGCATCTTGGGAGAGATGTAGTGTCATCCCTGAAGTGGCAACACCTCCATATCTAAGCTCAAGTCAAGCATATTACATGCAGAAGCAATGGAACAGCATCAGCAAAGAATTCCATCTCATATGCACCTGGCTTGTTCTGTGCTGAATTGCTGGCTTGTATTATGATGTGTAATTCATGGCTGACAGTTTGACTTACATATAAATACATCAGACTTTCAGACTTGACTATTTGTTGGCTTTTTTGGACTGCATGTATACCATATTAAGTTTTCTGAATGACCTGGAAGAAATGTAACTTGTTTGGAATATATATTAGCACTCCTTTTGATAATGGTTTACCCAAAAATCTCTTTGGAGATTTTTGAAGCAGATAAGATCTCTTTGTTGCCCCATCAACACACATATACACATGTACACACACACAAAGAAAGAAAACACGAGGCCATAAGTTAGATTCAAATTGGACATATCTTTAGTGAAATCAGCCCAAATGGCAACAAATAAGATGACATACTGGTCTGCTATAACTAGAAAGCTGGTGCCTCAAAAGCCAACAGGAGGTCAGCATGCCACTCTGATTCAAATTCCAACCCAGTGTAACTTCAGGGGTGGATTTGCTGCAAATGAGTTGTAAATGCAAACAGAGGTAAATCATGATTCCCTCCTTGTAACCCCCACTGGTCAGTATTCAGAAGTGGAGAACCTGGCACACTCTTCTAGATCTATTGTCACCCACCACCACACCTCTCAGGTTGGTGGTTTTACAGCAGGTGGACCATGACAGCACACCTTCAACTAAAACTATGCTTCAGAGTGCTTGCCTGTGTTCCTTAAATCAAAATCTCTCCCCACCCTGGCCCAACCCACCCTGCATACTAGATGTGACATTTGCAAAGCCAAATAAAGCCAAATTAATCAAGCAATAACATGGAGTAGAGGTAATAATTAGTATTACATATTGAAATCTCCCCTTATTTAAAAAATAATTTAATTAAGTGTTGAACAAGGACTTTTTCAAGAATTATACTTATTCTAAAAAGTGATGAATCAAATCCTCAACCATGTGCATTAAGGCCGACTGTGCTAATTAATCAAGATGCAAATTTTTTTACATCAATTTTAGCTGCCAGGATAAACAAATTCATTGCACATTATGTTGATTCAGATCAAGTAGGTTTTATTCCCAATCATAAACTCTCTGATGCTATACGCAGAACGTTAAATATCATTTCTCACTCTAATCTGACAAAGGTTCCACTTACTTTAATATCTCTAGATGTTTTAAAAGCTTTTGACAGGTTGGACTGGAAATACCTATTTGCGATTTTTAAGGGAGATGAACTTCAGTATCAAGTTTATTAACATTTTAAAACCTTATATACCCATTCAAAAGCTGTGATCTATGTAAACAGGTTAGATTCAACAGCACTGGAATTACAATGTGGAACCAAGGATGCCCTTTATCGCCATTATTGTTTGCACTGGCAATGGAACCTCTAGCAAATTCTGTAAGGCATGATTTTAATATAACAGGTCCTATCACTAGGGAGAAACCCCATAAATAGGATTATATGAAGATGATCTCTGGTTACATATGGATAAATCCAGAGAGGTCTTTCCCAGCCCTTCAAGCTATTCTGGATAATTTTGATAAACATGCAGGATTGAGAGTTAAGTCTCAGATGCTATGCCTTAATACTTCACAGGAATGCAAAAAAAAAAAAAAAATTGGAATAAATTAACAGGGTACAAAATTAAACAATCAAGCTTTAAATATTTGAGAATTATAATAACTAAAGATATGAATCAAATTATTCCAAGAAATTTTAATCCAATTGTTAGATGGATGAAACCAAAGTTGAGATCTTGGAAAAGGTTAAAAATTTCCTTATTAAGAAGAAAAACATCAGGTAAATGTTTATATCTCCATGTTTCTTTTCCTTTTTCAATCCATTCCTCTTGGATGCTCTTGAATTAGATTTAAAAAATGGCAAGCTAAAATTACTAAATTCATTTTTCAAAAAAACCCAGATTTAGGAAAATTATTTGGTTCACTGCCACCAAACAGGGAGGACTAGCTATTCCGGACCTTGAACTGTATTTTGCAGCCTTTCAAGTTGAGCAAGCTGCCCAACTGATTAGACAACACTTTCTGATAAATGGATAGATCTTGAACTTCAAAACAATTCCATAAATAAATTGAAATCATTTTTTGACAATAAGCTAAAGAGGAGAAGTGACAACCCATGGCCGCAAACCTCTTTAATTGCCTGGGACAAACAGGGGAAAAGTACTATCTCTTGAACCTTCTCCTATGTCCCTTTCTTTGCCTTCCTTTCTTATTTTCAGACATGGAAGGAAAGAGGGATTTACACAATGCAAGATTTATTTACCAAAGAAGAACTAAAACACAAGAGGAGATAGCAGAGAAATTAGCCCCCATGATAGCTGGTTTGCTTTACATCAAATGTTCAAATTTACACCTAGATTAGTGGCTAAGAAGGAATCACAAAGATCTCTCACAATGCTTGAAACAATATATATGCAGCAATTGGAAAGACAAGTCTCAATTATTTACAATTGCATATTGGGGAAGAGATATTATACTGAATCTAGTGCTAAAATAAATTGTGAAAAAGATTTAGATATTAGTATACCAGATGACACTTGAATAAATACATGGAACTTACCCCTATTTAAAACATGCTCTGCAACAGCTAGAGAAAATGCTTTAAAAATCATGCATACTTGTGTTAGCAACGCATATACAATTGTAATATAGTCATGGAATTTTCTAATTGTGCACTTCCTTTTTCTTGTCTTCTTTACAGCAAATTCCAGTTGACTTTACAAGAATATTCATTATTCTCATTATACTCATTTTACAACTTATACAAGAATCAATAGTTTTAGCACCTTAACTCTCACTTTATATTTTATGTTATTTTTTGCAAATAACGTAGCTGTTATATTGTTCAGTTTTCTCTTTTTGTGGATACTAATTTCTCATCTTTTATGTAAGACCACTTTTCAATATTTGTTATTTGTCATTTGTTTGTACATATTTATATATGTTTCTTTGTATGGACATGAATATAAGGAATTTTAATTAAAAACAATTAGTAAAAAAAAAAAGGAATTAGGAGCAAACTGGAAAAAAAATCATGCATACTGTACTGTACTGTACTCTGGTCCAAATGTCAAAAATAATCAAAACATTAAGCCCACAATGCTGGGGATGTAACAACACTATTACATATGTTCACATATGCGGCTACACTGGCCAGCTATTAATGAATTTTTGTAAAACTTATTAAAACTAATCTCTATTATTACTAAACAAGATATAAAGTTTTGCCCTGCCCTATTATTACTATCTTTATATTTAAAGAAAAATAAAGAAGTGAAATACAAACAGTATGGAGTTGGTGAAACATGGCTGTTCCAAAAGACCAGTCAGGAATACTTCCCCTGCAGCTACTTAGCTGCACAAAGGATGACTAGCACAAGTCCATATGGGGTGAGTGGGTGGATTCTGATATACTCAATCAACGGAGTTTTCAAAATGGCATCCTGGCCTTCCATAGGTTTATGTATACTATCTCTCATACGAACACAAAGTCCTGAGAGACTCTCAAATCCCACAAAACCACACCATGGGCTTTAAAGTGAGAAGGGCAGCATCATTCCTTGCCTGAAAGCTGGAAAAACGGATATGTGCAACAAATGTCAGTTTCCCGGCTGTGACTAGTTCAACAGTTTTAGAATACAATTTGAGTCCTCTGTTTTGAGAGAGGGCCAATGAATACATGAGAGCTAACAAACATCTTTCTTTCAGACTTTTTTTTAAACCCCTCATGGAGTTTGGTCTTAATGTATAGTAAATGTCACATTTCTGGATGACTGGGAATTCTTTAGCCATTCTGAGTGCACTGAGTACTACACTAAAGTTTTGGACTTAAACTCACTGGGAAGTATCACAAAAATGGCAAAGTGGCAGAGATTCCGTGAAGCCCAAGAGTTTATTTTTCTTTCTTAACCCTACAGTTTTAGAGCTAGTTTATGGAAAGCAAAGAAGATAAATGTTACATTGAGCTCTTTATAAAATTAAATTAGAGCATTTGCCCAACATTCTTTACATAAATTGGAATTCAAAAATATCAGTATATTAATCTTACCAGTTAGTAACATACTCAAAGAACAGAATGACCTTAACTCACTCATGCTAAAGATCATGGAATAATTATTTTAATATATTGCTACATTTGCCCTGTAAGAGCATTCCAATGGAATTAATATTACAATTTTACCCACCATTTAATCCATCAAGATCTTGTGTATCCAGCCATACAATCAGAGGAAATTTAGCCTGCTCACAGAACTTTCAAATCTATTGCTGTCCATTTGTCATGTTCTATTTCTGGTCTATAAGATTACTCATTTCAACCACAGTCCTGTATATAAGTTTCTATCAGATTAACTGGAAAATTAATTTCACTCGAACTGTTATATAAAACCACTCTCAAATACCAGCCATGATTTAATATTATTAAATGGGCCTATATATTAGCAAATTAAGTGGTATTTAATGAAGCAGTAAAGTGTACTCTCTTATTACTAAAACCTGAACCTGTTCTAACAAGAATCTACACTTACTCTAAAAAGGTAACCCATAAAGCCAGTGAGCACCATCTACAATGAATTCTTCCTGTGTGAGTGTCATTGAACAGAAGACCTAAAACTAAGCAAGACCATATCCAACATACTTTAAAAAATATTTTCAGTGTATCCTATGTCTGAAGATCTAAACAATTCATCAATGAAAATAAAGCCCACAATTCAACATACTGAAAACCAAGCTATAATCTCACCAGAACTCTAATACTTGGGCCAATAGCCAGGCATTCACATTCTACAATCAGGGCACTATAGCTGAAAAAGCCCTGGTTGCCAACATGAGACTAGAGAATGATTCTAGGTTGTGGGCCAGCCCACACCGATCAAAAGCATTCTGAACCACCCAAGGAAACTTGATCCTTCAGAGATAGAGAAGAAATTCAAGAGTACTTCCAAGCTATGCAGCTGCTCATTCAGCCGAAATGCAATTTCATTCAGAACAGGTTGTGAATTGAATTCCTAGATGTGAAAACCACAACCAACTGAGACTCCATCTTGAGGTGGGTAACATCTTTATTACAGTCATTGACCAGCACAATAGGGGTATACAAATTATAAAATAAGACATTAAGATCAGTAATAAAGTAAGGTAAAATGTTTAAAACAGTAATTAAAATGGTATAAATGAAGTGTTAAAACAGCAAATATTAGATTTAGTTTAAAACAATATTACCGCTATGCGCTGGTCTAAAACTACAGAGAATATAAAATAGACTAGAAACAATAAAACAGCTCCTGAAACAAGTGCATAAAACTACATGCGAATGTACCTATAATATAATACCATTAAATATCAATTATTACTGATCATCGCCTGGCGTACTTTAATAGCTGCTGCACAGAAACTAGCCACCCTATGGGTTATCTTGGTGTTCGTGTCTGAGAGTAGCAAGGAAACACAGAACTGATCAGATCTACCAATATGGTCTTGAAGTACTGGCAAAATAAGATGCTGTCCTTGTAAAACTGGTCAGATAGAAACTATAGAACATGTACTCCTTCAGAGTTTGTTTTACAGAGATTTACGGTTTGACCTTATTTTGCCATCTTGATGTGATTCAACTTTCAGCCTACCATGTTGCCCAGACAAGGAACAGTGCAAAACATGGGTCTAGCAGCTTCTAGGCATAACTAACACATCAGTAATATAGTTCTCACATGCATCCTTTGAAGTTCATTTATGTTGCAGCTAATAAATTTACACCAGTCAGGCTGTAAACCTTGATAGATAGGTCCAAAGAGGAGCCAAAACACACGAGAGATTCTGGTACTTCAAGAGTAAGCTGACTTTACAGATTATCAGCTTGTGCAGAGATTGTCAAAATAGTCAACACACATGAAACAAATTCTATGGCCCAGTTCTAATTTCTAGGCATGTGAATGTCTTTTCTAGTATATAAAGTAAAAGGAACACTCTGGTCTTAAATGATACTTCTTATTCTCTGAACTTGTACAATTACCTCGTCATGTAGCCATGTGTTTTCAGAGAGTAAAATGTGAAATGGTTTAGTTAATATTCAAGATTTCATTTTCACAAAGCAAACACAGACACACACATTAATTTTCAAGTGGAGGAAAGTTTCCAGTTGTGTCATGTAGATTTTTCACTAACACTCATGTGTTCATAATGTGTCAAAAGACAAATTCACTAACTTAATACGGACTAAATGGGTGTTCTTTTATCAATGATATGGCCCAGGAAATAAAAACAATGCAAGTTGGGCTCAGTCACAACATTTCTCCATAAACCCAGGAAATGACGTAGCTATTCATTCACAGTACAAATAGAAAGTTGCTTGTACTTTCTAACCTGCTTCTGTTATGTTTCGTTCCAAGCAAAGTATGGTTGGATAACTTTAATGAGATTAAAATCCTTGAAAACATTTACAGGTGATTCAGTGCCTGCTTTCAATAATATAATTCCACTGAAATAAACTAAAGCATACATCTATACATATCAATCTGTGATTCACAGAACTTCAAGAGTTGTTTTCCTGCACTGAATCTTTAACCTTTCATTCCTTATAAAAAGATTTTCACACATCAGATATCTAGATCTTCTAGGCTACCCTTACATCAACGTAGCACATTAAAAAAAAGGAGTGAAGATAACAAGTCAAAAAAGCAAGCTCAGGATATCATATCAGAATATTTCTTGCAGATATATTTCAATGCATAGTAAGGCATCAGATGTATTTGAAAATTACTCCAATTTAATGTAAATCAAGAAATCGTATTAAAGTTTGTCATGGCTCCTACTGCTAATTCCTTCAAGCCCTCTTATCTTATTCATGTATTTTTTCCTTCAATGCAAAATTTTCTGGATGCAAAAATAATGAACTAACCACCTGATTTATTTTCCCTGTTATATCAATTTAAATAATTGTGGCATTATATTAGAACTTTTCCCCTCTTGGGTTCATTTAAATTTTGGTGTATTCTACACTCTCAATAACAGCCCTCCTATGAAAAATTGTAATTACGCGCGCACGCACACACACACACACACACACAAAATAGATTGACAGGCAGTTCTATAGCACCTCAAAATTGTACTACTTCAAAGTATAAATACCAATGTACAACTTCAATTCAATTGACCTTTATTAGGCATACTATAACATAAACATATACCTATCAATAAGACATCAAGGATCCTTGCTTGACAGTTTAAACCATACATTTGCCGCCTCAACCAGGAAATTAGCCATTAATCTAGTAACCTGCGGGTTTCGGTCACCCAATAAGTGTTCTACAGATAGCCTATCTAGGCAGATATTCATTTCCAATAGTCTCCTTAACAGCTTTTCCCTTGAGTTTGAATACAATGGACAGCTCGATATAATATGAGAGAGATCATCGGGAGGCTTGTGCACAATGGCACGTACGCTTTAAGAAAGGGATCTGTAAATATCTGCCCTTGGTCACATTTGAAGGATGTACATTCAGTCTTGCAAGTAGAAAGGCCTTTCTTGCCACCAGCAACATAAGAGTTTGAAAATAATCTGGGATTCTACCCGATTGGGAAGACACACCAACGGGGAACAGAGCCTAGGGGGTGATGGATATAAAAGCTGATATTCGCTCTCCAAGAGACAGGCCCTAACAGTTTTAAAGCACTCTGTTTCAGTTAGTAAAAGGAGAGAAGCTAAGCTTAGGCCCAGGGACATTACTTTGTTTTAATACAGTGAAGCCCATCTAGTATAATAGGCATTGGATAATAGAAAGCATAGGAGGCCAGATCTATTAGGCCTAAAATGGACCTTAAACCAAAATTTAAAGGTCATCAGCCAGGCACTAATTTCAAGAGAGTTCAGGCCCAATTCAGCATAAAGTGTCAGATGGTAAACACATAGGGGAACAGACAGTATTCTCCTAAAAAATGTGCCTGTACTCTTTCAATCTCTTTATTAAAAACTGGAATCCAGATAGGTATACTATAAAGTAGTAAAGGTCTTAATTTGGCTTTATAGATTTTTAAGGCCGCCAAAATATCCTGGTTCCCATTTTTATAATAAAAAGATTGTATAGCAGCCAGGGATCTTTTCCCTACCTGAATTACCTTATC
Organism: Ctenosaura bakeri; assembly: GCA_948474755.1. Taxonomy (NCBI): domain Eukaryota; kingdom Metazoa; phylum Chordata; class Lepidosauria; order Squamata; family Iguanidae; genus Ctenosaura; species Ctenosaura bakeri. The sequence goes on from CAOLHI010001973.1 coordinate 202,670, forward strand.
CCTCTGTTTACGCTGATGTCCATTAAAGTGGAAAAGTACACCAAGGTATACGTAACTCTTGACCTGCTCAACTGTCTGGTTGCCGAACTTCCACGTCCTTGGGACAAATTGCTTGCAGAATACCAGTATTTTAGATTTATCATAGTTTACCCGCAGATGATATTTGTCACAGTATTCAAAAAATCTTTTCAACGCTCTTGTCAAACCCACCTGAGATAATGAAAGCAACAATGTGTCATCGGCATATTGTAGGACAAAAAGTGGCCGATTACCCAGCGAAGGTGGGAGAGAGTCTATTGAAGTCATAAAAGCAGGTAAGTCTGCCACAAACAAGTTAAACAGATGGGGAGCCAGCACACATCCCTGTCTGACCCCTACATCAGAGCGAATAGGGTCTGTTAATATTTTATTATTATTATTATAATCTTTATTAAAATTTACAGCAAAATTAAAAACAAACAAAACATAACAAAACAAAAAACAGTTTCATTGCATATTGTTCTCATAACCACTTTACATCACTCTATTCATCTTCCATTCTTATTCTACGTATTACTTATATACCTTAAATTCTTTCCTTACGTATATTATTTCTCTCAAATCCTTCTCGTTCATTCTTACATTTCGAGTGATAGTCCATGGTTATGGTAGTTTCTTAAGTAATCTTTCCTACATGGTTTACTTCCTCAGCATCACCTTATCTCTTATCCATCGAACTGTACAATGTTTCTCTACTTACGTTCCCCCAACCAGGGATTTCCCACCATCAATATTGCCTGTTTATTTGTTACATACACACACTTCTATGTTTTTGTCTCGTTCCATAAGACCTATTAATTCGCCGCTACAACTCAACTCGTTCACAATGATATATCTATGTTTCATCTCTTATTGTCCATGTCCATTGCAATCTTACCCAATCTCTTTAATATTCTTTAATACTTTTACTTTTATCGTTATTAAGCATTTCCATTAAGGTTCCTTCTTAAGTTTTCTAATTCCACAAATTCTTCTACTTTACGCCATCTTTCTACATGTCGGCTCTGCATTTTGCCCTGAATTATCCCCGATAACATATCCATTTCTTTCATCTCTATTACCTTTGTCAACCATTCTCCCATTTGGGGTATAATTTTACTTTTCCATTTTTGCACATATAAGAGCCTCGCTGCCGTTATCATATATAAGATAACCCTCCAATGTTTTCTTTCACCCTCTCTCTCTATTTTATGAGTCATGTTCAACAAAAACAGTTCTGGTGTAAGTGGTATATTGATTTGTAAAATTTCAGTCATTTTATTACGAATATCTTTCCAGTAGCTCTTAGCCCTATCACAGGTCCACCAAAGGTGGAAAAAGGTTCCGTTTTCTTTATCACATTTCCAGCAATTATTTTCTTTCAATTTATAAATCTTACTTAGTTTTACCGGATCCAAGTGCCATTGATAGAGCATCTTGATGTAATTTTCCTTCAATTTTTGAGCTACTGTGAATTTATTTGTAATTGACCAACTTTTTTCCCACTGCTCAAGTTGAATTTCAAATCCAATATTTTGAGACCATTTCACCATGACCTCTTTTATTCGATCTGTTTCTAATTCTCTCTCTGACATTAATCTGTAAAGCTTTGAAGTCATTTGTTTTTGAGATTCGAATATAACTTTGGCAAAAGCGTCTCTCTTCCTGTCTGTTGAGTTTTTATCCATTATGAATCTTTCTTTCAGCTGTCTGTACAGAAACCAATGGCATCTAAATCCTTCTTGTTCTATCTCTTCTTTTAATTTCAGCTTATAATCTTGATTTTGTTCCACTTTCAAAATGTCTTCGTATCGTAACCAGCTATCTTGTGACTCCTTCCACCTTCCATACAGGGCCTCATGTGGAGAAAGCCAAGAGGGTTTTTTAACATAGTAACTTTTCTTGAAAATAGACCGGTTTCAGAGAATTTCACTCTGCACTGGTTATTTGAGTGAAGCTGGCATAGTAGATACAACAAACGAGGATCTACATTAAGCTTACCAAGCTTATTCCATAACAGCGGCCGGTGAATTGAATCAAAAGCGGCCTTCAAATCAATGAATGTCGCCTACAATTTGCCCTTAGGGCGTGACAGGTATTTCTTTACTAAGAAAGAAAGCACTGTTATATGATCCACAGTGGACATATGCCTTCTGAAACCCGCCTGCTCTGGACCGATCAGGACTTGTGAGTTCATCCAGCTCAATAACTTCATGTCCAAATAGCTAGCATATAATTTACTTACAACTGATAGGAGGCTTATTGGATGATAATTACCGGGGGTCCTTCCTATCCCTTTTTTTAAAGATAGGGATTATGATAGAGTCTTTTCAGGTGGCTGGGATCTCGCCAGAGTTGTTAACTAGAGTAAATAGATTAGCTAATGCCTTTGTCCATTGCTCAGGGCAAAATTTCAAAATCTCTGCTGGGAAGCCATCATATCCCAGAGATTTACCAGATTTTAGTTTAAGAATCAACTGGCATATCTCCACGGCCAAAACTGTATTCCATAAGTTAGGAGGGTTTTTAATAAGATCAACTTCTGGTGTTTGGGCACTCATTTTCACAGAAAAATAGGAAACCCAAGTCGAGGGCAATATCATAAATGGAACCAGAGAGTTCTCCTTATATACATGATTCCTAATGGCCACCCAGAAGGATTTCACGTCTTTGGATTCCAGAGACAACCACTTGCATTGAAAAAATAGCTTCCTTTTATCCTCAACCCATTTAAAGTATTCTTTACGGGCTTCATAATAGGGCTCCAAATTAGCCCCTGGGCTGACCGAAGCCTGATGAAATATTTGTCTTAAGTTCCGTTTCCAGGTGAGACAACTCTTATCAAACCAAGTTCCTCTACCTTTTATGCGATTAGGAAGATAAGAAGCCTTATTTTGGAAGACAGTCATAATGTTTAAGTATGCCAGCAGAGCATCATCTACCTTAGAGCTGGTAGCTAGGGCATTAAAACAATTAAAAAACAACGTATCCTTAAGACTATTACTAATAAATTCTTCCATTTTGGGGTCCCAACAGATGCGCTTCACTCTCTCATAGCTATAGCCGGCCATACCATTTTGATAAGGTAATAAAGCTAACATAGATAAATTTAGGGAGACAAATAATGGTAGGTGATCGCTTTCAGTCCTACAGCAGATATAAAAATGAGCAATTAAGCTCAACAACTCGAGACTGATTATTACATAATCAATAGTACTTCTCCCAATTGGTGAGATATAAGTAAAACCATCGGTATTTGGGAACCCCTCAGAACCGTTTAATATTAAAAAAGAGTTACTAATACAAAAATTAGCCAGCATTGACCCATTCTCATTAACTTTGGCATCAATGCCAACTCGGGGAAGGTTTAAAGGGTAAGGAGGCGAGTCCAGCTCAATCATAAGGTGATCACAAACTTCAAAGCTGATAGCCAGAAATATATTGAATAGTTCAGCTGGTTTCAGTGTCCTAAAATAGTGATTTTTTTTTTAAAAAAGAGAGACTAAATTTGTACAGGTTTTTTATTATTGTAGAGTTGCCACTAATGGGGCCAATCTCAACCTCTGATATTTCAAAGATTTCAAATGTAACTGCTGCAATTCAATGTTTGTCTTGTTTTACATAATCATGTAATATTGTATATATGTTACTTAGCCTTTTGTTGAAAAGTTTATTAATTGGCAAAAAAGGATAAACACAGAAAACTGGTCAGTTGGTGTTGACTGCAAAAACTTCCAGAGCATCATTTTTCTATAGCACAAGTGGATTATACTTAGATAAATTCTTAGCTTAGATAAATTCTATAGCTTAGATAAATTCTTTTTGGACTACAGTTTGCAGATCTCCCAGCCAGGATTCTATGGTTTGAAAGGAATTTTTCCAAACTCTGAATGGGCACATTTTTAAAGGTAATCACATTCTAATGGTAAATCTGCACGAGAGAGTTGTCATAAGGAAAGATATGCCTGCTGTTATTGTTATTACTAAAGTGACATCAGTTCTGAACTTGACATGGTACTGAGAAAAAGACTGATGTTACCACAAGTGTCTCCAACAAGAATGGATTAGCAATATGTGCGTCTCTGATTTCAAAAGCCCTGGAGCCAGACTGGCGTACAGCTATGCATCAAATCATGCAAAGAGGATGAAATTTAGCTTGCTCACATATGAACGACTGCAGTAAAAATACATAACAAGGCGGTATTACCTGAAAGTTTAGACAAATCAATAGAAAGGAAACGTGGAAAGAAAGTATAAGAAGTTTGCATTTCAAATGACTTTGTTAAAAGCAGAGTCCTTGAGGAGACTCTAATGGGTTGGGGTACCAGGGACACTTTTGCCAATCAGCCTCAAGATATATTTTCAACTGTTTTTCTGTGACATGAAAATTCACAAACTAAACCTAAAACAGATATTTCTATTTACAGAAACACTGAATGATGTCTTTTGCTCTCCTACAATATGACAGTAATGCACTTTGAACATTTATTTTGAAAGCCATCATCTGCCTTGTCTTATACTAATTTGATTTCCTTTCTTAAGCACCACTTCAGTTATTGGAGCTACAGAAGCAGGTCTTGTATTTGGCTGCTCCACAAATCCTCACAACAAATAAAAACTGTGGCAATGTAGCTTATACAATCCAACCACTAGTACCAGTTAGAGAGAACTGTTAACTCCATCAAGTTTACTTCGACTAACAGCAACTCTGAATGAGAGGCCTTCATTCCCCTGCTATCAACAACCCCATTCAGGTCTTGCAAACTCAGAGCCATTGCTGCCTTGACTATAACTTCATCCACCTGTAATATGGTCTTCCTCTTTTCCTACTGCCTTCTACCTTGCTAAGCATTAACTATATTTTCTAATCAATCATGTCTTCTCATCACATGTTCAAAGTACAACAGTCTCAGCTTAGTCATTCTGCCTTCTAGGGAGAGGTCAGGCTTGATTTGCTCCAAATAACCATCCATTTGTTTTTTTTTTGTTTTTGGGCAGTCCATGATATCTCCAGCACCATATTTCAAATGAGTTGATTCTCTTCCTATCAGTTTTCTTCACTGCCCAGTTTCACCACCATACATTGCCAAATAAAATAAGCCCAGTGAATCAACTGCCAGATAGTAAGTTAATGCTTATGCAAATCTAACTGATTAAACAGATGGACTCTATAGTCCTCCCTCCACATTTGTGGGTTTAACCTTTGTAAATCTGATTATTTGCAAGGTGTGCACATGCCTTCTCCCAGTTCTCCTCCTCCCATTCCCTTGCCCTTTGCTTGGGTGCATGTGCCTTCCTTCTCCGCATCCAAGGAAAAGGCAAGAGAATGGAGGGGGAAGCACCATGCATGTAGAAGGAAGGTGTGTGTGTTCTTTGCCACCATTCTCTTACCTTTTGCCAGGAAAAGAAGGCGCACCCAGGAAAAAGCCAAGGGAAGGGGATAAGGGAAGGAAAGGAGGCACATACACAAAAGACAATGGAATGGGAGGGGGAACCCTGGAAAGGAATGGGAGGGGAAGCATGAGGGGAAATGATTTGCAGTTTTTCCTCTTTCACAAGGCTTCTGCACTCCGAATCCTCATGAAGCTATAGGTGTCACTGTAGTCAGTGCAAATAATTGGCTATAGCCCTGTGAGATTTTAATGACACGCCTGTGTTCCTCATCTAATATTCATTTATTTTTGTTCTCCATAATGTTTTTCTTTGCCTTCTGTCACCCAAGGTTATGAAGAAAGACTGAAAGTATGTATGCATGTGGGAATGGCTCAGTGTGGTAGAATGCTAGATTACTAGATGAGTAACGGAACAAAGTTTAAGGGTTTTGCTTTATAACTTTTCATTCAAAGAAAAGAATCTTGTACCACAGAATATTTCATAAGACCAGAATAACAATGATAATAAAAGCAAAATATTCCAAGAACAGAAAAAAGAGAAAACACAAAAACACAGAAAACACAAAAAATAAAAAATAACAGAAAAAAAAGAAAACCATAACTATTAAAAAAAAACACTTCCCTTATTACTCCTTCTTGTACAAAGTCAGTGACTGCTTATACATCATTTACCTAAAACAGGTACATTATTAAACCAGAATTTGGTACATATATAGAACTTTACTGCCATGTATTACTCTTTACAACTAATAAGTAGATTATTGCACATATCTTAAAGTTAATAAAATAAACATAGTTAACTCAAAACTTCTATGAGTGAACCTTTCCTTATATAATTATATAATTATTCCCTGATAACTTTACATTTCTTATTAATACTCTACACACAAGCTTTGTATTTCCACCAAGTCCATCCATATATCTCAACCAAGAATTTTCTCCTTATATAATCCAATTTAAGTCATCTCAATTAAGTTTCAATTCCTACTGCCACTAAACTCCCACATTTAGATTCCCAAATGGGGGAAAGTGAGCTCTAGTCATCTCTAAATTGTCTAAGTGGTTTATCAAATAGTAGAGTTGTCAGTCTGTCTAGCTCTGCCAAATCATATAGTTTCAAAAACTAGTTGCTATTTTTTTCTGTTTCCATCTTTTGGCAAAAACCATCCTAGCCACTGTAATCATGTGAATCAACACCTTCAATTGAGTTCTTTTCTTCAACAATTGAATGTCAGCAAGTATATTTAATAAATATATTTCAGGATTCACTGGAAATGAATCTGCATAATTTTAGTGATATATGTATAGTATCTGTCTCCAAAAATGTTTTGCCTCTTCACAACTCCACCAAAGATGATAAAGGGTCCCCTTTTGATTACATTTCCAACAAGTATTAGTAGTATTTTTTAAAATTTATTTTAGATATTTGCACCAGAATACAATAGCATCTGAAAAAAAATCTTATACAAAGTTTAAGGGTTTTGCTTGCTTTGGTTGAAAATGTACAAATGTGTCAAGAGAACTCTATTTGGCCTTAAGCAATCTGTTAAACTGCAACAGATGGATGATACTGGTGTCCAGAATCCTTATCAGGACAAAAGCAATGCATCACCTTGAGATATGCATTAGGTCGCAGAATTAAAAGGTCAAGTTTTAGACAGTCAAGTCAAAGGGTAATAACAACTTAATAGACAGACAAATTAAAAACAAAAACAGGAAATGAATGAGAAACACAAAGCGGCTGGGTTGTTTAGGTATACAGCCTTGAAATACTGGGTTTTAAGTCTTCAGAACCCCCAAAAATGTATTCAGTAAGTGAAGTGTCTGACTTCAAACACAGACATAATGCTGCAGAAATTTACAAATATAAATCAATTACCTCACAAAATGAAATCTGCACCTAAAATGCCATTAACACAGCCCTTAATTCAGGCATTTCAGCATGAGCCCTCTTAAGCTTTGTTTTTAAAATTATTTTGCAATTTGATTGTTTTAGCTTTCTTAAATCTCTATCAGGAAACACTTTTTCAATTTCCACTGAAAGCCAAACATACTACTATGCATACAATCATTATAACAAATATAATTTGAATACAGCTGGTTACAATCCACATATGGTTGCAATAAAACCACAGAAAAATGCACTCATTGTAACATTTATTTCAAGAAATCAACTTTTTACTCTGGCAAGTATTCATCCTGATTTATTATGTCTATTAAACACAGGAGTAGATGAGTGAATTCTTTGAGGCTGTACAGGCACAATGTTTCTCTCTCTGCTTATTAGACTGAACCCCATGGGTCCATTTTTCATCAAAAACCTTCAAACTTTTCTTAAAAGCATCTAAATTTGACAGATGAAAAACTAGCCTCTCCTTGCTCAGCTTCTACCACCTTTCACTGCCTACTGATGTCTTCTACAATAAATGCAGCACTCTGATGACAGAAGCATAAAACTATTACTGTGGAACACACGAGAGAGATTAAGAAATAGCAGCAAGCCAGACTAAGAGAAGCCACATAGCAACAGCAGGCTTTCAAGGGTTCTGCTTGCCTTGTGAATATCTGTGGTGCTCCAATGTAAGACTGAACTCCATGTCTCTCCTCCTTCTACACACACTATTCAAAGGGCATGCTGGCTAAACTTAAATTATGAATTGTGGATCAATGATACAAGGTTAACTGGCACAAATCTACATGGCATAACTTTACACTGCCTCAAAGATTCTTGTTTTCAAAGTACGTGGATGTTTCTCTCACTTGTGTAGTAGTAATTAAGTGAAAAAAAGAAGAGACTTGTATCCAGGGCTGACTAACAAGAATTAGTACTGTAACCAAATTGGAGGTAACTGGAAGCCCTGCCTAGTGCCCATTCATTTTCTGAGTTATCAGCAAATATATTTCTCAATCAGGCTTCACACAGTAATGGTGAGATGTAGAAAGCCACTTGTGTTAAAGCAAAATTAAAGTAGAGAGGGTCAGAGAAAAGAGATGTATCACATTGTCAGTCTGCATGGGATTATCTATCAATGCTGCTAATACAGCTACACAGGAAAAACAAACAAACAAGCAAACAAACAAAAACCTCATACATTGGGTTGGTCCCTTAGGGAAAAAGTTTCAAAAGTTGCAGTATTACCAAGTACTAACAGTAGCATACTTGTAATCCCGAGGCAATATAATCCAAATGCTTTCCCAACACTCTGCAATATTACTGAGCCTGGCTTCCTTTCAGCTCTACCTGTTGCAACAACTAAAATTCATCTCCAACTTTGCTAATATAAAATGGTTATCATAAGACAACAGATCTATACTTCTACTATTTATCTCATAAGGATTTCTTTCCTGTGATTATGGGGCTAAACAGAACCAGTAACATTTATTATATTCTATGACTGGAATCTTTCTGGTGACTGAGGTGCACGCATATCTTTATATAATCACACAAGAAGTTATCCAATAGTTCCTCATGCAGCATTCCCCATGCTATACATGTCTTATAAAGAAGGAAAGTGTAACTCCTTGAGCCATTTGGAGGCTCAAGGAGGATACAAACCACTTAGGCAACATCTAAGAGAAATGGCAGCCAATTCCCTCCTGGATCGCCAGCATATGCCCTGAAGATCAGGGACAATGACAGTTGCCGCACAAAAGCAGCTCGTGTTTCCTGAGCATCAAGCACTTTCCCACTACTAAATGGATGAGGGAGCACACACCTGCCTTTTCAAGCAAGTTTGGACACCTGGGAACCAACCTGTACTACTAAAATTGTGTAAAAGTCTTTTGGTCCACTACATTAGCATAAACATCTGTTATGCTACTGTAGTGCTCTTTTTGCATGGTTTGGGCAGGGCCAAACAGTTGTTTCCATTATCAGTAGAGAAGAAAGCTGTTGCCTTTGAACCACCCCATTTTTTCAGTACCTAGTTTCTTTTTTTTCTTTTTTTTTTCTTTTTTAGAAATTTATTTGAAGAGCTATAGTATATCATAGTATGAACTCCATAGCTTCTCTGCTGTCATAATTTAGTTCGTCTGTTCTGTCTACTGGTTGGCTCACTTCTTGCCAGCCCCAACATTTGCTTTGGTTGTTCCCCTGACCTTCTTCATCCTATTCTTACGTTCTTTACATTGTTTTCTTGAAGTCTTTTTCTTTTCTTACAAGCCATGCCTGGCTAATCTGTGCTTTGGTTCATTTTTCTTTGCATAGTCCAGGGAATCATAAATCATGCCAAAGCCTGTTGTCTTCCCACCCCCAAAATGGGTTCTGAAGCCAAATACAAAAATGACGTCTGGTTTCCAGGTGGGAGCCAGAGCAACGTGGGGATGCTCGCTGGGAAAATTATCTGTGGCAAGTATTGAAGAAATAGACTGTTTGAAGCTGCCAGCCTTCCTCACCCAATGCCAGATGGCTTTGCTTGCCTTCCTTTGTGACTGCTGCAACTGCAGCCTTTTTTCTCCTGGTGCTGCTGTGATACACAGCTGGTAGAGAGTACTAACATAACTGCTTCTCTGTCCTAGGTATAATAACATCATGAGCACCATCTTCAATCATTATCAGATTTTTAAACTACCCATCATCCAATGCCTCCATCTGCATTCTGCTGGGATAACAATATTACTCCCAGCTTCCCATTTTCCACTCCCATTTTTTTTTTAATATTTGGCCTCAAGAAGGTGTAGAACTTAAGGTTTTTGGATATGACTGTGACATTTTTACTGATCTTCATTAGAGATGAACGTGAAAACTCCAATCACTGCTTTGAAGGATTAAACATAAGCATTCCACGTATATGTATGCAACCAATAGGACATTGATACATCCTTCATAAAGTTAAAGGGTTACTACAAGCAAGGACAAAATGGTACAGCTTGGATAGTTTGTAATGAAGACAATAAAGGATAGAAATTTTAAATTATCCCATAGGATTTGATACTGGATAATATTAGGCATTCTGATAATAATGTCACTGAACTCTATTTATATATAAAAAATCTGTAAGAATATTGTGCAACAAAACTGTTTATCCTGAACATAGTTACTGTTATTGTTGTATGCCTTCAAGTTGTTTTTGACTTATGGTGACCCTCCGGCAAACCTATTATGGGATTTTCTTGGCAACATTTGTTCAGAGGGGATGTGCCTTTGCCCTCCTCTGAGGCTGAGAATGTGTGACTTGCCCAGGTCAACCAGTGGATTTCTATGGCCAAGCAGGGATTCGAATCCTGATCTCTAGAGTAGGAGCCCAATGCAAAAACCACTACACCACACTGACTCTTCCCTGAATACAGTCCAGGTTTCATAGTGAAAGGTGCGTACTTTTGGGTTAAGAACATATCAGTTTTTAAAAATACACTGACAGAAGGAAAATATTCTTTCATCAGGAAAAAAAACCCACTCTTTCTCTTTACTGCTGTCTGCACACGTAAAAGCCTGTTAACCACTGGCAGTGGACAAGAGACAGAGTAGGCACTGGTTCTTCGTGAAAAATAGATGGCTTTAAATCATTCTGACACTTTTCTCCCTTTAAAATCCATTGCAGACATTAACTCTCCTCCCCAAACACACACAAGCTAGATAAAGCTCCAGAATGTCCCTTTCATAATTTTAGCAAAACTTCACAGTCAGCAAGAGTGAGAAATATGAATCATACGTGCTAAATATATGATAATCTGCATTAAGCAAACTATACAGCAGTTGAACCAATGGCATTGTCTGGACAGACACTCATCAAATCATTGATTAGATGACACATGGGGTTTAGAATAAAGTCGGGGGTAAATTGTATTGCCTTGAAAGCGAGTCTGGATTTGCAGACCTCAAGAAGCTGTCATAGAGTGAGAATTAAGGAATTAATGAGATTGTCTCCTCTTTTATTTAACAGAACTCTCTCCTTGTAATTCTTTGCTCCTTTATCAGCCCAAATATAATTCTGTGTTCCTATACTATGCTTGTAGAAGGAAGAATTGGATGCTGAAAAGCTAGGTGGATGCAATGGCTTTTTGTGCGTTTAGTTGCATCTGTAGTTTGCAGCGGGGAACCTTTTGGCTTGCACGGTCAAGTGGGGCACGGAATCTGCTCTAGAGTTTAGTCTGAAATTTAAAAAAGATATCCAAGGTGATGAACATCTTGGGGGATGAAGTTCAACATCCTAGACCACTCCTTTAAAGTTTAAACTACAAACCACCACTCCATTGACAAGGAAACCATCAATTTGCAGCCCAGCTTCTATGGGGTAGGGAGACCCAGTTGGATTGGAATTAAAATCTTCACTGGTGGATGGCTGAAGAATGTGTCCAGAACGATTAAAAAGATCACAAAATCCCAGAACTTGTTCCTGTTATTTCCAATTTGAAAGATCCATATACATCTTATTTACCTCAGAATATTTTCTGTCAGCTCCCAGTACAATCAGAGACTTTTTATACCAGCTTCCCAGGTCAGGTTACGTTAACCCAGTAAAAGATCAGAACGAACAGATACAAAATCTGAACTTTTCTGTCTGGGTGAATCCTAAGTGAGATAAAAAGGGGCACTTGGAAAACTGGATATCACAAATGCTGCAATCCAGGAGGCCTGGCTTGTCGTGAAGGTCCTTTAAAGACAATTTATTGCACAGCCCAGCCTGGGTGTTCTAATCAAAGCTTGGGAAATTCCTTCATTCCTATAGAGTGGCAATAGATGCAGCGAAGAAGACCTTCTTCTCTGCACGTATTGCGTCTGCGATTTCTCGTCCAGCAGAGCTGTTCAGGGTGGTAAGGGATCTGACTCAGATACCCACTCCCCTGAACTCGTTGTTAGAACCTAACGTAGCTTGCTGTGACGCCTTGAATAATCATTTCGCAGATAAATCTCTCAGATAAGAGCCGACTTGGATGCCGGTGTTATAGCAGAGGTCACAAATGGAGCGTCCAGCGACCCCGTGAATAAGATTATACTGGATCAGTTCCAGTCAGTGAGTACCGAGGACGTAGACAAGCTCCTTGGAAAGGTAAGAAGGACAACTTGCCCTCTTGATCCCTGCCCTTCATGGCTGGTCGTCCAGGGAGGAGTTGCAATTAAGACCCACTTAAGACATATTATTAATGCATCCTTCAGGGAGGGCAATTTTCCAGCTTGTTTAAAAGAAGAGATTATACGGCCGCTTCTAAAAAAGCCCTCCCTAGATCCCCTGGATATGAATAATTACAGACCAGTCTCCCATCTTCCATTTTTAAGCAAGGTGATCGAGAGGGCTGTTGCCCTTCAGCTCCAAGCTGTCTTGGATGAAACAGATTATCTAGATCCATTTCAAACTGGCTTCAGGGCAGGATATGGAGTCGAGACTGCCATGGTCGCCTGAGTGGATGATCTACGCCTAGGTATCGACAGGGGAAGTGTGACCCTGCTGGTACTCCTGGACCTCTCAGCGGCTTTCGATACCATAGACCATGGTATCCTTCTGGAACGCCTGAGAGGGCTGGGGATCGGAGGCACTGCACTTAGGTGGTTCCGGTCCTATCTCTCAGGTAGATACCAGATGGTGATGCTTGGGGACAGCTGCTCCTCGAAAAAGGAGCTTAAATCTGGCGTCCCTCAGGGCGCCGTCCTGTCTCCAATGCTATTTAACATCTACATGAAACCGCTGGGAGAGATCATCAGGAGGCATGGAGCAAGGTGCTATCAGTATGCTGATGACACCCAGATATATCTCTCCATGCCTCGGATAACAGCATCAACTAAGGATGGCATCTCATCTCTAAATGAATGCCTTGAAGCAGTAATGGACTGGATGAGGAAAAACAGACTGAAGCTGAATCCAGATAAGACGGAGGTACTTGCTGTTAAGGGCCCCAGCCCAGGTATAGAGGTTTGTCAACCAGTTCTAGACGGGGTCACACTTCCCCTGAAAGACTGTGTCTGCAGCTTGGGGGTGCTCCTGGACTCGCCGCTTCAGATGACAGCTCAAATTGATGCGGCAGCCAGGAGTGCCTGCTATCAGCTTCGGCTGATACGCCAGCTGCGCCCCTTCCTGGACTTGGAACACCTAAAAACAGTGGTACATGCGCTGGTAACTTCATGGCTTGAGTTCTGTAATGCGCTCTACATAGGGCTACCCATGTGCTTAGTTCGGAAACTTCAATTAATTCAGAATATGGCAGCCAGGTTGGTCACCGGAAGATCTAAAACTGACCATATAACACCTATTCTGAAGTCTTTACACTGGCTGCCTATTAGTTTCCGGGCACAGTACAAGGTGTTGGTTTTTACCTTTAAAGCCCTTCATGGCTTGGGGCCAGCCTACCTGCGGGATCGCCTTCTCCCATATAATCCGCCCCGCACACTAAGGTCCTCTGGGAGGAATTTACTGCAGCCAATCAGAACTAGGTTGGCTGCAGTTGCCCAGAGGACCTTTTCTTCTGTCACTCCTAAGTTATGGAATGGCCTGCCGGAGAAGACCCGGCACATTACCAGTCTTGACTGCTTTAAAAAAGCAGTCAAGACGGTTCTCTTCCGACAGGCCTTCCCAGATTAGTGTTCCACCACCTCTCATCATTTGTCTTTTGTGTTAATTTTGTTTTTAATTTGTTTTAATAACTAAGGTGTTTTAGGGGGATAGACGGGTTGGTGGGTGGGGAGGATGGGGTGCGTTTTAATGTATTTGTATATTTTGTAATGCCGCCTCGATCCACTGGGAGAGGCGGGATAGAAATAAATGTTGTTGTTGTTGTTGTTGTTGTTGTTGTTGTTGTTGTTGTTTTTTTATTATTATTATTATTATTATTATTATTATTATTATTATTATTATTATTATTATTCTCCTCCTGGACTACATCTCCCTGGTATCTCAACTAGCATGGCTGCTAATAAATGCTAGAAAGGGAATTCAAGAATCTTAGGCCCCAGAGTAACTTTTTTGAGCTCTTGTTAATACCAAAACTTTTGAGATCTGATTCTGTGTTTCTTCCAAGCTGTTAAGTGAGATAAATAATGGGAAGAAGAAGGAGGAGGGGGAGGGGGAGGGGAAAGAGAGGAGGAAGAAGAGGGAAGAGGAGGAGTAAGAAGAAGAAAAAGAAGAACCAGAAGAACCAGGTGTATTAGCTTTGTTTTTGTTTTGTGGTATCAGATGAAAACTATTTTATCTGCCCAGAACTTTTATTTGACTGCTGTTCTTTGGTTCATTCTTTGGGCCTTTTTCTTCTATTCTGTCTGCACTGAGAATTATTAGTTACTTAAAGCCTTTTTTTTTCTTTTTCTAATTCACAAGCCTTGCTGAGAGCCAAAGTAGACACAATGCTAACTGTGTGAATGCAATTAAATGCGTTTTGTCTATTGTAGACAGTGGAAGATGAGCAAAGGAAATTTAATTCTTTCTCGCCTTGCTAGAGACTTGAAGGCACATACACTGAGAGGGAGAAAGAGAGACAATGATGCAACGTGAGCTTCAACTGAAATGTAAAGACAAGCTTTGGACAGATGGTCTTTGCCAGAGCTGCAGCAAAGTCAAACTTCCTCTGACACAACTAAGGACATATCCTGACTGATTAAAAAGACCAGGAAGTCACATGTTTTGTTCTTGTTCTTTCTAATTTTATTCTGGAAATCCACACATTTTGTGCAGCCTAGAATATTTTCTGTCAGTTGGTGACATGCTCAGAGACTTTTTATACTACCTCCTCAGGTTTGTTTATTTTAACTTAGTATGAAATTGGAAAAAAACAGGAACAAAATCTGGAACTTTTCAATTGTCTAAATGCATTCTTAGCTGGTAGTTTATAAAAGACATCCTGTTTCTTAAATCACCTCTTTATTCAGCTTAAAACAAATATTTCAATGTTTTAGGATGGTATGGAATGTACAATGGTACATACACACTGTCCTCCAGGACAGCCACAATTATCATCTAGCTTCAGTTATACTTAGATCACCTCTAAACTACTGAAGATCAGACCCAAGTAGACTCTGGAGAGGAGGAGGACCTCCAGACAAATTGAGTGATAAACTAATCTCTACATCTTCTTCAAGGCTTATAGTGGATATACTCACTGCTCACGCTAAAAAACATGGGCTTGGCTTAGGTATGTAAAAAATATTCAAAAATACTCTAAAAATTGTCCAAAAATAGGTTTCACAAGCGTCAGGAAACTCTGTTGACATGAGCAAGAATCTCTGCAGTTCTGAATTTATTTTGTATGGAACATGCCTGTAGGCATTTTTCATGCAAAAAAAAAAGTTTTCCACCCAGTAAACAGCATTTCCTGCATAAAAACTGCCACTTTCCATGCAAAACAGAAACAAACAAAAAAAACCTCAGTGTTTTCTCAAACTGCAAAAGTGAGATAGTTTCTGACAATTTTCTTGCAGTGAAGAGAAAAATTATTTGTTACAAAGATTTACGTCCATAGCTTGGTTTTGACCAAACTGCAAGTGGAAGGAATACTATGTTGGCTTATGAAACAGGGATAATTGCCCAGCTCCTCACTGTTCAGTCCACTCCCAGGGTCAATCCCACAGAAATCTAGTGGCTGGGGGTGGGCAGAAATATGCTAAGCAAACCTGACTGCAGGGGTGGGGAGCCTCTGGCTTTCCAAATACTCTGGACTACATATCCCACTATCCCTCGCCATTGGCCATGCAGGCTTTTAGGAGTCATAGTCCAAAACACCTGGAAAGCAAAATGTTTTCTCACTCCTGCCTGAGACTCATCAAAAACCCAAGAAAGGCTCAGTTATATTTTGATTCTCATTTATCACCTGTCTTCTAAGGGTGCTAATAACAAATGGCCCATGATTTTTCTTTATGGTGAAAATGCATGTCACATTGGCAATCTGACAAAGGACAGGGGCTTGGGCATACTTGATTGACAAGAGGTGCCCACAAGCCTCAAGTGGGTTTCACCCTCACATGTGTGTGTGTGTGTGTGTGCACGCGCGCACACATAAGCGCTCTACAATCTTGGAAAGCCTGCAAACTACAAGATCACACAGTCCCAAAGGGATGGTTAAAGTTAATATGGATAGGCCAGGAACAGAGTTTGGAAACTGCATGTCCCAGAATCCCATAGTGAGTAGAAGTTGTAATCTACAATTGTAGAAGTTACAGACCAAAAAAAAGTAACTTCTCCCAGGTATATCTAAGAATGCTAAGATTATTTCTATCCAAATTTCTCCCTGAATCTTGTGTTCTGAATTACCTTGTTGGGTTTTTTGCAGAGGCAACAATGAATTAGCATTCTGCCATTTTTAATTTCTGAAATTTGTTCAGACTGCTGTGTGTGGTGGTTTTCAAAAACATCCAACATAAGCCTGGAAAACTGGAAGAACAAAAACTAGGGCATAATGGAAAATGCAGCATCCCAAGTGCAGGCCTACATGCTTCAAGACACTTCATCTTTCATCTTACAATCCTGGTTTAAGTTGTTGCAGTTAGTCTTTACCCTGAAAGTAGACTTTGCTGGATATTGATAAACGCTTAATAAAGTTGTGGCCAATTTTCAACCCAGCTTTCCCCTGCAAGCACAAAAGATAATCATTGCACCCTTGTGATTACTTTGTTGAATTGGGCTGTGGAAACAGACTAATCCATTTGATTAAATACATTGTTGACAGCATCGTTATTTCTCCTCTGTCCTTCAGACTAGCTCTGAAAAATTGAATACAGACATATTACACAAACCAAACTCTGTACCTTTCAAAGACTAGGACAAGAAAAGGCAAATGAAAAACCTTTCATGGTTTGGAGACCTGTTCTACACGGTTCTGTTTTCAGCCTGACAAATTTAACAGCTAACTGAACAAGAAATAATGGTACTTTTACCCCCAAAGTGGTCCTACAAGGAGACAAAGAATGAATAATGAGCAAATTGGCAACCAGGTGCTGTCAAGGGCAAACGTACTGATTACTGATTTCTCAAAAGTAAATTCATCTACTGACTTGCTCTGCATTCCTCTAACAATACACTTTGCAATAGAAACACAGGGACCCAAGCTTTTGCACTGAACCTGATTTGGTTTCAGCACTTTCAGAATTCCTGTCAGCTGACGCTGTTGTGAAGACTCAATATTCTTGCACATGTTAGGATAAGAGAACACCACAAAACCTAACGGTTATTTTAAAAAACGAATTCTACAGCTTCTGTGTGGAAGTGTGTATTAGGTCAACAGGAGGTTCTCTGAGAAAGCTTATTGACAGAAGCATATATATACTGATTTGTTTAGCCATTATTAAGAAGAACAGGTTGCTTACCTGTAACTGTGGTTCTTCAAGTGGTCATTCATCTGTGCCTTCACACACCTGGGTTGATTGCACCTGCACAGATCCCTACCGGAAGTTCAAAAGCTCCGTAGTTTGACGGGAGGCCCCGCCCCTTCCTGTATACCGTACACTCTTGGGCCCACTAAGCTACCTTCTCCACAGTTTCGAGTCTGCCAGGCACAGTGACCTAGTCGTAGAGAGGGGAGGTTGGGCGGGTGTGTGTAAGGGGACAAATGACCACTCGAAGAACCACAGTTACAGGTAAGCAACCTCTTCTTCTTCTTCATGGTCTCTGTACCTCACACACCTCAGTGACTGAAGAGCTTATCCTGGAGGTGGGGCAGGTCACTACATGATGGGAGACAAAACTGCCCTGCCGAATCGTGCATCATTTCACGCCCTGCAATCCAGTCTGTAGTGCCGGATGAACATGGACAGTTGCGACCAAGGAGCTGCCCTGCACAATTCCCAAAGGAGCAGGCCTGCTAGTGGAGGTCAAGACTGCTCTGGTAGAATGTGTCCATAGATGCTCAGGGATCGGTCGTCTGGCCAGCTGGTAGGCTATGACAATCATTTCCACTACCCATTTGGAAATGCGTTGAGCAGAGACCTTTTGGCCCCTTCTTGTACCTCCGTAGCAGATAAAGAGGCTGGTAGATCGCCAGTAGGCAGCTGATCTGTGTTTGTAGAATGCTAGTGCCCGCCGTACATCCAGCGTGTGTAGGGACTTTTCTAGAGGCAATGTCAGCTGTGGGAAGAAGTTTGGGAGAACAATGTCCTGTCCCAAGTGGAACTCCGAAACAATCTTGAGTAGGAAAGCGACATCTGGTTGAAGGACTACCTTGTCCTTGTGGAAAATGAGGTAAGGCTCATCCACACGGAAGGCTGCCAATTCCAAGGCGCACTGTGCCAAAGTTACTGCCACAAGGAATGTTGTCTTAAAGGTGAGGAGGCACTCATCCACTGATGCGAGGGTTCAAAGGGATGCCTGAGAAGCTGAGCAAGGATGAGGGACAGCGACCATGTGGGAATAGGTGGTGCCAGCAGAGGATAGAGATGCACGAGGCCCTTAAAGAAGTGCTTGATGACAGGGTCCCTGAATAGCATATAGCCCAAAGACTCAGCTTGCTGGTATGCTACAACAGCCTCAAGGTAGACCCTGGGGAACGACAGGGCAAGGCCCTTCTTTTCCTTGATGTCCAGCAAAAAGCAGAGAACTGTGTCAGTGGAGGCAGGTACTGCTACAAGGGAGTGCGAGGATGTGAAGTCAAGGAAATTTTGCCACTTGTAGGCATATGACCTCTTGGTCAAGGGTTTTCTGGAGGCTTCGAGGACATCAAGGATCGTCCGAGGCATCAAGGGTGGATCCTCCAAGCCGTTAGGCACAGGAGGTGTGCTTCTGGGTGGAGAACCCAGCCTTCCGAGTGGGACAGGAGGTACTGGGATGTCGGAAGGCGCATGTAGTGTCCTCTAGATAGTTCGAGGAGGGGGCCGAACCATGCCTGATGGGGCCAGAAGGGTGTCGCTAGGATTGCGTCCAACCGGTCCACGGCCAACTTTGCTATTACCCTTGGGATAGCGGGGGGGGAGTTAGAGTAGTCCCCCCGATCATTTGAAGAGAAAGGCATCTCCCAGCAACTCCCTGGAAGTTCCTGCCCACGAGCAGAACCAGTTGCACTTGGTGATCTGGCTCGAGGTGAAGAGGTCCACTTCCGGGTGACCCTAGCACTGGGTGATGGCCTTGAATGCTTGAGCCGACAGGGACCACTCATGTTGCAGTTCCTTGGCCCTGCTGAGGCTGTCCGCTACTATGTTGTCTATCTCTGCAAGGTGGACTGCAGTTGGTTGTATTTCCCTGCAAGGTGGATTGCAGTTGGTTGTATTTCCCTTCGGGAGCACCAAGACCAGAATTTGAGAGCAATGTCCAGGAGTGTTGTCAATCTGGTTCCTCCTTGACGGTTGATGAAGCACACTGCCATTGTGTTGTCAGAATCCACTTGGACAACTTTGCCCTTGGGATGGTCTTCGAATGAGCAGAAGGCCTTGAGGACCACTAGAAACTCCAGGGCATTTATGTGCAACTGCTACTCCTCGTCCTGCCAGTTGGCCGCAGTGAGCTCTCCAACCTGTTTCCGAAGCATTCATGGTGACCATCATAGTTGGCTGCAGAGTTTTGAATGGCATGCCCTTTAGTAGGTTGTGTTCTGACATCCACCACCGTGAGGTCTCCCTGATCTGGGGTGGGATGGTCAGCCACTTGCCCTGACTGTGTCGAAAGGGGTGAAAGTTCCTTGCGAACCACCATTTTAGAGGGCACATGTGCACCCTGGCTAATGAGGTCACCATTGTTGTAGCTGCCATAAGGCCCAGGAGGCACTACAGACTTCTGGCTGTCTGCCTGCACCTTACTGTAAACCTGCAGGCTGCCTGCTGTAGCGTCTTCATCCTTGGGAGAGGCAGAAAAGCCTTGGCTCATATTGCATCTAGAAAGGCTCTAATGAAGTCTATACGATGCATCGGGGTAAGGACAGACTTCTTCAGGTTGATGCAGAACCCCAGCCGGGTCAAGACTGAAAGTGCTGTGTGGAGGTCTCTGTACAGTTTGGTTTTGAAGGACACCACCAGCAGCCAATCATCGAGGTAAGGATAAACCACAACACCCAGAGTCCTGGGATGGCGGCCACCACTGCCACACACTTGATGAACTCCCTGGGGGCCGTTGCTAGCTTGAAGGGGAGCATCTTATACTGGTAGAGGTTGTTCCCAATCGCAAACTGCAGGAATCCTTTGTGTGCTGGCTTGATCAAGATATGAAAGTATGCATCTTGGAGGTCAACGAAGGTGAACCAGGCCCCCTTCCTGAGGAAAGGGAGAATGGTCGCTATAGTGACCACCTTGAATCTGCATGGGTGGATGTAAGAGTTGATGCCCGGAGGCCACCATCCTTCTTGGGGACCGTGAAATATTGGAAAAGAACCCCGTCTGGGCAGAGTGAGGGGGGTAACCTTTCCACAGCTCCCTTTCTGAGGAAGGTATCAATTTCCTCCAGCAGAGCCGGTTGTGGAGGGGTGGAACAAAAAATGCCAACACGTAGAATATCTGAAAATTCTATGGCACAGCCTCTCCTGACTATAGTGAGAACCCATGAGTTCAAGGTGATACTCCGCCAGGCATGGAAATGGGCGGATAGGTCAGGCTCTACAGCATGGAGGTGTGGTGGTTTAAGGTGACTGGCTCTAATGGCGGTGTCCTGCAGTGGGAGTCAGAACCTCGACTTCGACGCCTGGAGGAGCTTCTTGGAGGTCTGGGGGCACTGCTGATGAAGAGGCCTGCGTGAAGAGGCCAAGTATGATGACGCTGTCTGAAAGGACCTGGTTGGTAATCTGGATCTGAGGGAGGAGGAGGACTGTCTGCTCCAAGAGGTCATTGGGGGCCACAGGCATTGCTGATGCTGTTACTGGTGTATGCCCATCTTCTTTGCCGTCGTCCTCACCTTTGAGAGCTGCTTCATTGCCTCATCGGTGGAGGTGTGAAAGAGGCCTTGGCCGTCAAATGGGAGGTCTTCTATTCTCCTTCATGTATCCTCTGTTAGTCTGGCAGAGCGCAACCAGGCAAAGTGTCTTAAGGCAACAGCTCCCATCATGACTTTTCCTGAACATTCTGCCCCATGGCATGCTGACTGAATCTGCTGCGCAACAAGAGCCTGGGCCTCCTGATGGACATGCACAGAGGCAGTCCTGTCCTCTTCTGACATGCAGGAGATGAACGGGAGGATGGTGTCCCACAGTGCCTTTTGGTATGCCACCATACATGCTTCCATGTTGGACACTCTGGCAGCTAGTGCCACTACAGCATAGAACCTTCTGCCAAAGATGTCCAGGTGCTTACCCTCTCAGTCCAGAGGAGCAGATCACAGTTTCTGCTCTCCTTTCATCTGCGCTGCTTCCATGACGATGGAGTGAGGAGCTGGATGGTTGAACAAGTACTCTACATCATTCTGTTGGATGCAGTATACTTGTTCCAGCCTCCTTGAAATGGGGGGCAATGATGCTGGTCAGGTCCATGGCTGCTTCATGACCTCCTGCAGCATAGGGAGAAAAGGGATAGTGGCTGAGGTGATGTTCCAAGTATCCATTATCTGTAAAACAGAATCCGCAGTCATGACCTGTGGAGTGGAGGTGTCAAGTCCCACCACCTTGGCCATGAGGAGAACGATGTCGGCAAATCATTTGACGTCCTCCAGTGGGGGATCCGAGTCTGCTTCCAGTATTCCCGTTGGTGGTGAAGAGGTCTCTGATGTGTTGCTCGTCAGTCTCCTGCTCCAACTCCTCCTCTGATGACCCTGACAGAGGTTCCAGGGTGGGCGGCGTTGGAGGCGTGGGCCGGTCGCCCTGGACAGGCACTGGTGGTGGTGGTGCATGGGAATGCTTGGTGAATGGGGGCGGTGGCTGTACTTGGCTGTGTTTCTGAGGGAGCTATAGCCATCTGGCACTGATCTGTCTTGGTGCCCATTCTATGGTGTGACTGCTGCAAGGAGGCCCGGCCAGGCAGGAGCGAGATGGACAGTGGTGGCAACAGAGGTGGCAATGGCGAAGCTTTATCCGGCTCAGGCACATCATATCCTGAGAAGAAGGATCTTGAATGCCGGGAGCAGCTTCGCGAACGTGGCGTGACGGACTGGTCTCAGGAGTGGTACAATACCAAGCATTGTTATCAAGATGGTGATCGTGATCAATAACTTCAGTACTGTGATCAAGATCGAGATCGGTGCTGTCAATGCTGTTCCTCTCTTCGGCTCAAGGACCTGGAGGAGGGTCGGTATTGAGCCAATTCTGTAATGTCTTCCCTGTAGCGTCTATCATGGTACCTGTCCCTGTACGATGGTGAGTAGGAGGGGTATGGTCGTGGCGCTTCTCTCCAGGCAATGTCATGCCAGTACCAATGGATGTACAAAGCTGACATGTAGGTTGATGACTCCCTCAGTCTGATTTGGTCCCTGGGCAATGGGAGAGCCCTGGACAGCAGGCTGTGCCCCTGGTCATAGTGGTGCCACCAGGATCGAGACCTGGAGCAGGAGCAGCACGACTCCTCTGTTATGGCCGGTTCACTTCCTTGTGTTGGTGTCGAGTGCTCAACCTTGAGCAGTGGCAGAGGAAGGTCAGTAAACACCGGCAATGGTGACTAGGGCAGTTCCCTGGGTGCCCCCAGGCAACTGCCCTAGTCACCATTGCCGGTCAGGGAGCATTGGTAGAGGCTCCTCCTGGTCGTGCTCTTCTGGGATAGCCGCCACAAGAGCCGGCGCCTTAGTGTCTGGGCACTTCTCCCTGTCCTTATGCTTCTTCTTCTGGCGAGACAACGAGATTTGATCTTCGGATTTGCACTTCACTTTCAAGCCTCTGCGAAGGAGAGGTATGGGGGAGCAAGTCTGCGAATGACTTTTCTGGTGACTGGGAATCCACCACGGTCAGTATCGATGTCAAGGATGCAGCGGTTAGCAAAGCGGATGCACCTCAGGTCAACATAGATGTCTCTGCTGACTTCGGTACCGAGGACACTTTGGTGGAGCTGGATGATTCCCACTTGGAGTCCATTCTTTTTGCCATCTCCTGGCAGGTTTCACCCTTCAGAGATTGCTCCCAGCAGTACTAACAGAGATGGGACGCCCAGTTTTTCAGGGTCTGCGACGTAAATTGTCTGCAGATCTTGCAGCAGCTCACATTGTGCTCCTCGCCAAAGCAGTACAGGCACAAGTCGTGAGCATCTGACAGAGAGACTTTGCATTTACAGGACGCACAAAGTTTGAAGAGAGAGGTGGAGGCTGTGTGGCCGGAGGAAGGGGAAAGGAAGCTTTTTTTTTTTTTTAATGAGGAGAGGAGAAAGAGAAGAAAGGAGAAAGGAGGAGACAGAGAAAGTCTGCAATGAAGATACAGCAAAAGATGAAGAGCATGGAGAAGAGGGAACGAAAGGAACAAACTCACAGTTGAAGGAAGGAAGGTAGCTATGAGCTGCTGAACCATGAGGCGTCTGCTATTGCATACGGAAAGAAACTGAACGGAAGGTAGCTTGGCAGGCCCAAGCATGTGCGGTACACAGGAGGGAGTGGGGGCTCCTGCCAAGCTACAGAGCTTTTGAACTTCCGGAGGGGATCTGCACAGGTGCAATCAACTCAGGTGTATGAGGCATAGAGACCACGAAGAAGAATCTACATTTTCAAAGACATAGTATTTTGAAACTTGGTTAGTTCATTAGTTCACAGTACAGCAACATATAACATTGCCTTCCTTATGAAATTTCTCTTACAAAGTCTAGAGTTGTTCTCTGGCTTTTATTTCAATCTGTCCCAGAGAAAATTCCTATCCACCGATCACCAGGAACAAAGCCTCCTTCCTCCACTCTTCTTTCACTGTCCTACCTCTTCCTGACATGTGTAATGCTGTTACAGCATGCTACAGGACCAAGAATTAGCACCACCCCTCTGCTACCAGGATGCTCCATATTTATGCTGGCCACCTAGGATAGTGTGTTCCCTCCTGACTGGTCAGCACAGAAAAAGCGCAGAATGTATCTGTGGAAGGGGTAGGGGTGAGCAGCATCAGTGGAGTTGGCCCAGGCAAGGTGGACTTTTTATTATTGCTCCAGTACTGCTTAGATAAATTGAGCAGGACTGTTTGTTTGCACCACAAATGGACAACAGTAACCCAGATTTTGGACTGCAGCTTACATAATCCCTCACCAATGATGTGCTGCCTAGAGCTATGAGAACTGAAATCCAACAACATAACACTGTTGCTGTTCCAACTGCTGTCAAGTGGTGCTTTGAGTATGCATTCCTACATGGTAGGAGTTGGACTCAATGGCCATTGTGCTCTCTTCCAACTCTATGATTCTATGATTGTAAGTCCACTTCAACCTATGGTGACTCTATAAATGAGAAACCTCCAAATCATCTTGCTATAAACAGTCCTGATCTGGTCTTGCAATCCAGGGCTATGGCTTCTTTGATTGAATCTATCCACCTGTAATGCGGCCTTCCTCTTTTCCTACTGCCTTCTATCTTGCCAAGCTTTATCTTTTCTAGTGACTCACATCTTCTCATAATATGTCCAAAATATGACAGCCTCAGTTTAGTCGTCTTGGCTTCTAGGGAGAGTTCAGACTTGATTTGCTCTAGGGCCTTTTTATTAACAACATGATATATGGAGAATTAAAACTGCCCACCCCAGCTCATAAATGTTTTAATAACGTTTGTTTTATACACCTTCAAGTCAACCCTGACTTACAGCCAACCCTATCCTACGAATTTCTTGACAAGATTTATTTAGAGGAGATTTGTTATTGTCTTCATCTGAGGCTGAACGTGATTTTCAGAAGGTCACCCAGTGGGTTTCCATTGTTGAATAGGGATTTCAACCCAAAGTCATAGTCCAACACTCAAACTATTACCCCATGCTGGCTTTTGTGACATATCTATACTAACATCTCCTTGCTTTTAAAAAAAAAAATCACTGATTTTCAAGAAATAGTTCAAAATTTGATTTTCAGTCATTACTATTGATCCCACATACTTTTGCTCAGTTTGCTAATACAAAGCAAGACATGATAAAATCATGAGTAGCTATAGGCTCAGGGCAAGATCCTACTCAGCAGTGATGTCTCAGGTTAAAATTCTGGTGGCCATTTTAGTGGCTGCTTGGGTCGGGGAGGACAAGACAGACCTGTGCCCACATGCTGGACCAGACTTTTAAGCCAGCATGTTGAGCAGCAGGTGAACTGCTTGGGAATCTGCTTGACTAGACAACTACTAGATGCCATTTAAATAAGCATCTAAAGAGTACCATCAGAGAATTCCAGAACTATAACAGCCTCTTTGTAAGGATGGAAACCCACACATTTAGACTGGTATAACATCCCCAAGAGATTCGGGGTCATAGAATCATAAAGTTGGAAGAGGCCCCAAGGGCCATCGAGTCCAACCCGCTGCTATGCAGGAACACCCAACAAAGCATTCCCAACAGAAGGCCATCCAGCCTCTTCTTAAAAACCTCCAAAGAAGGAGACTCCACCATACTCCGAGGCAGCATATTCCACTGCCAGACAGCTCTGACCATCAAGAAGTTCTTCAGGTAGAATCTCTTTTCCTGCAGCTTGAAACCATTGCTCCTTGTCCTAGTCTCTGGAGCAGTGGAAAACAAGCCCGCTCCCTCCTCGACATGACATCCCTTCAGATCCCTATCATGTCCCCTCTTAATCTTCTCTTCTGCAGACTATACACACCCAGCTCGCTCCCTAAGCTGCTCCTCATAGAGCATGGCTTCCAGACCCCTCAACATTTTGGTTGCCCACCTCTGGACACGTTCCAGCTCGTCGAGATCCTTCTTGAATTGAGGTACCCAGAAATGGATACAGTACTCCAAATGAGGTCTAACCAATGCAAAATAAAGTGATACCATTATCTCCCTTGATCTAGACACCATACTCCTATTGATGCAAACAAGAATCGTGTTGTGTTTTTTGGTTGCCACATCACACTGCTAACTCACATTCAGCTTGTGATCTGCCAAGACTCCTAGGTCCCTTTCACATTTACTGTTATCAAGCCACACGTCCCCCATCCTGTATTTGTGCATTCCATTTTTTCTGCCTAAGTGCAGGACCTTACATTTCTCTCTGTTGAAATTCATTTTGTTAGCTTTCTAATCTGTCAAGGTAATTTTGAAATTTGATGCTGTCCTCTGGCGTATTAGCAACCTCACCCAAATTTAAGCAGCATGCCCTCTACTCCTTCATTCAAGTCATTGATGAAGATGTTGAATATCACTGGCCTCAGGACATAACCCTGTAGCACCCCACTAGTCACTTCTCTCCAGGATGAAAAGTAGCCATTGGTGAGCACCCTTTGGGTTCGGTCAGTCAACCAATTACAAATCCACCTAACAGTAGCCCTGTCCAGCTGGCATGCTACTACTATCTTTGCAGGAATGTCATGGGGAACTTTGTCAAAGGCCTTGCTGAAGTCAAGATACGCAACATCTACAGCATTCCCTTCATCTATCAAGCCTGTAACCCTATCATAAAAAAGAGATAAGACTAGTCTGGCATGACTTATTTCTGAGAAATCCATGCTGGCTTCTAGTGATTACGGCACTGCTTTCTAAGTAATTACAAACTGACTGTTTAATGATCTGCTCTAGCATCTTTCCTGGACTTGATGTCAGGCTGACTGGGAGATAATTATTTGGATCGTCTTTTTTTCCCTTCTTGATGATGAGGACAACATTTGCCCTCCTCCAGTCTGTTGGGACTTCCCCTGTTCTCCAAGACTTCTCAAAGATTATTAAGAGTGGTTCTGAAATGACTTCTGCCAATTCTTTTAATATCTTTGGATGTAATTCATCTGGTCCTGTGAACCTGAATTCACCTAGTTTAGCCAGGTATTCCTGTACTACCTCTCAACCTATTCTCTGCTGCATTTCCCCCCTCTTCCTTACCTGCTCCGCACCCCCCAGGTTGAGTACTTTTATCCTTTTGGGAGAAAACTGAGGCAAAGCAGGTGTTCAGTAGTTCTGCCTTCTCTCTTCCCCTCGTAAGTAATTGGCCATCTTCTCCATGCAGTGACCCTATCATTTCCTTGTTTTTCCTTTTGCTGTGGACACATCTAAAAAGGCCCATTTTATTGTTTTTAGTGTCTCTGGCAAGCCTGAGTTCATTCTGCACTTTAGCTTTTCTGACCTTCTCCCTACATCTCCTGGCTATTTGCTTGAATTCTTCTTTGGTGGTTTAACCATTCTTCCATTTCCTGTATATGTTTCTTTTAATACTTAGCTCAGCTGAGAATTCTTTAGTCAACAATCCCGGTTTCTTTAGATACCTGCCATTTTAACTCCTTATTGGCATAATTTTCAATTGTGCCTTTAGTATCTCACTTTTAAGAAACTTCCATCCATCACAAACTCCCTTCTCTTTCAGTTTTCTTGACCATGGTAGTTCGGCAAGTAACTCCCTAAAGTTTACAGAAATCAGCTTTTTAAAGTCTAGGATGAGTATCTAGCTACACTTGGCTGCTCCTTTCCACTGAATGACAAATTCTAAAAGAGCATGGTCAGTCCCCACTAAGGATCCCACCACTTCCACCTCATCAACAAGGTCACCCTTGTTGGTCAGAATCAGATCTAAAATAGTCAATCCCCTTGTCACCTCTTCCACCTTCTGCATCATGAAGTTGTCTGCAAGGCAAGTGAGGAACCTATAGGACCTTTTGGTCTTGGCAGAGTTTGACTGACAACATATATCAGGACAGTTGAAATCTCCCATTACTACTGCATCTCTCCTTTTTGAATGTGTGGTCATCTGCTCCAGGAAGGAATCTTCCAAGTCCTCAGGATGGCCCAGAGGCCTGTAGCAAACCCCCACAAACACATCCTGAATGTTTCTCGCGCCCTTAATTCTTACCCAGATGCTCTCGATCTAGCTTTCTGGATTTAAGTCATGGATCTCTTCACAGATGAAAACATCCTTGACATATAAGGCTACTCCTCCTCCTTTCTTGTTTGGTCTATTTCCGTGAAATAGGTTATACCCCCACTATTCTTACATTCCAATCATGAGAGACTCATCCCACCAGGTTCTAGTGATGCCTATTAAATCATATTTATTTTGTTGTATTAAGAGTTTGAACTTATCTTGCTTGTTTCCCATGCTCTGTGCATTAGTGTTAGAGACACTTAAGACCATGTGCCCTTCCCAGAAGTCCTGTACTAAGGTAACTTTTTCTCCCCTGTCTGTCTCTAGTACTACTTGGCCTGCTCTACCTATATCATTTGGGCTATTTTCCCCAGCACTTGTTGAATCCTTGCCCTGAATAACACTGTCTCCATGTCTAGCTGAACTCAGTTTAAAGACCTCCTGATCCGCTTTGTGAGAGTTAGCAAAAACATTCCTGCTGACAGTTGTGAGGTGCAGCCCATCCATTGCCAGAAGACCATCTTCGTGGAAATGGAGACTGTGATCCAAAAACCCAAATCGCTCCTGGAGGCACCATCTACAGAGCCAGTTGTTGACCTCCACTATTCTTCTCTCTCTTCGTGGGCCATGTTCTTCCACAGGGAGAAGAGACGAAATTGCAACCTGTGCACCAAGGTCTTTCAGCTTCCTACCCATAGTCTCGTAATCCCTTGTGACACAGTGAAAGCTATTAATCGCAGTATTGTTGGTTCCGACGTGAACTAAAAGGCGCGGGTTATGGTCAGTGGGCTTGACCAGTCTCGTTAGCCTCTCCATTATGTCATTGACTTTGGCTCCAGGGAGACAACACACCTCGTGACTGATCCTGTCTGGGGTTGCAAATCGTTAGTTACGTTCCTCTCAGCAAGGTGTCCCCAACCACCAGAACTCATCTCCTCTGAGGCTTGTCCAGGATTACTCGATGAGCAAATTCTTCCATGGCTGCCTGGACACTTTGTTCAGGCTGAGACTGTTGGTCTTGCTGCTGTTGGATTCCGTCTTGGTGATATTCCATTACTTCCTCCTGCTGTTCCATTATGTCTTCCTGCTGTTCCACTTCATCGTTGATAAGGTTGAAAACCTGGAAGCGATTCTGTAGCTCGAGAGTCTCTGTTTGGTACATGGCCCTTTTACGCCTCCGTGTCACATTCCTCCACGCGTCCATCTCCTGGTTTCATGAACCAACTTCCTCGTCTGGTAGCTCCTCAGTGTACTCCATCTTCAAGAAGGTCCTCTCCACCCTATCCAAGAACTCCTCGTCCTCCCTAATAATGTGAAGATTAGAAACCTGGGCCTCCAGCTGGTAGACTTTCTCCTCCAAGAGGGCTACCAGCCTGCATTTCTGCAGGTGTACCCAACAACATCTTGTGGCAAGAAAAGAAACATGCCACAGGTGTTGCAAGTGACTGCAGCAGCTCCCTCACCCTCCATACTTGATAATCTAGAGAGGCAAATTAGAAAAAATAAAACTAGGCTTAGTCTTCAAACTCTCCTGGTAAAACCTATGTCAACATCCTGTTTTCCAAGGTCTTATTGGATATCAGGACTGAGGGTGCAATTCTATAGTGGTTCTAGTTCTTCCTCCAAGCTGTCCAACCCACTTGGATGTTGTGGTCAGGCAGACTGCCTTAGGAAGTATTCAACCCAAGAAGCAATAAAGTCTTGCTAAACTTATAAAGCCAAATTGTGCGTGCTGAAGGTGGTCGCCGCTGGGAGCACTTATAAAGATCTGCTAGCTCCTTCCCCTAGCTAGTCAGTTGGTCAGTTAGACCTAATGGCTGCTAGCTTCTCCCCCTAGCTAGTCTTTTAGGGCATGCACTAAGGGAGAGCACACAGCCACAGCAAACAGGCAAACAAACAAGCAAGCAAATGCAGCCCCAGAAGCCTGTAAATACACCCAGTCAAGGATGTTTTGTCCTACCTGCACAACTGTGTCTGCACTATTATTTTGCTTTCCCACTCAAATTAAAATTCCTCCATACAAAGCGGACTGAGTAGGCCTGAGAGCGTACATCTGGGGAAACAATAACATCTGACCTCTCACAGGTAGTGCCACAAGTGCAATTATGAAGTGGTTGTTTTGTAAGCACGGCTGCTAAAAAGTAAGAGGCTTCATTCATGAACAGTTCTCACAAGAAAATTGTTTATTTGTAAATATGCATACACTAGATGAGGCACTATTTGCTCTATTTGAATACACCCAGAGGACTTCTGGGGCCATTTCATATGGAAGTAGATCAACCAACTAAAGAAGTCTGGAACAAAAGTAGTGAGGTAAGAGAAATAAATATATCATGTATATCATGCTATATATCCTTCTTAATCCCTTTAGAAATACTGTAGAGATTAGAATGCAGTAGCTGAGAACATGGCTTGCACAATACAGCTGTTTTTAGAATAGTTTGTATCAATAATATTGATGAAAATACATGCAGAAAAATCCATTTGTAAACCAAAGAATGACTTGAGCAAACTATTTTAACTTTACTAATGATAGTCAATAAAAATATGCAGAAATTAAAAATTAAAGCATTAGGCTCATTAGGAACGTCCTATTCACTAAGAACATAGTCTTCTAGTGCATGCCTACAACGACATAGAAACTGCCTTCCAAATTCTCTGATGAACTGCAGACTTATTTTACAGTTTGCATTCAAAACTGTGGCTTTCCCCCACTAACTTCAATTCTCTCAAAAAGATTTTGCAAAGACAGCTTTTAAAACTTAAAGGGGAAAAAAAGGGCATATGAAATGTAATATACCAGACAGCTCTTCATTACTGTGCTATTCATTTATGGCAATCAATGGGTTTTGCCTGTCAAAATCAGAAGATGGCCTAACCAGTTCAATTAATTTTTAAACTCCAATTAACTTCAATTGGATCAGCTTATGTATTCACATCATTTCCCCTTTCAAATTAATGGGATTTGAAATGCTCAACCCATGCGGTTGACGCCCACAAGTCTTGTACAATATTTCTAGAGATGTTTTAATATGTTATACTTTCCCAGATATAGTAACTGAAGATACCTCTTCTTCAGATTAACTCTAATGGCATGTAAAAGACTTCACACACTTTTTAAAATCAAACGATTTTAAATAAAATGTGCAGAAATAAATATTTAAATGCCCCAGAGGAAAAACAATGAACACAAGGGGATGGTAATGGTCTGTTCACCACTCAGAGCTTCACAGAAAAATACAACATCTCAACACTGCATTTTTCATGCAGATTTGGAAAATGTTCAATGACTACTTTATTATGGATTTATTAATTCAGGTTCTTTCTCAATGAATTACATAAATACTTTTCTAATTTCACGTACAAATAGAATCATTAACTTAATGGTACTGTGATGTGACTAGGCATACACCTGATGTAACTTTGTATGAGATAAATAAGACTTCCACAGTTTTTTTAAAAACTGTTTCCTGTAAGTACTTATGTAAGTACAGGAAGAAAAAGTCTGTCAAAATATGAGTACAAATTCAGCTAGTAAGCAAGTTTAACCATGCCAACAGTTCTAACGTTACCTGTTAAGAGAGGTAATCTTCCTAACATGGTTTACAACTAAAAACCAATTTAATATCAAGCCTGTTCATAAAATCACATTAAATACAAAAACAATCAAGCCACTTTCTCTAAAACACAATTTTAAAATACTCCTCAGCAGTAAATACCATTCAACGTCTGAAGAAAAGCTATGGTGAACAGAGGAGATTTTAATCCCCCTTTAAAAACAGGCCAAACTAAATATCTCTTAGGACAGAATTCCAATTGATATTCGGAGGTCACTGAGAAGTTCTTGTGCCACTCTTCTAAGGTAAAGATGCATAACTGAACAGGATCTCAAAAAAGATCTTAAAATACGGACATGTTCACATAGGTGGCCCTTCACGTAACCTGGATGTGGTATAATTTTGTGTCATATAACCTGAATGTCTATGCCCAACAAGGATTGCAGCAACTGCACTACATACAAAGTTTTTGAGAAATCTTCAAGGATATCTACACATTACTGTACCTACTCTGAATATAACCAGATCATACACAGCTGAGGCCAAGTCTACTGTCCCTTGGGTAGGATTCCAGCTGATGAAGTTGGTAAAAGGAACTCTCAACTATTCTTGAGGACATAGCTATAAGCCTGGCTATCCAAGTGAACTAACCTCCATCTCAGTGCCCTTTGAATTCCTCTATCTAGATCATTCAAAGTACTTTCATCTTGTCTATATTAAGATTGTCTTGATTAATGGTAGCCCCAGCACAAAAATTGTCAGCTAAGTATTAATGGACATTTCAAAAATATTGTGATCTTTTTTTCAGCATAATTATAACAAGAATAAGGGCTAACTTACTTGATGTAGTATGGAACTTTGTTATGAGACACGGATCTTTGCCATGGTAGCTGAACAGAATCTGCAGGAAGGAAAACACAGATCAGAATTATGAAGTAGAAGAAGGAGAAGGGTATTTGGCTTTACAGTTAGATCCATTTATTAAAAGGTATTAATATGGGGAGCTGGGATTGAAGATCCATCTCTTTCCTTGTTAGTGTTCTAAAAATAAAGCCCAGAATTCTACTGGTGCACTTTTCCCAGGTGATGCAGTAGTGATGTTTTAAGAAAGACAAAAACTGAACAACATATTTGGCCAAAGCCTTAATTCCTTCATGGCTGCACCTATGTCTTTTTTTCCCCCTCCAGCCACCAGCACTGGCCAAAGTTACATCAGTGTGGTACACTAACAGTATTCTAGCTGTAATCACCATTTTTCATCCAGCCTTCCAAATATACAAAAACTTCCTGGTGGTTATCAGTGCCAAGAGCTGCTCCTTCTGTAGAAGGGAATCATTCCAAGGAGTTAAGACTCATCTGCCACCAAGTCTGGAAGAAAACTCTGCTCGACCTTAATCCACTCTTTTACAAAAATGCATTTAGCAAGTTGATATATGCTTTTTGAATGCTTTTCTGGACTCACTGGTTTTGCTACATTTTATTGGTAGATGTTTGGGCTTCTCTCTCTCTCTCTTTTATATGTGATATGTTTTTCATTCAGTCTCTTTTCCAAATAATTTAATTTCCTCAGTTTTTGAGTTCTTTGAAAGCATGACTTCAATGCCGAATTAGAAGGATTTCTGAAAACAGCTCTGAGCTTACAATGGGATATCAAATAAATAAATAAAAAGAGATAACTAGGCTGCTGAACCTCCAAAATCCTCCACTACAAAGCCTAATGTTGTCAATCAATGTAAATTGTAAGACAAGAAACGTGTAGCACCTAGAACTATACAAACACATAGATCTGATGTACTGTAAGACATTATTCAGCTGATCTTTTATGCATGGGCAATAATTTTCCCTCCTCCACTTGTGTGTCCTAATGAAGATTGAGCATTACATCTGCACCAGAACAAACCACCATAATTAATGCTAATTAATTCTAAAGTTCCTTCTAATTAGGATTTGCAAGTCTGTCTCAAATCTACGTTGAAATGGGGAACTTTGGTTAATTATTATTTCCTTTATCTCTTATTTCTCCTATATATCATTATGTTAACCATCCCATGTCAATATTAGTCTGCTGACATCAACCTGTACTAGGTTATGAATCCCAACAGTGCCAGTTTTAGGGTCTTGTATTAGAAAGCTGGATACATTTCCTCAGGTGTTCCACTGGGATCAATTTACTTACACTTGCTCCCAGACAGGTGGGAATTTAGCAGTTTGCCATTACCAAATTCATTTATCCCTATCCACAGCCTGCAGGATGAGTAATCAAGGAGAGTAAGAGAACTTCCAATGGTACCTTTGCCAAATAAACATCTGAGGAGAGGAAATACATATCCCTCGATTCCTTTTACTCCCAAACCAAACTGTGTCTGCAGGAATGAATTCATTACCACGTGTATACCCAACAGCTAAAGATACTGCACATGCACATGTCTTCAAATTAGTAAGGCAGAGACTTTTTTTGGCTGGGAGAAAACAACTCACTTACCCTCAGAGGCATATCTAGGGTGGGGAAGTTGAGACATGTGCTCTGGGTGCTAATGTCAGGGGGGCACAAAAAAGCCAAACCCCTCCCCCACCCTCCTGCCCAGGCCTGGCCCACCACCACCACCCTGCCCCTGCCTGGAGTCCTTCCTGGCCTGGTGCAAAGGCGGAAGTGGCGGCAGCAGCCTGCCCACATGCCACGTCCCTCCTCCTGGCCCAGTGCAGGGGATGGATTCAATTAAGGAGGCCACAGCACTGACGCTGCAAAGACTCACAATATGTGAGTTGGGGTCACATAGGGTCGGTATAAGTCAAAGTCAACAATGGCAGTTAACAACTAATTGTCTTAAAAGCAGAGCCAATGCTAAGACCTGATCAGATTGAGAGACTTCTAAGATGTTTTACTAAACTGAATAACAAGGAGACTCCCTGGTCAGTGACAAATGAGACAGGACTGAGACATGTGAACATAAACTTTCTTCTTGTTTCTTCAAAGACTAGGTGAGAACCAAGACCATTTTTGACAGAAGAGGTGCAATAAGTTACACCATGTCAGTTTTGAAAGTGAAACTGCCGCGCATTAGCGCAACGTATTTATCAACCTATTTTCCATTGAGCATTCATTAAAAAATACAGTAATAACACAAACCAGTAACACCAACATATATTTCACCACAAAAACATTTTAAAAAAGCACAACAACCCAAGGATTCAATCTCTTTAAAAGACACCCAAATCTTAATAATATGAAGGGAAGAGTATATAGATGTTCAATTTATCTTCTCCAGAACAGAGAATTTTGCATTGCTGACTGTTTTGTAAAAATGAGACAGTTTTTAACAAAAAAATAAATAAAAGACCATGGCCATTTCCGCACTAGCCTGTTATAGCGCTATGATTCCACTTTCAACTTCCTACAGAATCCTGGGGTTTGCAGTTCAGGGAGGGGCCTTAAAGGTTGAAAGTGGAATCACAGCACTATAACAGGCTAGTGCAAAAATGGCCCATGTCATTGTACCCAGACAAATGGACTCAGATGGAAAACAAACTTCAATTAATTGTTCATTTCTGTCTTTGAATTGCCATTCTCTAATGGCTCTGCCTCGTAGGTTGTTACATGAATGGCAGTCTACAGAATGCTCTGTATTTTCATTGGAACAAGTTATTAGAAACGCAGGTACTGGCTAAAATCCTAGAAATACTTGGCACCTGATCACCACAGAAGTATATCACACAACTGTAGACACTGTGGAATTCTTTTATTTGCTATTTAGTGAAGAAAACATGTTTACTTATTCAATGTATTTATTAGATCATTTTGATCCTGCCCACTATCATGAGATCTCAAGGCAGCAATACAAATAAAATAATATAAACCATTACAGAAAAAACAACAACAATCAAATAATTTAAAGCGGATAAGAGCATATTAAACTGGACACAAAGTTAAAACAGTCAAAAAAGCTACAACAGTTAAAACACGCAAGTGTACATTTTAAAAAGAAGGGATTAAGATACAAAGACTTTATAAAAAGTAATGTTTTAACCTGGCACTTAAAATGAATAGACATTGGTGCCAATCAGTTCTGGAAGGGGAGGACATTCCATAAATAGGGTGCCAAACCAAGAATAGCCTCTCCCATGCCCCCACATTCCCATTAATTGGACGTGGTGGAAGGGCCTCTCTTACAGATTTCAGTTCTTGGTCAGACACACATAGGGAGAAGTGTTCCTTCAAGTATTACGATCCCAAGCAATTTAGGGATCTGAATGTCATCACCAACACTTTGAATTCAGATGGGAAGCAAACTGGCAGCCAGCCAAGCTCCTTTAATACCAGTAGTATATTTTGTCTACATGATACTCCTGTCAACAGTCTTGCTGCTACATTTGCATTAGCTCTAGCTTCTGAGTCATCTTCAAGGGCAGCTCCATACAGAGTGCACTACAGTAGTCTAATTGGGAAGTTAGTGCATGGACTACTTTGACTAAGTTATCCAAAGCCAAGAAATATTAGAGCTGGTCTAACAGTTGGAGGTGGCATCAAACACTCCAAGACACAGAGTCCACTTGGAGTTCCAGTGACAGAGATTTGGGAGTAGTCCCAAGATATACACTTGCTCCCTCAGCGAGAGTGCAATTCCAACTCAGGCAAGGTGGCCAGACATACTGAAGTATCTATCTGCTCTAAACAAACCTGCACTGTCCTATCTGAAAGTCTGATACTGATCATACAGAGTGGCAGGTATATATCACCTTGACAATTTTCAGTTTATCTGCTCAAGAATTCTCCCCCAGTCTCAGTCAAAATTAGAGCACATTAAGAAACAATATATACTCTATTTGCACTTACTGGAAAGAAAATTCTGAGATGCAGGCTCACAATCCCAGTGTGCTTCCTGTAGTAGTTTAAGGCGATCCTCTACAGATATCTGTGTGTACAAACATATACAAACAAAACCTTAAAATCATTTGAGATGTTCACACAGATCAGCCATTCTAACAGCCAATGTTACAAACAATGCTTTACAACCAGTGTTAGCAAACAGATCATAGACATATTGCAGATTACCCTGTCCATTTACATCTGCCCTCTTGTTTTTAATGTTTAAACACAAGAGCCTAATGATCTTTCTGTAAGCAATGCAAATCAATAACAAATAAGGTTTTTACAGTGACTAATACTGCCCATTGAAACATGTGCTTCTTCCTCTCCTCTTTCCTTGTCTAAATGTCTGCAGTCAGCATGCCTCATTTTGATTCAATTGATCTTACAGCTGCCTTTACAAGGAACCACTTTGGAGCATGCTGTTTTGCTGGTTGACAGGATGGGCAGACATCCTCCTGGTTTACTAATTAAACTGCTCTTGCACATCCAGAGGGAGCCAGGCTGCTTAGTCAAATCTCTATAAGACATAAAAATCTCCGTAAGGCATTCCAGATACAAAATTACATTGCAAGAAACACAGAGATGCCTCAGAAATGTTAGCAATTTCACCTCAAAGGACATGTTGTTTTTCAGCAGAGTATGTCTAAACTCTGCAGGTTGCAGATGTCAAAGATAAGGGAGATTTTCCCCTGCTTGCACACATTTCACACTTCCATTTTTTCTTTTCAGGTTGAAATGTGGCCTTGAGTGAGAAAAGGGAATGAACAGAAATAACCTGAGATGTACACAAAGCCTTTGGCAAGAATCTGGAGACAGAACAATTATAGAAGACCATAATTTGGTTCAATAAATTTCCACTAAAAATTCTTCAAGACCAACTGCAGATCATTCAGACAAGGATTGGGCTTCTGAAACATTTTGGAAATGGCAGAATGGGAATCCACTCAATTCCATAGAAATTCTGAAATAAATGAAAAAGAGACCATCCCTTTTATAGCTAGTAATTGTTAATATAACATTAAGAATTGGCACCTGAGTTTTATTATGATTATGATTTTGACTCATTTATTTCCCACTTTTCCCCTAATAATGGGACTCAAGGCAGTTTACAACATATTTAAAAGCAATCTGGATTAAAACTATACAAAAACATAAATAAAAGTATAAATAATAAGCAATTTATGAAGTTAAAAACATTACAATTTGTTAAAAGACAATATACACACAATAAAGAAGTACAGCACACCCTTAAAAGCCCTTCTCAGTCAATTTCTAAAAGTCTCACAGCATAGGAATGTTTTAACCTGCAACCAGAAGAAAACCAAGGATGAAGCCATGCTGGCCTCCTGAGAGAACGCATTCCAACAGTGGGAAGAGCCACTGAGAAGGCCCTCTTCCTTGTTCTCACCAAACAAGCTTGAGAAGGTGATAGGACAGAGAGAAGGGCTTCTCCAGAAGGTCCTGGAACTCTAATGGGGTCATAAAAGAAGTTCTAAGGTTCTTCAAATAGCATGGACCCAAACCATACAGGGCTTCACTAGTCATTATCAGTACTTTGCTTTATGACCTTCCTTTTCCTTTCTCATTCCTTTTTTTGAGTCATGGATTTTTAGTTTTCAGCTCTAAGGGCACAGACTTCCTCACTTTGATAGAGCTGTACGTAAGCCTCTCTGGGAATCTTTCCAGCTGAAAAGAGCAGGGTACAAAAAATCTAAGTAAGGGAATAAATACGGCAAAGCACTGATTCATACTGCAAGAGAAAAGAAGCATTAGATGGGCACAGTCCCTAATTCCTAACCCACTGAAGAGAACAGGATACCTGTAGAAGTTTCCAGCGCATATTGAGATCGTCTAGTTGCCGTGATATCTTTAAGGATGGATGGAGATCAAGCGGAGAGAGCTGACTGGATAAATCATTGACAGTTTTAACTTTCAAGCTGATTGGTGCAATTTCTTCTCTAAATGCCTAGAACAATAAATATACATCTGCTTCAATAAATAATCTTAATAAGCAGAGTCATAGCCTGATATACAGCACATGCAAGCACACTCATTCATTCTCTCTCCATGCAAGTTCCTACGTAGTGACCACACCATAGCCATTTACTAGTTACACAAAATAGCCCACACAAAAAATGCTGTAAATTTCCTACTAAGATTGATGGGAAATATGTAAAATTTATGAGGTTTATCAAAAAATTTAAATGGATTTAATTATTTGCTAATTTCATTTCTGAAGCAAGTAAGAAGTAACGTCAGCAATTTTCTTCAAGTTGTAAGAAGGTCTTTCAAAACTGTAGTTTTGAAAGCCATTCACAATTCAGGACTTATTGCCACTGCTGCATTTTCTGCACAGAAAATAGCATTTTCTGAGCAGACAATAATGCAGAAAAATAATACAGAAAAATGTATTCTGTACAGTATAAATCCTGAAATATGTAGATCTAATCAGTCTAGGATTCTCTTCATCAGACTTCTCTGACACTCAACAGACATGGTTTTTGACAATTTTTTAATATTTTCAAATATTAATTCCATATCTAGAAACTTCCACCAAACAAATAATGTAAGGTGGGGGCAGGGAATAAGACAGTAACATTTAACGAGTCCTTGATATTCACTAGGTATCAAAATACATTGCATTTCAATTTATCCAGCATAATTTTTCAATTGCTATACCACATTTTGTTTCAGTAAATCCCAAAAATTAGAAATAAGTTTGCTCAGTAGTCAAAGGTCCACAAAACTGCTAGAATTTTCCTACTTCAAATCACTGAATCACTGGTTGGTCAGTGTTAACCTTCACTTTGGCTTTAAGACTGACAACAGGCCAACATAATCCTCAACAAATGCTCCTATTTTTTACACGCTAAAAAATGTAATAAGCTTATCTTTACCTTCCTGTATACAAATGCCATTACAATACACCAAACTACCTCTTAAATGCAGGAAGAAAGAGGAATTCCCAGCAGCTTCCACAGCATTCTTGTGTATTGATGTTAAAAGGAGAGAGATGAGAGAGTGGCTATATCATACTTAAATCCTCAGCAGCAAAGATATAAATCAAGTCATGCAGGGATATAAATCAGTCCACTGAATTTAGCTTCAACTTTATTCGAAAGCAAGAATGACACATAGGGAGAATGTTGTGTGTTCACGAGTAATGCTACATTACCCTGAAACATTCCGATTTATTATTTTTCAGGTTATCTATTAAAGGAGAGATAATAAGTTTCTAGTTCCAGTGCTAAAATATCCAATAACGTTAGAACTATATCACTGTAGAGACTCTGCCTTAGATTCTGTTGTCTAGGATTCTGAGCCTTACAGCAGTATGATATATGAAAGCCTATGCTTGCTTGGTGGAACATATTGGAAGTTCAAAGACATTAACAGGAACAGATTTATTTTGCTTCATGGTGAGGTAACCACAAGGATTTTCTGCTATTGAAAGTCTGTAACTGCACTTATATTCTGTATTTGCCTTCAACAAGACACAAGAAAGGCCAACTTCTTTTTTTTCTCCCCCGAGAAAGGCAGCAATCCAGTTAAAATGATAAGTGGGTGCTGCAAAAATCAAGATCTGCTCCCCTCCAAACACCTGCCAAAATAACGATGCTTTTGTCTTCCTTCCTAAAAATTTAGAAGGTCAAACTTATGTGGGGTTCCTTTGAGACAGATGGCTCTCCTAAATTGGAATTATGCCTATGTGTCTGGGGAGCAGATCTTCCAGGTTCCTTTAGGTACCTGTCCCTTCCTCAACTCATGTCAGTCTTCCTCAACACACCTTCTACTTCCTTATGTCTCCAGCTGCCACAATAATGCTGCTCCAATAAGTAAAATGTTATCAAATTATACTAATGTGCATGTCTTTGGGGCGAAGGACATGAAATGTAACTGTTTAACATATTTTATTGGCTTGAGTCTTTCACTCTGGGCAAAGGAATAGCAAGGTACTTGAGTAGATTATGAACAACTATGATTTTGCAAATGAGTTTGCATTGTTAACATTTAAATTTCATAGAGGCATTAGTTCAACATGCATTATATTCAAAATAAGCCTTATGCTTACTGTTGTTTTATCAATGTGATCCTGGAATGAATCAGTCAATGCGTCCCCAATAGGTTTCCAACCATTCCTCACATTCTCTGCATCTCTCAAGTCAGCATCTAGGTCATCCATAGAACACTGCAAATCCTTTAATTTTTCTAGTGCTTTTTCTACTTGCTTCTGCCAACTGTTGGCACAAGAACTGAGGCTTTCCCATTTTTCTTTCACTTCTGCAGACTGCTTACGCATCGCTTTGGCAATCTTCTGTGCTTTTTCTTCAGGGGTCAACTCTGTAATGGAAAACACTTCCATGTTAGTATCACTGCATTTTTGAAAGAATAAGCATTCACGTGGAATTGAAAAGATGCATTACTACTCATACACCCCCTTTAACAATACACACGCTGCCAGTTGTTATTAAGCTGTGGTCTGAAACTCCTTTCCTCTGCTACCTGGTATGCATTAAGTTGACTCTAAACAGAAAATTAATGAGGGAAAAAGCTGAAGGCCTTTTCAGGAAGAGTGTTCAAACAGGGACAAGTATCAGACTAAAACTCAGCTGCTTTGCTACTCTGATGGAATCTGGACTTAATATACAGCAAGATTGGAAAAGGAAATATTTGAGGTCCTGACAAATAGTGTCCCATGCTACAGTAACAGTAAAAACAGAAAAAGATCTGTTAACTGAAGAAGCAGCTTGCTCGCCACCAATCAGAAAACAAGAGCATTAATAGAAGAAACATATTAAAAAGCGAGGACATTAATACTACCTGTCATATTAACGCCTAACAATAGCAGACAAATTAAAACTATTAATCCATGTATATTTAACATCGCTCACCAGAAAAAATATAACATGAATACTAGAGATATTATTTGTTATCTTCTGGACTCAGAAACTTGCAGGCTCAGTAATGTTTGCATTAAAAAAAAAAAACTCAAGCCCAACAATTCTTTTCTGCTTTGGCTTAAGAAGAGATGGGGGAAGGATTTTTTTTTTTTTTAAAGAACTGTCTATGAAAAAGCTGGAGATGGTGGCTAAAATCCCAAGTACATAGGAAACTCCACAAAGGTACTCCCCGCCCCCAATCGCTGATGGTCTTCCGCCCTACTCTACTCTCTTGTCCTGAATAGACCTTCAAAATGTCACTTTTTTGGACCTCAGCTCTCAGAATCCATCAACCAGCCTGCCCAATGGCCATGCTATGTGGATGATTCTAGGGCCTGTAATCCCAAAAAGTTACATTTCCAAGTTCTGGTTCGAAAATCAAAGGGCATCTCTTCAAAGGCAAGATGAAGGAGATATTTACTGTAGGACTGCTTTGAGCTGCCCCTGTGCAGCAGGCTACAAGGCAAAAGTTTGCCTCTGTGGAGCAGCAGATTTGGGGAAAATAGAACAAAATACAAAATCTACAAAACAGACAACAAAAAAAGCACAAAATACATCTTGCAAACTTTTGAAGCTCCACTGGTTTCTTCATCAAGCAAAGGTGCTAAAA
The DNA here is from genome assembly GCA_948474755.1 of Ctenosaura bakeri. Taxonomy (NCBI): domain Eukaryota; kingdom Metazoa; phylum Chordata; class Lepidosauria; order Squamata; family Iguanidae; genus Ctenosaura; species Ctenosaura bakeri. The sequence goes on from CAOLHI010001973.1 coordinate 244,748, forward strand.
ATCACACAGGAGAAGAAAAAATTATGTTCGAGTTACCAGACTACATTTTGGGCATTTCCACTCTACACTATTATAGTGCTATTATTCCACTTCCAACATCCTGTGGAATTCTGGGGTTTATAGTTTACTGAGCCCCAAAAGCATTCTGGCTGGGAATTCTAAATGCCCCTCCCTAAACTGCAAACCCCAGGATTCAACCCTAGGAGGTTGAAAGTGGAATAATAGCACTATAACATTGTAGTACAGAAATGGCCTTTGTCTTAAGACATTACTTCTGTTGTCACAGTGTCAGGTATTTCTCCCTGCCGGGCCACAGCCAGAAAGGGAGGAGAGAGGCCAGGAACACTTGGGGAGTCCAAATATACCCAACACCAGGAAAACACAAGCCGAGCCAGGTCAAGGTCCTGTCCAAAGGTTCAGGAGGCAAAGATCTGTCCAGGGGGAGAGTTCATGGAGCAGGAGACACAAAGGTTGTGAAGGCTTGCTAATAACTTGCTGCAAGCAAGGAGCAGCCACGCCGGCAGACTTAAATAGCCCCTGTGAGTAAGTGCTTCTCGTTATTGTTTCCTCAGCCTAGTCCAAGCAGCCTCCCTCTCCACAACCCATGGAGGGCTGATTGAGGGCTGATGGGCACAGCTGGCTGCAACTCCTCTGCATCACTACTGGTTCCCTCTCTGTCATGAGTTGGCTGGGGCAACTCAGTCTCTGTTTGACCTTCCAGTACAGGGGGTGTTTGCAGGTTGACTTGCTCAGTCACTGGCTCAGGCCCCTGCACAATCAGTTGTTCCTCAATCACAGCATCATCATCTATCACACACACTTAAGATGGTGTGGAACAGTGTTTCTTAACCAGGGGTGCACAGACCCCACACAGGGGATCCGTGAACACCTGCTGCTGGATACTAATAGCAGCTGCAGCAGCAACAGGGATGCAACAGTGGGGGGGGGTTTCAGGTGCCGAAACTTCCCTCATTTGCAAATAAGGGAGCAGTTCAGCACAGGCCTGCTCTCATGTCCCTTTCATCAGGAATGCAGCAATAGGGAATATGGGTGCTGAGGGACACAGCAGCAGGCATGTGTGCACACTCAGACTGCAGAAAAGGGACCAGTTTCAATACCCATACCCTCTCGCTGCTGTTTCCCTGATGAAAAGGACACAGTGGCAGGCATGACTCTGGGAATCAGGGTTTGAATCCCCACTTGGCTATGGAAACCCTCTGGGTGACCCTCAGACAAGTCACATTCTCTTAGCCTCAGAGAAAGGCAAAGGCAACAAATCTCGCCAAGAAACACCCCATGATAGATTGGCCTTGGGTCATTATAAGTCAGTTTTCAAAGAGGAGAATCCCACATCAAAGGTTCACTGTGTCTTCAAGTCACTTCTGACTTATGGCAATCCCAAGGTGAACTTGTCACAGGATATTTATTTATTTATTTATTTATTTTGTAAGATTTGTTTGGGGGGGTTGCTTTCCTCTGCGGCTAAGAGAATGGAGTAATTTGGGACAATAACTTGTGCGCTGCATAAAAAGCCAGACAGCATTTTCAAGCCCAAAATACAAGTCAAAGAGACAACATGGTGCAGTGGTTTCAATGCTGGACTAGGATTCTAGGAGAGCAGCATGCAAATCCATACTCAGCCATGGAAATCCAATGGGTGACTCTGCACAAGGCATCCTCTCTCATCCACAAGGAAGAAAGTATCAAATCTCCTCTGAAGAAATCTTGCCAAAAAATTCCCTTGATACTGTTGCCACAAGTCAGAGTCAACAAAACAATTATAATAAAATTATATGTGCTTTTGATCACTAGCTGAGTTGGCTTTACAAATGAGTAAGACAAATCAGACATATTCAAAGAGGATCTGTCAGTGATTAACAATGAGGCTGAGCATACACAGATCCAGAAGTAGCATGCCTCTCAATTCTACTTGCTGTGGAGTAAAAGTGAGGTCATTGCTTTCATGTTCTGTTTGTAGGCTTCCATGAAGAACCTAGCTGGCTACTGTGGACAACTGGATGCTGAACTAAATGGAACTCTGGCCTGATGTTATAACTTATTACAAAAGCTAATCACCTTACAAGATGAACTACTACTAATCCAGTTTAAGAACGTATCAGACTATAGCTTGGAAACTGGGTAGAAGATTTGGAGCAGATTCCCATCTAAAAGGAAGAGTCAAGAAAGAATCACACAGACAAATTATGGGGACATTACTGTTTTGACTACACCTCCAGTATAGTAGCCAGCATGGCCAGTACCTATACTGGCTACTATACAGTAGCCCACAAAGCAATATTTCCAAGTTCTGCACTAGAAGCAAAATGGAAAGACAGTATGGATTTGACCCTAGGCATTCTGTTCTTTATCCATGGAGGTTTCCACAGTAGAGTAATTAAAAACAGAATTCCTCAGATAGTTAGAAGTCATCTGAGAGGCAACTTTAATTTAGTGTTCTTATATAATGGTGAACACATTTTATATTGGCTGAACTCTTCTTTTCAGTGTCTTTGTTTTCATTTTAGAAAAGAGAAAAAGACAGCTTATAAACTTGATTTTAAAAAGCATTCACTTCAGAATTGAAGCCAGACACACACATTTTTATGAGCTATAAAGATGCCTGCAATCTATTTCTTTACGATATTACTACACCTTGCACATCAACTTGTTTGCCATTCTGATGTTCCAAATATTTGATGAGCAACCTATTAATTCCAGAGAAGCTGAGATTGTAACCACAGTTATAGTGATTGCTCAGAGTGAAAATGCTAACAGATAAAAAATTTTGTTATGAAAGTTTTTGTTGTTGTTTTGGAGGAATTTTTCAAGCAACAATTTCTCACAATCTGTACTGTGGCAAAAACAGCACATACAAACTGGTTTTCTTTCCTTTTATGTGGTATGCAATTCATCTGTTTTTAAAGAGAATTTATTTTCTCTACCTCAAAAAGTTGAAAAGTTTTCTGCTTACCAATCTATTTATTTGCCAAAGAAGAAAATATGTTAAGTCATGTTCCTGTCTGAACACAGAGAAGGAGAGCTAATGTAGTTTTCAAAGATTAAGCATCTGCCCAAAATGATCTACAATGAGGTTTAAAACACAAGAAGCATAGACTGCATCTTGTTCAGCAGTTACAATATCATAAACTGGACTTACAATAGTGTAATTACTGGGGATTTGTATTTACAGTCATGAACAACTAAAAGTGATCTCAAAACCCTACTTTAGCAGTCTGGCAGTGTTCCAACCAAAGTCTTTCCAAAGTGCTGGAGATTGGTCTGCTGAAAAAAGATACCCTGAGCATACTCCTGGTTGATGGGTGCTGTAGGACAGCATTGTGGCAGGACCCTCCAGCTGCCTGTTCTTAAGTTACTCAGCCACAGGGAGAGTTCTGCAGATGCCATTTCCCGGCAGACCAAGCTCCAGTGATTCAAAAACACTTTGGTCAGGGCACTGCTACACCTAAGTGGGGAGGGGTTGTCAGAGTTCCATCATCATAGTTGCAATGATGATGTCAGATCTTGGTCGTAGTTTCCAAGAGGTGTAATACTGACCATTTGAAAAGTGGAGAGAGAAGGTTAGACAACAGAACGAAAGCAGGTTGAATTCTGGCCTTTAACCTGAGTGATTGAACCTGATGCTTTCCAGTTGTTTGGGCTTCCGCTCCCACCAGAGCTCCAGTCAGCACAGCCAACTCTAAGGAATTCTGGGAGGTATAAACCAAAATATCTGGGGTACACCAGATTACAGAAGGCTGCTTTAGTCTTTCCCTTCCATGAAGCTATAGCTTTTTAATTCCAGCAACTTTATTGTGGCTGCCCCATACTTGTCCATTTCACATAGACACACACACAGTTAGAAGTCTCTGTTCTGAGAAAGGCCTGCATGAAACAGATTATCTCTTCCACTCAGCATGTCAGCTAGAAGCCCTGCAAGATAGGTTATTTGGTAAACAAGAAACAGATAGTAGTAATAACCTTACAAGGCTTAATTAGCAGCTACTCTAGTTATACAATGCTTTGACTTTGTTGCATCTGAACATAATTACACCGGGCAGGATCTTTGATGGATCCTCTTCTCTCAGTGGAACTGGGAAAGTATCTCTTCCCTCCACAGAGAGGAAGAAGTGAATCTCCACTCTCTCTGTTCTGGAGAGCTGGAAACTCACACTTTTCAGAAATGAAAGGGGTTGTTGTAGGGAGAGAGAGGAAGAAAGTCTTGCCTCATTAGGGGATGGCCCCTAATGTGTGCAATTGAATTTAGGGCATTATTTTTATCTTGATTTTCCTACAGGAAATAAGGACATGTAGTGTCTCAGATAAACACAGCCTTCTTCTCTTTTTTTAACCAAAAGACCAGGCCTCTGTGCATTCAAATGGATGTGAAGGGCATGACTATAAGCACTTCCAGAGTACTAAATACAGCTTAAGGAGGGCTATTAGGTTAATGATAGCTTGGTGTCTTCTGTTTGTGTGCCTTTGCCATCATCATTCTCAATAAATTTTCTTTTAAAGCCTTTGGAGATATAAGGCGTAATAATAAATGCTGCCCTGTGGTGACTGTGACCTCTGTTTTTTAAACCTGAAATATGCAGCAATGCCAGATGTTGCCCAGCATAAATAAAGTACATGCATGTAAATCACTTCAAACATATATTTCTCTTATGATTCAACTATGATTTATTGTGCTTTTTGCATCTGTAACTAAAGAGCAGAGCAGATGGTGAATGCTTAATTTAGAAGGACATATCTATCAAAATAACCTTTGCTACTGCATAATTACTTGGTATTATCATGGGGATTTCCCCAATATTCACCATACTGTTTCTAAAATGATTCTCCGTCTTCTCCCCATTCAATCCCTCTTTAACAGTCAAAGATTGTAGACAACATAGAATTCTGGAAAATCAAGCCTTGAATACTGCAAAATTCTGCTATCCTGCAAATTCAAGATGACAGGGAATGGAACTTTGAGAAGCTGATACATACTAGGGAGACTTTCATCAAATTTTTCACATTCAACAAGAAAGAGAGAGTTACTTTTTTTTTTTACATCCTGTGAGTGACCAAGAGCACAGATGTTCCACCACCATCATTTTCTCCACAACAAGATGCCTCTGTGCAAAACTAGTCTCTTGTTTGCAACCATGCAATTGACCTAAGGGACAATTTGAAATCAACTGCAGTATCTGGCATATTTGCCTTTACACAGGAAACGTTTAAAAAACATTATTGTATTTATTTTTTAAAAAATCAGAATGGGGGGGGTAAAGGAGAACACAACTAAGAGCAGTCAAGTAAAAAGGGACACCAGTTGACTTAAGTGTCTACTTTCAAAGTGAAATAAGGAAAGGTAAATGCTACTATTTCAGACCTAAGCTATATATATAGCTAAATAACATTCTGGTCTTCTTACTGTCCTGTGTTACTTCAGAATACGGGGACATGTTATTGCAAAAGCTTCCACACAAACTTAACAGATGACTATATGGTTCCGGTGTAGTAGCTGTACGACCTTTTTGGAATAAAACGTTAAATTCCGAGAAGAGCTTACACCAGGTGTGAGCAACTACAGAAGTGGAGCATTTTTTACCCCCTCAACTACCCAAGAATCAAGCTGGCACAGATGACACTTCCAGAAGTGATATCATATATCTTAACAGTCTTCTTTTTTGGTTGATTTTTAAAGGGTTGGAGGGAACAGATCAACATGCTGGGGCTGGAGAAACTTCTGGGCAAACCTACCAAAACCTATTTTATGACAATTTTGAGCTTTGTCTATCCAATTTTGACTCCCTCATATCAACATTTTTTTTAAAAAAAAATAAATGAGGAGCTATGGGGGCTTTGGGGGAGGGCAGGGCCATAAAATTGGATCTCATTGGCCACGTGCAGCACTCCTCAGATACACTATAGATACTAGATTTTCCAATCTCCATTAAGTATTATGATGGAAGGATTAGCAGCTGTAAGGTGAGCTGCTCTACATGGGTAGGGACATGTCTCACTAACAGCACAGAAAGATCCAAACAGCAGCAGTTAGCACATCTGTAATGTTCCACATGTATGTATGTATGTATGTATGTATTTATTTATTATGTATATTCCATATGTTTGTATTTATTTATTTTATTAATAAAACAGATCATTAACTTCTGTAGTTGCCCACACCCAGTGTAAGCTCTTCTCAGAATTTATCATTTTACTCCAGAAAGGTGGTATAGTTACTGCACCAGAAGCATACAGTCATCTTTTCAGATTGTTCAACGGCAACTGTATCCTTAAATAAGAAAAACATCTCCTCTATCCTTAAAATTAGAAGTTTTCTAAAAATTGACCATAACAAAATGTTTAAGCCATAACATGTCCTGCTCTTTTTCAGATGGAAACAGAGAGTACACCATTTCACAAATTTGTATGGGATTTCAGAGAACAAACAACTTCACAATTATTGTTGATAAAGTCAAAGTATGGAAACCAACTATCACAGAAATTAACCAAAAGTTACATTTTAAGGACTTTTATTTATGTTCTTAGTCTTTCAAGGAGTGCAGTATTCCAGACACATGTAGATCATTGATCTAATGATAATTCTTTAAGATCTTTCCATACTGAGCTAATTTCTACTCTTGCTGCAAGCCAAAGGAATATAATAAGACCTCTGTGTTACAATTGTTTATGATCTTTGGAAAATAGGATTATCAAAATTTTCAATATGTTTTTGATTTCTAACAAAGGAAACCCTCTGATCGCCATCAATATACATTTTTCCAATTTCCAATAAAGACCAAATTTTAACACTCTCTTTGATCATTACTCTCACCTTCTGGATAAGTTGGTAGGCTTCAAAATATAACTTTAAATTTTGAATTCCCAGTCCCTCTTTTCTAGTAGATCTAGATGCTGCTGATTTAGTTATGTTAGAATGTTTATGTCTGTTAATAAATTTATTCAGTATTTTCGGCCACAGGGAAAACATTTTGTTAGAAACTAAGTATGGTTTGAAAAAGGAAGCTTAACTTTAAGTAAAATGGACATTTTCATAAGAAACTATACAACCCAACCAAGACATATTGAGTTCCTCTCATTTATTTAACTTTATAGCCAATGTGGTATAGTGCTTTGACTGTTGAACTAGGACTCTGGAGACCAGTGTTCAAATTCCCTTTCAGCCACAGAAACCTACTAGGTGACCTTGGACAAGTCATGTCCTCTTACCATCAAAGGAAGGCAAAGATAAAACCCTCTGAACAAATCTTGCCAAGAAACCCTCATGATAGCCTCATGTTAGAGTCGTCATAAGTCAGAAATGACTTGAAGGGACACCACAACCACTAATGGAGCACAATCACTAGGGAAACATAATTTAGTTTGACCAACTTAGATAGTTTAATTAATGACCACTATAAAGTGCCAAATACTCTGTTTCCCTAACTTGTGACTGGTGAACCTCAGGATCTGGAGTCAAATTCAGCCATCTTGACATGCTAGCCCAACCCTCTAGATTTCTCCGGCAGCCATGCCATCTTTCTCAAGATACCATCATTTGGTGGGTTCCCATTTTTTTAAACATTCCTTTCTAAAAGGCAAAATGCTTCTCCAACAATTTAGATATTTGCAATAGGGCTTTATAGTTAAAATGTGCTAGTATCTTTGGTCTCATACTTTTGTCTTTGTCGCCACCCACCAGTGAAATGCAGGCCCAAATAACTTCTCTGAAATCAAATTTCACCTCAGGCTGAAAGGTTCCTACCCTTGTCCTAATTAATGGATAGCATGATCATGATTTGGACTGCAGCATCTGGAGGGTGACAATGTTTATGACATGGTGAATGCTCCCAAAGTTTTAATCTGAGCTTTAAAGGAATTACTCAAGGTGCTGAATACTAGCATCAAAATAGGTTAAGCAACTTGGACAGCTCTTTTAAAGTTCACATTAAAACCTAGAGCAGATTCACATCTCTATTGGCAAGGGAGTGATCAGCTGCCATGGGGGAAAGGGTAAACCTCTTCCAGTCCCAAAGAAAACAGCACTCCTGTAGCTAGTATTATATCCTATTATATATTCTACTATACCTGTACGATGAAAAACAAAGGTCAAATGTTCAGAAGTGAGATGGTAAAAAGATGTTTACATTTACAGAGATTTCTTAGGAAGGGATATGTTTTGAATTTTCAAGGCCTTCTGAATTAGATCTCATATGATGTTAATAAATATGATTAAGTTGGAAGAAGCCAGGTGTTAATTAACTACTCAAAATTTGCCTAAGTCTTTAGATGAAGCAATTTACTACAACATCACTCATGAACCCAATATTCTCAACTACTGAATGAATATAGCTGATTGCCATCTCTTCGTCATGTAATCATCTCAACAAATTTAAACTTGGAAAATATATTTTTTTCACAATAATTCTCCCAATTTAGATGAAAGTTGGATTATACAAGCAACATCTCATCAAAGCTAACTAACGTAGCATAGCATGTACTTGACTGCTTGAAACATCTAGTTCAATAAAAGCCTAGCAAGAAGGAGCCTGGGGAAAATGTTCATTTCTTTAATCGACAGGTATTTATAATGTAAAGCCACAGTAGAAGAAAGTTAAAAGTTTAATGGTTGACAACTGCCAAAATTAGATAAAAGATAAACATGGGTAGTAGTGAAATCCAAAAATGAAAATTGTTCCCAATTGTTGGAACCAGGGAACCAGCAGCTAGGAAAAGTCAGTCATAAAATAAGATTATTTCTCTAACATTTATGTGCAAAAAAATTACCTCACAGGCAGAGCAATCCTAGGTAGGGAGGAAACTATAGCAGATACTATGTTCTATCTATCAGAGGCAGTGACTTAACTTTTTGCTCTTCTTCATTGCTCTGGCACTGATTCCAGCTGGAGAATTCATTACACCGACTTCTGACACCTTTGAGGGACATATCCCACTTGAGAGACATCCTCTTAAAGGAATTAGGGTACTTACGACCCTATAGATTCACAGTGTCCTTAACAAACCCCAAGAATCAACAGTTTCCAGTACAATACCACAACTGCTATAATGGAAGTCTTCCAGTGATAGGCCTCCATCTCCACAAGCAAAAAGTTCTTAGCTGCCACCTTGACTTATGGCAACCCTATGGGATGAGAGATCTCCAAGCCACTCTGTTATCAAATGTCCTAGCTCAGATCTTGAAGATTCAGGGACATGTCTTCCTTGACTGAGTCTTTTCATCTGTAACGTGGTCTTCACAGCAAGCATACAATTCATTAAACTAGTGCTTCTTGAAGTGGTGATCCATGGAACAGTGCTGCTTGATGAGCCATCAGCTGTCATTCCTGGAAGAGTTTCCAGGAAATAAAAGGACCATAGTAGCCAAGTGGCACAAATATGGTGTGAGTCCTTGGAGCACGGGGGAAAAAGAAGGCCACTCTCCCACATAAGATAGCTTAAGGAACACTAGACTAAACTACACTAGGCCCAATGTTATATGTTTTATTCATATTAATATACTTTAAAACAGATTTTGTTTTCTTTGCATGCTTTTCTTGCTAAAATAATACAAAGCTACTTTCTGGCTCAGTTAGCTACAATTGAACTGGCTATCCAAAGAGCACCTTTACGATGTTAGTAATACTGAGAGTAAATGAGAAAACAATTGTCTGTATAACAGAATGATGTCCAAGAGACATTTTGGTATAGTTCCTTATAGTGATTTCATGTTTTTGCACCACTTCAATGACAATTCTCCCAAACTATATTGTGAACATTTGAATGATAAGATTTTTCCATTTTAATTATACCATCTTTACTAATTTGCAGAGAAGTCTGACCTGTCACACAAAGTATGAGTCACTCTATATAAAACTTAAGAAGTAGCAATATCAAGAAGAATCAAATGCACATAAACTATATTTATAAGATGCATACACTCTTAAACTCACTTCATCTTTTGGACAATTTACTAAATGAATATAACCATTAGATCCTGCTGTCTTAACAATTTTTATTTGAATTTAAATAATACTTCTGTGGTGTTTCCAGTACTACTACTACTACTACTACTAATAATAATAATAATAATAATAATAATAATAATAATAATAATAATAATAATAAAATTTATTTGTATCCCGCCTCTCCACACAGATCGAGGTGGCGAACAACATAAATTATACATTAAAAGACATTAAAAGACGTTAAAAACATACCCTATCCTCCCCATCCACCAACCCACGTAAACCAACCCCTTAAAATACACAGCAATTAACAATCCATCAATTACTGTTAGCAAGCAGCAAGGCAATAGATACTAACCTGTTACAAAGAAGCACACAAATTTTTCTGACTCTTTTTGTAACAAGGTATATATATCAAAGCAATCATTCACATATATTAAACAAAACAATGATTTTAATTTAAGAAGTCGGGCTTTTTTTAATTTCAGTTGTTCTGAAATTTGTCTGTACAAATATGAAGTGGATGAAAACTGACCTGACTTTGAGTGTAAGTTTTTTCTTGGTTCTTCAGGGCCTTCAATTGGCTGATCAGCAAGGAACACTCGTGCTTGGTCTACAGCATTTAGAATGGCTTGCTCTTTATCTTTCAATTCACGCCTGAGTGCCTTTCCAAAAGAAAAAAAACAGAGGTGTCACTTGCAGACTAAGGCTGTGGACAATATACAGTACAGAAACTTTTCTATTTCTATTTGCTTGACCAACTTTCTATTTGCTTGACCAAACCATGCTTCTTCATAAAAGGAAAATATAGACTACAGTAAAGGGTCAAGTTAATATGAAAAACACCTCTACCATGACTTGGCCTCAACAGCCTTTCCTCGATCACAGCTGGCACTGTTGTGGCCTCTGCAGGAGAAAACAGTAGGCAGTATTTCCCAAACTTATCCCCCCCCCACACTGCCATTCCCATTTCCTTTTGTGTCCATCTTATTAGATTGTAAGCTTGAGGGCAGGGAACTGTCTAATTAATAATTTGTAAACTGCTCTGGGATCCATCTTGATTGAAGAGCAGGGTATAAATCCTCTAAATAAATAAATAGGCAAAACTAGTTCACTGTTGTGAAAATAATAAAATGTAAACATAAAAAACGCAAGGATACATTATTTTAGATAACACAATTTAATACTATCAATGCTGTTTGTTCACTTGTTTAATTAAAAAATTGAGAGGAAGAGAGTAACACATGAACTCAAAATATGAAGAATTATGAGATTTCAACTTCAGGAGTGAGGATTAAGTTAAAGGAACAAGTACTGTTAGTCTTGCTAGAGAGTGGCTGGCTGAGTCTTTTGTGTACTATCCCCTCTATAGGCAATAAGTGATCAGCAAGACTTTTCAGTACCACAGCATTAACATGGTGTGCCCTAAGATGATACCAGCCATCTGCTACTTAGTGCTGTGTGGCCTGAGACTATAATGGGGAAGGAGCCTATGGTCTTCCACCTGCTGCTGGACTCTTACTTTTATCAGCTTTAGCTAGCATGTCATAGGTGATGGAAACTGTGATTGAGCAATATCAAGAAGGCCACAAGTCCCCACTCCACCCTGGGTTATAAAAAAGAATTGCTCTCAAGTTGACAAGGAATGGATGGTAGTTTCAGAAAAAGAAATCAAAGCTTGTTTTACTTCAGTAGACCTTCCTTTTATTTTCAACAGGACATTCATTAGTTTATGGAGTATCAAAAATAGCATACAATTCTCCTATCCCTAAGAGTGAGGTAATAGTCTATACAAGAAAACGTATACTTAATATGCATGGAAATATATTTCATTAAGAATTCCCCAGTACTTCATTTTTATCATTTTAATAAGATACCACTTGACTGAAAATCAGAGCTATGGAAGTTAGATAAAAGTAAGGCACAAAAACCCGAAAGCATGAAGAGTGCTGTAAGAGTAATTCTTATTATTTCATTAGAAAATGATAACACACTTCAAAAACACATTTCACAGTACTGTTTTGATTTGGGCAGTATGCAATAGCTATTTTCCAGAAGAGGAAATTGTAAGATTATGCTTCATGGAACTTTATGAGCAGGGATCTATTGCATATTTATTTAAGTTCTATATGTGAACACATTTGTACACACAGCCTCAAGCTGGGCTTAGTAACTTTCCCTAGCATAGCTACTCTGATTTCATTTTTGTCTGGGCCCAACTATTCTCAGATCTAAAATGGTGGACATGTTTTCCTGTTCAATGTCCAGCAGGTCAGCTGCTGGAGATGATAAGTCTTGCTATGCACTAGGAAAGCAGTTCATTAATAACAGTCATTAACAGTACTGTTTAGGACCAATACAGGCAGAAAACTACCATACTGTGGGACATGGAATCAAAGGTATACTAATATGCAATTAATGGCTCTTATTAGGTAAGGAATACCAGCTGGATTTCTCCACTTAATAAGCACTCACTGATTCTGGGGTTTTCTCTCTAGAACAGCATATTTCTGTGACCAATGGCTTACTGCTTTTAGAACTGACCAACATGGCACTGTTATTTGTTTACATAAAGATCCAAAATCCCACTGGGAATGCTTAAAGTCATTTCTGAATCCCTGCTGTTCCGTTTAATAATTATTTCTAATTAAGCAGTCACATGAATAGTTCTCTATGTGTTGTAAGGTAAAAGGCATTTTACCTACTGAGTTAAAAATAAAAATATATGAAAATATATACAATTCTTTTACTCTCTTTCTTTACCCTATAAGCCTGTGGTATAAACAAAATCATCAAAGCACTAAGCTGTAAACATTTCTTCACAATTTTCTGTGAGCAGCTTTGATCTGTTCCTTTCTCTCACTAAAACCCTGAAAAACATAGCTGGTTTATTTCAACTGCAAAATATAATATGTATTCCATCATACCAAGAAAATCCATGAATGATTGTGTATTTTCTGTGGAATATATTTGTGGCAATATACAATCTGTATTTTGTAATATTCTTTGAAAGCCAACACCTCCACAAAATGAGCTCTAACAAAACCCATTTTAGGACTGGTGTCATGTTATTTTATGATGAATACTATCAGTATAGTACATTTATCCCCTTTTAAGTCACACACACGGCAGGAGTTTTAACGTTTTTTCTAATTTTTAAAGATTAACTGTACAGCACCATAACTTCTAAGAGGAAAAATAATGCCAAAAATGACCATCATATTTCAAAAGTACTAACTCATTTGTAGCCTTATCAAACTTTTCCCCAGGCTTTTGCCAAACAGAAGTCTGCTAAAAAATTCTGATAGATGAAGGAGAAGCCATTTTCAATTAGAAAACATGGGCTTTCCTTAAAAAACAGAGCATATAATCTAAATCAGTTTTATTAGGCTTCAATTCAGTGGACATTTTATTTGAGCCTGAATGTTTGTTCTTTCACAGGTTTATGTCCCAATATAGTCCAGTGATATTGAATTACCCTGTCATTATTACTGAGCCAGGTGTTGAAGAAACCCGGTTCTTTTATAGGTTTGAATGGAAATGGAACGCCTTAGGGGGCACAGTGTCTGGGGAAATGTGGTTTTTATACGGCTTACAAGAAATCAAGAAGCTTGGCTGTAACAGAAATACGATATTGCAATGAAAGAAACATTATCTAGAAATACCAATTTGTTCTAACAACCTATGTGCATGAATTCTCTTTTTTATGAGGCAAATTGTATGTGCATTTTGCAAGAGCTTGGAAACATGGATTGATTTTAGTAATTGGTCCACTCTCAAAATTAGACTTCATTTGGAAAGTATTTAGTAAGAACTAGAGAAATTTTTCATCTTTTAAAAAGTTCATTTCAAAGAATTTGTAAGTTTGAAAAGATTTGAAAATTAATACAATAATGTTAAATGTTCAGATCTGGAAAATTAATTCCCTACTATAAATACTAACAATTGAAAATTGTGGATTAGTAAAGCAATCATTAACTAACTTATTGCTGTTGACCTTGGGAACACATTTTATTACTAGTACCCTCAAAAGGGCTCTTTTGATCTGCTCCAACCTAGATTTTTTTCCCATGGGGACTACAAAGCCCATTATAGGACTTTTGCCTGCAAATGGTGTGATTCCAACACATTTAAACTGTCAGGTTAGGAAAGGCTGTCCTAAAATGTGGGATTTCATCTTAAAACCTCAATTCAGTTTGTTACACATCTGCATCTCTCTTTCTTCCCACCCCCATAAATATGTATACTTCACTCACTCTTCAAATGCCTTCTTAGATAAAGGCTAATTAAGAGTGATTTATTCTAGTTACTGAACACTGAGCCAGCACAAGCACAACAGTAAGTGGATAGCTACAATAATCATTCATGGCGCAGAAATGATTTTATAGCCTCTGTGCATAGGCAGATTTTTTTTCCTGTTAAACTGAATCATTTCTGCTTTCCTACTCCCAAGCAAGAAGCATGGTCTGCAAAGATCAGACCACATGCAGGAGCCAGGCAGACATCTTCCTTTCAGGCCTAAAAGGGCTGACACTGTGAAAAGGACCTGGCTGTTTGATGGCCTTACTCCACCGCACTCCATTACAAGATTTCCCCACCACCACCACTTTTAATTATCTTCTTCTTTTCTTCTTTACCAAATGTAGTTGTTGCTCTGCTTCATAAACCCAGCTCTTTTGCTTCAGAAAGTTCTCTCTGCCCCATTCCTGCTCTCTTCTGAAAGAAATCATACAGAGTAGCTTGCTTAACAATAAAGCCATGTGATGTATTTCCTTCAGTAAGATACTTCTTGTCCTGAGACCTTTCTGCCTAAATATGACAGATGGAGAGGTCCCTATCTTAACAAATTCTAAAATCCCAGTCCTCTAAAGCATATTTTTAATTTCAGCATTAGCTGACGAAATGAGAAAGTCAGATGCAATCACTAGGAAAATCTAGTGAATAATTTACTTAATGAATTACTCAGCAAGTTAATTCCAAGCTCTGACTTTTAAAGGGAAAAAAAACCTTGGAATTGGAATCATATGTATATATTAACAAGCATGCAATCAAATATTTCTTGCTAGAAAATAAAAAAAAAATCTGTATTTTTCAGTAGATGAAAAACAATGGAATTAATATTTTGTGGTACCCAGATTTTATTTTATTTTATTTGCATTAATAGTGTCAGAACATCAGTAATCCAGGATCAGAAAGAAGTAGTTTAGTGGTTGTTTCAAAATGTGCAAATTTGTAAGACCCAAAGAATGAAGTGAACGATATTAACATCTTGCCAAAAGAAAATCATGGTGTGGTCACTAAACAAAGGAGCAAGTTTTAGAAGACATTAACATTTCATAAAGATATTGTTATGTACATGCATAGGATCCAAAGTATGCATGGCAAGGGTTTTCCCATTTGGAGCATTATTCAAGAAAGCCCTAACATGTTATCGTAAAGTATTTTTTTAAAAAATGTTATTTTAAAAGTAATTTGTATTACATTTTCCTTACCTCGTGTGTGTGTGTGTGTGTGTGTGTGTGTTTTGATTGTCTGCTATTGGTAGGACTATTACTCATTGTGCGTGTGCACACACTCAAAGTACATTGTTGTTGTCACTGTGAGCCTTCAAGTCATTTCTGACTTATGGTGACC
Organism: Ctenosaura bakeri; assembly: GCA_948474755.1. Taxonomy (NCBI): domain Eukaryota; kingdom Metazoa; phylum Chordata; class Lepidosauria; order Squamata; family Iguanidae; genus Ctenosaura; species Ctenosaura bakeri. Next base: position 260,335 of record CAOLHI010001973.1, read on the forward strand.
CTAAGGACCCTAAGCATTGTGGTTTGCATTGTTTACCTCTACTGATCAGGTGATAAGGCAGAAATGTAAAATATAGTGACAACATTTGTCAAGACTGTATTGCCAGGGCAGTACTGACAATTACAATTTCAGAACATTTTTTCCTCCATGTAAACAAACCACAAGCTCTTTAGAGGCTAGGAAATCTAAGAAGGCTGGCAAATCATGGTCCATCACCAAGAAAATGCGTGTTAGAGGAGAGAATCTAAACAGTCAGAAGAGGGAACAAATATTAAGCATCTAGTCTGAAAGCAGGAACCCCTACTGTTCTCTAGCCACTGCCTATAAAGTTAAACTTGCACTGTATAGATTTTGCAGACTTCCAGAAGGATCTACCATCTGTTCTTCAGTCTCCTCATCTTTTTGTTCCTGTGTCTTTATTAGGCAGTTTGTTTAACTAACCTCTTTTGTTTATGTCACTTAAACTTAGGAAACTTGTCACTTAAAATTATAATACAATTTTCATACATTTCCTCTGCTTCATTTGCAATACATCCACCATTTTCAAGAATTCTAGGCAAGAGAAGGAAAGAAACTAGACCAAAGTTGAGAGCTGAATGCATGGGGTGGTGAAAACTAAGAAATTACTTTAAGATGAACACTAATTAGTCACACTGAGTTGATAATCATATATATCACATAATTCTATGAATTTCATGATGGGGGTTAAGAGCTATCACCTTGATAAATCAGTGCTGAAGAGAATCTATAAATTCATTTTCAGCACAGAGGTATAGAAAAATGTCTTTCCAACAGAACAAAGAGTACTGTAAGAAGAATCTGAAAGGCCTTCCATGCATGTAATCTTATAATCAACATCTGAATAAATACTGGAATTAGATCTCTGTTCTCTGTTGCTACTAAAAGCACAGAAAAGTTATAACTGGTTTTCTAAAAATAAGCTATTCTTGTAAAGATTTGAACTCAAACCTAGCATAATGGAAAATGTCCCAAGCATCCAAGAAATTGTACATTATGTGCAATCAGTAGCCATAAAGAAATACTGGCAATGCTACCTAAACCTTTTTCTCAGGGTGAAAAGGGTTCACTTTTGCTATAGGTACTTACATATATATCACAGGATATTTTATATTGCTAATTTAAGTACCCTAAAGGCACCAAATCCTGTCTGATCTTGGAAGCTAAGCAAAGTCAGCCCTGGTTACTACTTGGATGGGAGACTGCCAATGACTACCAGGTGCTGTAGGATGTATTTCAGAGGAAGGATTCATTGCCCAAATATTCATTGCCTAAAAAACCCACATGAAATTCATAGGGTTGTGATAAGTCAAAAAGTGGCATGAAAGGACATACAGACATACATGTAATGAAATCGTCTTCCAGCATGACTCAAGCGAATTCACACTGCTCATGAAATGTAACAACTGAAATACAATATGTATATAACTGTGAAGAGTTAGCAGAAATGTGCAGTGTCACAAAGCGCAGTGAACAGCTTGGTCATACACACCCTCAGTCCAGAAGACCCAGATCACCTATAGAGGCTTTGGAGAGTGGGAAATCCCATTTCTCTTTCTACACTTTTGATGGAATGCAGATTTAGCTGCACATAAATGGGCTAGCAGCAAGAGACTTTCCACTGCCCCTTCCTGCAGCATCTTTTCCACCCTCTATGCATGCAAAGAGTTACAGATATTTGTTGAATGAGGTCAGAAGCGGCAGAGAGCAAAGTGATCCCTAAAAATGAGGTAAAGGCACCTTCTATAAGTCAAACTTTTCTGCCAGTGGAAGACAGATCCTGCATCCAGTCCATTGCAGTATTCTGTACAAAGCATAACACCATAAACAGAGATAAAAAGGTCAGGTGATAGATATATAAGCCATCCTGAAAGAGGCAGGTGGAGACATGTTTTCAACAACTGATTTTCTTGTTATTTGTAAATATATATGATATGATAACAATTTAATACCACTACAACTGTCATGACTCTATCCTACGGAATTTGAGGACCATATTTTCCCATATGAGCCTGGCTGTGTTTCAAGATCTTCCACAGAGGACCTTCTCCATCTCAATACTCTTGCAGGTACCTCTGGCGGGAACATGGGAGAGAATCTTCTTGGTGTTTGCTCCCAGGCTCCTTCTGAGAGAGATTAGACTGTCACCTTCACTCCTATCTTTCTGCAGTCAGGTTAAACTTTTTTTTTTATCAATGTTATTTTAGCAGGCCTTTGAAGACTGACTACTTAAGGGGACTGGGCCTTGCAGAATTATACTATGCTATCTATCTGTTTTGTCATTTTAATCATTTCTTTTTTAAAAAAAAATTAAATGTAATTTCAACTGTATGGATAGTTTAATGGTACTTTTAAATTTTTGCATTTCCTTTTTTTTTTTAGCTATATCTCTTTTAATTGGTGTAAGCTACTTTCAGTCCCAAACTGAGAAAAGGGCAGCATATAAATAAATATAATGATGATTATGATGATGATGACGATGATGGTGCAGTTGAGTTCAGAGGAGTGCGCTATAGCAATCCAACAGAGAATTCTAAACAATTCATTAAACTACAAATCTTAGAATTCAATCAGTTCAAGCCATGATTATTAAAATGGTCATAACAGTGTAGTATAGACAACACTTTCTTAGAAAATACCATTGGTACCACACCAAATCTAAAGTTTCTGTTTCTCCAGTCCTTCTTCACCATCCTTCCAATGCTGATGCTGCTTAAAAATGCTAGCTCTACAGAAGAAGACAAAAAAGGAGGCTGAGCAAGCATAAAAAGTCTTTGTAAAAAAGAGGCTTCTTTCTCAGAAGCTTTGTTGAATGAGGTATGACATACCACTTTATAAAATACATATTAATTTATGTTTGCCCTATTTATTGAAAATCTGGTAGTACACTGGTCCAACCATGGAAGAGTTTTGAACATGGGAAGATAATCTTTAAAACATTACTCTTCTGCCATTAGTTTCTAGTTACACATATGAAAAGAAACCCAGTCAATATCAGCAATGGGAAGCTTGTGCACCATCTAAAGAAAAATCAAGGTATCTGACCTTCCAAGAACAATGACAAGTGTTAGGCCAAAGAGCCCAGAAAGGTCAGGAGAAGAAATGGTGAACACAATGTATCTTTCTAAATGACCAGATAATCATAGAATCATAGAAATGTAGAGTTGGAAGAGACCACACGGGCCATCCAGTCCAACCCCCTGCCATGCAGGAACACCCTCAAAGCGCTCCCGACAGATTGCCATCCAGCCTCTGCTTAAAAAACCTCCAAAGAAGGAGACTCCACCACACTCCGAGGCAGCACATTCCACTGCCGGACAGCCCTGACTGTCAGGAAGTTCTTCCTGAGGTTCAGGTGGAATCTCCTTTCCTGCAGCTTGAATCCATTGCTCCTTGTCCTGGTCTCTGGAGCAGCAGAAAACAAGCCCTCTCCTTCCTCTACATGGCATCCCGTCAAATATTTAAACATGGCTATCATGTCCCCTCTTAACCTTCTCTTCTGTAGACTAAACATACCCAGCTCTCTAAGTCTATCCTCATAGGGCATGGCTTCCAGGCCTCTCACCATTTTGGTCGCCCTCCTCTGAACTTGCTCCAGCTTGTCAATATCCTTCTTGAATTGGGGTGCCCAGAACTGGACACAGTATTCAAGATGAGGTCTAACCAAAGCAGAGTAGAGTGGTACCAGTACCTCCCTCGATCTAGACACCATACTCCTATTGATGCAGCCGAGAATTGCATTGGCTTTCTTGGCTGCCGCATCACACTGCTGACTCATGTTCAGCTTGTGGTCTATGAAGACTCCTAGATCCCTTTCACACGTACTGCTATCCAGCCACGTGTCCGCCATCCTATATTTCTGTATTCCATTTTTTCTACCTAAGTGTAGGACCTTGCACTTCTCTCTGTTGAATTTCATTTTGTTCGCCTTGGCCCAGCTCTCCAATCAATCCAGGTCATTTTGAATTTTGATCCTGTCCTCTGGCGTATTAGCAGCCCCTCCCAATTTGGTGTCATCTGCAAATTTGATGAGCATGCCCTCTATTCCTTCCTCCTAAAGAAAAATCAAGGTATCTGACCTTCCAAGAGCAATGACAAGTGTTAGGCCAAAGAGCCCAGAGCGGTCAAGAGAAGAAATAATATGCTATGTCATTTTGTCATCAGAAAAAAAGGCAACATGCAATCTTTCTAAGGAATTTCACAGACAGCAGCTTGGACGATTAAAAAAACTGGAGAAACTATGAACCCTTGGTTGTAAAACAGCCATTTTACAGTGACCATGTTCCCCTACAAGGCATATAAGTAGATCGATGTACACAAATTAGCTTAGTGAAGATCTGAAGAAAGGTACAATTCCTGCTAGTACTCACTGACATTAAACGTTGCTTTTAGCACAACTCAGTGATTTTCTATTGACAATATATGGGAAAGCATTTAGTACAAGTAGTGAATACTAAAATAACTGTTGAACTGAATGAATGCAAACTAGATTACTGCTTAGCAAATTCATTTCCATTAAATGAGCTGATATTCAGTAGATTTGACTATACAAATGTATATTTTCAGATGAATTATAGCAACCACCATAATCTCTTAGGAGAAGCAAGTATGATGAGAACAGGTGATGCTCATGAGACAATATGAAAAAATCATTCATTTTTAATTGTTTGACGGAAAGAGGATTCTAGCAGTGAATATTTACAAGACGTATCTCTATAAGGCAAACTGTTACTTTATTGATTCTTTTAGTCTCCTTTTGATGGAAGTAAAAATGAAAATGTTTCAGTTCTGGATCTAACTATAGTGCAACATTATATCTATGCTGGGGTTTTCTCTTTATCATTATTATCTCAAAATACAATTTGCAAATCTGTTCCAAAACAGGGTTGCAAATCATAGTGATAATGTGATTAATCCAACTGTGTATTTCACTTTCTCATTATTAGGTGCTTAAATACACTAAAAAGATAACCCTACACAGAAAGCAGGTAAGATGTGAAAGAAGAACACAGTTTCATCAGGTATACATAATCTCCATAGTTTGATCAGTTATGTGTAATTCTTCATTCAATTCTGAAAGTGTTTAATTAGAAGGTGGTAGAGTACAAATGGAAGTAATTCAGATTTTCGCATTGTACTTCTGAGCATGGAATAAGAATAAGCTTCAAAGTTGGGGATTGTAGTATAGCTTTTATACCAAATAAAGATAGAAATGTAATAACAATTTCAAATGCATGAAACTTCAAATAAAATCCAAAGCAGACTTGTGAAGACTGTGTAGTTCACACACACACAAAAAGTTTTGAAGAAAGAAAAAAAATATTATTTCTACTGATTCCACTTAACCTATATTATTTGGCACTCTAATTTTTTCTTACAATTAATCCAAAATTTTCATGGGCTGTTGCTTATTTCAAAAAGAATTTACAATGTAGAATTTGTTTTGCTAATGCTCAAAGTTACAGCGTGTATAAGGGAAAAAAATCAGCTTATATTCTGCCGTATAACAAATTCAACAGCTCAGCTTTACTGCTATTATTGTCACTAGAAAACATTTGAATATTTTTCACAAACAGATTCTTCAAAAACATTAACGCATTGTTGCTGTTGTGTGCCTTCAACTCTTTTCTGATTTGTGGCAAACCTAAGGTGAACCTAACACAGAGTTTGCTCAGCAAGATTTGTTCAGAGGGAATTTGCCTTTGCCTTCCTCTGAGGCCGAGAGAGCATGACTTGCCCAAGGTCACCCAGTGGGTCTCTATGGCTTAGCAGAAATTTGAACTGTGGTCTCCAGAGTCACAGTCCAGCATTTAAACCACTACATCATGCTGGCTCTCATTAATGTAATGCATCTGTCACTTCTAAATCATGTAGGGGAGCTTTTTTTTTAAAGTGTTACTGCAATATAAGCACAGTCCTGAAACCTCCTACCTATTAGTACACGATAGCCTAGATTCTCTTTTAATCCTAAAACAGACCCATTCATACCATTAAAATTAGCTACCTGTTGACTCATCATTCAACAACTGATTGAAGGGTCTACTCTAGTTGGGAATAACCACCAGGACATCAGCCAATTAATTAATTAATTAATTAAAGTGAATTCTAAAATTCTGATTGGTTACAGACCTTAAAGTAAAATATGTAAAAAAGATGTAAACTTAGAACTAAAACAATATAAATTAAAAGGAATCAGTATAATATTGGGACAACTATACTGCAATTCTTTCCGTGTCTCCAATTAGTTCATATATTTATTCATCTAAACATGTATACAAAATTGTTTAGTTATTTGGCTTACAGTAGATCTTTTTAGTGAATTAAGGAACTATGATTTTACAGGGTCATAATTTGATTATTTATACAATAACAAAGCCCCACCTGTGCCAAATCATCTATGCATCAATGCCAAGGTAAGGGCAGCACAATCTCAGCTGTATCTGGCTCCAAAGCCTGCATGCGGCCTCTAGGACAGCTCCTAAGACTTGTATTCCATTTTGAGGGTTGGGACATAACTATTTTCTTTCAAAGCCCTCTAGAACTCACGGAGACCATTTTCAATTTTCTGACACCCCCCCACCCCTTCCCAGTAACAAACTTATTAATTCAAATATTATATTTGTCTTTCTCCACAGTGGCAGTTCCTTTCACAAATGTCAAGATCATATTAGTACTACTGGATTTTCATGTTTATTTGTCAGAAAACTGAACTTAGGGAAACAAGCTCTAAACACTCAGGACCAAACACACATAAAGTAAAAAAGAAAACTCATTGAAATCCCTGTCTAAAGTTTTCTTACAACAAGTCAGACATTTGGCCCATCTCTCAGTGAGGTCTAATACAATAGCAGTCACCTCCAGCTGCTCAATGGTCTTTTCTAATCTGAGGTTCCTCCTAACTGGAGATATCAGGAACGATTTTGAAAGAATCAGTTTAAAATGAATACAACTTACACTGGGGCAAGATGTTCTGTATGAACACAAGCTGTTTTGTAATACCAAGGCTTTGATAATTCTCCATAACCATAGTGTGACTAACTTTCTGATATCAAGTCTAAAAGTAAGGGCAAATATGGAATCACATTTGACTTATACCGCATTTCAGTACTACTAGGGTGGTGTAAATCCAATTGTTAGTCTCAACTAACTTCCATAAAAGTTGACTCACCACATTCTCACTGAATGAATGGATCTACTTTAATCGGAAATTAAACTGGGCTTAGGGCAATAGCTCCACTATACAATGCACTCTCTTTTTCTTTCTCATCATTACTCAGCACCTTGTATTTATCCTCCAGATATTCTGTTGTTGTGTGCCTTCAAGTTGTTTCAGACTTACAGAGACCCTCAAGCAAACCTATCACAGTGTTCTCTTGGCAAAACTTGTTCAAAACTTCCTCTGAGGCTGAGAGAGTATGATTTACCCAAAGTCACTCAGTGCGTTTCCATGGCCAAGGAGGGATTCAAATCCTGATCTCCGGAATCACAGTCCAATGTTCAAACCATGCTGGCTCTATGCTTTCTATTAATTTAGTCCACAATCACTCTTCTTTTTCAAATACCTCCAGCCTTCTCCAGCCTTCTGCTTGTATGCGTCTGTTCTTTCCACATGTTTCATTCTCCTCTCAGGTTCCACTGTTAAGCCTATTATATCTTTCTGTTTACCCCTCTTACTCCATTATCACTCTCACATGTACAGCTATTTCAGTATTTTCTACCGTCTTTCTACACCAATTAATTACAGGAAGCCTCCACTTTTTGATACTTCATTATCTGACTTGCTCTTTTGATGCTTCCAAATTAAGGACACTTTCCATTAATTCAACTGGGGTTCCACTCTTTTATCAAGTGCTTTTGCCTATGGAGGCTCACTTGAAATCATTCACACGTGTGCCACTTGCAAAGTGAACTAAAGGGCCAAAAAAAAGTACTAAGTCAGCTGAGTGACTTGGCAAGCAGTGCACACATGGTCAGTCCCAATTGCGCTTCCATAAGTCATTCATGCTCCCTATAGTACAGTAAATGAGTTCTGCTTGTCAACCAATTCAATGTTGTGCCAGGGGTCCAGTCCCTAACCTGTCAGATAAATGGGGAAAGCCTGTAGCATTCTCTGACCTTAATAGAGTGAGCACACATGAATGCAAGGTTGCACAAAGCCTCATGTCCCATTATCATCAATGGAAGCAAGAGGCACATCCCTGTGCCAGCAAATTGTGTCTACTGACAATAATGTTATGGAGCATTTGGGTTTCTTGTTTTATGAGAGGGTTCCTGGAATGGAACCCCCACACATATGGAGGGCAAACTGTAGTCTGATTTTTCCTCTGTTCCAAAGCAACAACTGTCCCCTGCATTTCAGAACAGTTTCCTCAAGCCAATTTTTTGAAAACTGCATTTTTGAAAACTACATTCTGACCTCATGGGAACTGCGGTGTATTTCAGTGGATAAAAAATGTCCCACAAGTATCTCTGGATACAGAATCAACAGTATCTCATGATGTTCAAATACTCAAGAGTGAAAAAACATGCACTCACATGAGGCAGAATATTTGTTTTGAAGAGTTGACAGGTTTCCTTTTCCTGTACAAAATATAACCAACATTATTTTTATGTCCTGAAAATACTTACTGTTGTTATTTTTGGGGGAGGCACTTGTTATGAATCCCCGAAAGAAGAAACTGACAACTACCCTGAGGAAAATGGCTCTATTTTTTAAAAAATTGTTATTACCAGGAAGACCTAGGTTAGAGCAAGGGGGAGGCTGCCACAAGTGCAAAGTATAGCTACTGATCAAAATTTTTTGTAGATCATGAAAATGTTAATTATTATTATTGTTTATTATTATTATTATCTTTATTTTTATCCCACTTTTCTCCCCAAGAGACTCAAAGCAGCTTACAGCCATTAAAGAATATAATTAAAAACTGTCATGTACAAAAGTTAAAACAAAAATTAAACCACAATAATAATTAAAGCATGTTAAAATACATATAAAAACAGCATTAAAATATCAATTAAATAACAATTAAATGACCAGCACCAACAACTAGCATCAATAGTTAAAAACTGGGAGTAGGTTCCAGGTGTCATGAGGGTCAGTGGGGGCTCCAATGGGGTGCCCTGAAGCCTAAAAGCTGTGTACAGCAAGAAGGCTGCACAATTCCTACCCAGAGGTGGGAGGAGTTATTCACAATTTTTCCACTTTCTCAAGGGTTCTGAACCCCTAACCCTCACAAATGTGGAGGGGCTACTGTACATGTTTTCACTCTCCTCATGCTTCAGACAAAGTGGGACTAAAAGGAGTAGTATTACTTCACTCATTATTGCATCACTTCTTCATTCCCAATACTGGCATAAACAATTCTGATTTATGGAATGTTCAGTCTCAGAGCCTATGCAGTCTCTGGATGCATGCAGAGCTGAGTCAGATCAAGAACTGTGCCAAGCTGGCATCTCTCCACAAGAGATGCCAGCTACTGATTTTGCTACAATTTTATCCTTTGCATTGCACCACAAATATATACACTGTATGAATCCTCATCTGACCTGCTTGTAAGTAAACAGAAGCAGGCAAACACTAATAAAGGAGAAAGAGAAATGACATGGAACAAACTAGGTGTGATTGTTTTGTACAGAACTGGGAGAGAGATATTTAGAAATACGACTACTATAGCATGATGAGATTTTCTCTCCATTTCCAACACAGCCTTCTACACCCCTTTAAATATTGTTCAATGCAATTTACCAGATCTCTGGAGCAAATTTAGAGGACATTGGCAGGCTACACTAGTTCATGTGTTTGTTACCAAAAATATTGCTACAAACAAGCAGAAGAATGGCTATTATCAGTACTGTTTTTTTAGAATCATTGGCTTGGGACATCACGAAACAAATATCTTTAAGAACAAAAATGTGATAAAAAACTAGGAGGTCAAAAGCATTTGAAAATACATGTATTTATCAATGGCTATTATTCCAATGCAAATAACATTTTATAGTCCTTGTGTCTGTATCACTCTCTATATAAATTTCTTTACACAAAACACAGGCAGTGGCAATGCAATATGGGGAAATTGTGTGTGGGTATGTATGTGTATGTGTGTTTCTAGGGCCCATACACATTTTGGTAAAACAAAAATGAATCTAGCAAAGAAATTAACAATTGCATCACACCATACCTAATTTGCATACTGCTTTTGAAGCAATACACTGGGGAAAGTGAACAGAAGGGGAGAGCCATTAAACGAACAACAGTAAACAAAAAAAGTATCATAACTTACATTGGAGTGAGAAAAACAAATTAAAATGCTAAGAAGTTAGAAAACAGACAATGTGAAATAAATATGAGGAAGAGAGTGACCAAGGGGAATATTTATAAGAATTTAGGAAGCACTAGAAATGGATGAATAAGAAAGTTTAGATACCATCAAAGGGTTATTGAAAACCTTAGGATCATCAAAACTTACCATCTTTCTCCAGGTCTGTTCATAAAATTACAACATCACAAAAGGTATGCACGGTATAATGAAGCATCAATACATGGAGATGTGTGCATGCATGCACGCACACACACACACACCCCTATGAAGGTAGAATTTCCAACTCAAGTTGTGATGTTTGCACATTCTACTTTTATGTGAGTCATAAATTTGTTGCTTTAGTAAAAAAGCTGGTTATTTAAAAAGAAAAAAAGTCAGTGTTTGCTGTTTGAGAAATTATATAAAGGGCACATACAAGGGGCATACAAAGTACTGAGGGGATCCCTTCCCTAAAGAGCACTTTGGGTACTGGCTTAAAAAAAATCAGTGAGCTCCAAAAATGAATTAGTCATCATTGTAATTAGTTTGAAAATCAGCTATGTTTATATTTCCATATCCAAGAAAAGACAGGATGTCTGAAATCCCAAGTTCCTATTCCATGCAAAACTTTGTTAGTCCATAAACCATACCTATAGTTCAAGGCAAAATACTGTGAATCTGGAAACTGGAGCTCTATTTTCACAGAAAACACTGGTAGTCTGCAAACCACAGCTCCTGTCCCAAGCAGAACCTTGCAATCTATGTGACTAGAACTTTTGTTCAAAGGAAAAACCTCTAAAGGTTGAAAACCAGAGGTCATTTTACTGCAAAATGTTCCGGTGCTTTAAACTAGCCACTTGGCTTCTATTTTTAGTTAGAGATAAAAGCAGAAGAAGCTTTGGTCCCTAATTTTCCTTCCCCTTGTTGAAAGCCATCTCTCACGGTAATGAATAATCAGTCAATATAGCAGTTAACACAACAGTAAGACTAATAACAAAAAGAGTAAAATAAAGAAAGAGAATAATACAAATTATTCAAATTAAAATAAATAACACAAAACTAAAAGGACATCAGGCAAGTTACACAAAAGACTATTAAAACCAAAACTTCTATAGGTAAAAAAAACAACAACAACTAATAATAGTAGTTCTTAAAAGCTGAGAGTGGGGGCAAGGCAAAGCTTTTTGCCCGGTACTTAAAGAGGATAAGAAGTGTCCTAAACAAATTCCCCACAGAACTGAGGAGTCACTGCTTAAAAGGGACTCTCTGTCTAAATTAATCAAAAACAACTGAAGAATAGATGAGTAAGTCAGATATCAACAGGGATCATAAAGATCAATAAAATCTCAGCTTCTCTTGTTGTTAAATAACTTGATTAAAAAATTGAAGGGAACACAACTATATGAATGAATAAAGACTGCATTTCCAGGTAAAACCACATAAATTAAAAATCATATGAGGCCAGGAATATTTACTTTCTGAAGAAACAAAGAATACTAGAATATGCCACGTATTCATTTTTTTTTCCATTGTGGTGACTTTTGCATATCTATCAACAACTGAGCATGGCTAATTACTTTCTTTCTCAGGGATGAACATTGTTTTGTTCAGCACTTCTGATCTTACACTTGAAAGGTATTTGGTACTTACTTAATGATTATGTACACTTTAATGGATTGTGGCACTTGTTCAGTTATGAACGCGTACAAACATGCATATGAAACAAGAGCCAATGCATTCTGTAAGCACAAAGCCTATGTTGCTAGCAGCTATATTTCTTCACTTTAGAAATGAACTCTAGGGAAATTGTTTTTGTGGCACAGCACAGGGAACTGGCAACCAGTACGCAGAAAGCCAACTAGATGGTAGAACTGGTCTGCCCCCTCCCTTCCCACCCACAGTGCTAATTTACAATATATCATAAATGGATGAAACACTTCTGCAGATGTGCCAAATGGAAAGCTATAAAGACAGTATGCAACTCACTTTGCAGTGGTCATACTGCTGCTGTACAGTTGGAACATCCCCACCAATAGGCATCTGCTTCTTCAAATCTTCATTTTTCAGATTCAGCCACTTGATAAGCTCTTCTAATGATGTCAGCAACTTGTTCCACTTCTCTGCACTTGCTTCTAAGTGAGCTCTACAATGAAATATAACAAAGATCTTAGCTGTTTTAGTCTACATTAAAGTACACTAGATTTTAGCAGCTAAATGTTGCATCAAAGTCACTTACTGGATATCTTCCTTAATTTAACACAAATTATCACCCAAATGATGCCCACTTAAAAACTAATCAGTAAAGGAAAAGCAATACCCTGAAGGCAAAAGATCTGGTCTGATCTTAGAAGGCAAGCAGGGGAAGGCCTTGTCAGAATTTGGAAGAGAGACCACCAGGGCATACCAGGTGCTGTAGGCTACATTTCAGAGGAAGGCAATGGCAAACCTCCCCTGATTATTCATTCCCTAAGAAGAGCCTATGAAATTCATGGAATCAACATAAGTTGACAAGCTATTTGTAGACACATGCTAAAAATGTTACGGGATATACAAATAATGTCTGAACTGACACAAAGTCCTACTAGGTTAATCCTGTGTTTCTGTTTTTCCTTTTTTTCTTTTTTTTAAAAAAACTAATCTTTATATATTCTAAAGGAAACACATAAGTGACCTTGGGATCTGAGAATTTAAGTGATCATGCAACTCTTCATCTTCTGCCCAAAATGGTGGCAATGTGCATTTGCAAATCACTACCATTTAATAATATGGAACATGATACAGTCACAATTTTTCATATTCATGGGGGTTTCCTGGAAGAGAACCCCTGCTGATATGGAGGGTCCACTGTACTTAAAAGTTATTCTATTTCTGCACTGAATAGTACCAGACCTTGGCTATCAAATACACGAACATGAACTAACTATAAAATAAAAATCCTTCTAGTCAAAACTCCAAATTTACATGAGACATGCGACTTGCAACAGATTCATGCAAAGAATAACAAGGGTTCTAAGGGGTTAAATGTTGTTCATTGAATTTCACTGTTACAGATTATTTATTGCATTTTGCTTAATCAATGAATTCCTGCAGCACTGTGCTGTAATTCAGTTAATATGACATGCCATTAGTGTAACTACTCCTGAAAATGTCAGAACCTTTTATTTTTCTCAGTCCCTTGACCACTTGCAAATACAGAAAGCAGAGAGTGTCTTCATAGTCACAAGAAAATTATTCTAATCTTCTCCTGTCACTTATCGGTGTGCCTAATGCATTTTAGATTCTTAATGGCTTCTCTCTGTTTTCAAACATAACAGGAAAAGTATACCAGACCTCCACTCTAATTCCATGTTTTCAGTGATCCTGATTAATCCTGAAACCATATAATTAGCTTACAATGAAAAACCGTTTTATTGCCTATAAATCACCAGGTCTACAGAGCAGAATAGCTTAATTTTCTGCTAGCTCAGTATGCAATTCTAGTAACCGAATACCAGTATTTTAAAAAAGGTTAAATCTCTCCAAAACAGTGCTTACTTTCTTACTATGTGATTAGTAATTCCTTGATTCATTCACTTTTTTTCAGTGCTCTGTGCCATTATGTAAAACCAAAAACACACCTAGCTTCCTATAACACTCAGGGCACAATGGTTATATGTTCCTCATACTTATTTGCCATAGAAAATGGTCTATGGTCAAGTAGTTGTTTGACCACAATGTCCTTATCACAGAGTTGAAGGGGTGGAAATCTTCAGCTCAAGAAATACAATTGTATTATTACAGCCATCCCACCTCCCCATTTGCCAGGTTGGCTGAGGATTATGGGAAATGGAATGCAACAGCACTTAAAGGCTCAGACTCTCGCCTTATAAAGCCCTGCTGTATAGAGAAGGGAGGAAGAAACAATGCACATAACTGGAAGTTCTGATATGGATTTGACAGTCTCACTGGTCTTGATTCTTTACAGGTACATACTAATTTATCCCTTTGCATCAATTCAAAACAAACTGTAAAGACTTGGCATTAGAAAAATAAGAAATTTTATTTCTAGAGTTCCAACAGAGATCATATTGTGACCATTGGCTTTTATCAGCTGTTAAGACTAGCCAAATCTCTCCATAAGCATCAGAAACTGAATTCCTTCCAACATCACAGCAAGTCTATCATGGGATGGCAGAACACTGAGTCTAAAATACTTATAAAAAGGGCTTGGCAAAGGCTGCCACCACAATCCATCCTCTACATTAGTAGATTTCCTTTTCATTGATTTGATCATTTGCAAGTTTATAGTGCTGCTTGACTAGCTAGTCCTCCTCACCCCTCTTCCTCCCCCATCTCTTATCCTGCCATCAGTTCCAGCCCATCAGTCTCTTTCCCATTTCACCACCATGACACCTCAGCCAGATTTTAAACCTCTTCCCAGCCCATTCAACCTGCTCGTCTCACTGTTCTTCCCTCCTTTTGACTTGTGAATTCAGTTTCAAAATCAAGTATGGTGCATTGGTTAAAGCATCTGCCTTGGTTGCATCCTGCAGAATCTTGGATATGCAGTTTGGTCAGGAACTTAGAAGTCTCTGTACACAGGAACTGGATACAGCAGTGAATTTGAAGTGCTTCATAACACTACATAACCCACGATTCCATATGATGTAATTATGACATTTTAACTTGTATTAAACTTCATTGACTATGCAAGTGAAAATATACTCTTAATTGGTGAAAGTAACTGGATTCCAATCCCTGTTCATGGTCAACCTCTCACTGAACAACCTTGTCACATATACTGTCTCTCAGCACAACTTATTTGAAAAGGTAATTGTGAGGATAAAGCTGGAGAATCATGTATACCACTTTGGCCATTTCTGCACTAGAGCGTTACAGTGCTATTATTCCACTTGCAGCATCCTATGGAATCCTGGGGTTTGCAGTTTAAGGAGTGTCCTTTAACAGTCTAGTGCAGAAATGGCCTTTGAGTTCTGTGGATAACATAAAAGAAATAAACAGAACAGAAATGAAGTAGTTGGTCCTGCCTTTTCTCTGCTTTGATTCTGGCCAGAAAAATTTTTATATTTGTGGGGAGAGGAAGCACCTGGATCACTAAGAACTTTGGTCTAATATGGGATTAGTTTTGGGCAATTTAACTACAAGGGATAAATCTGTAATATTCTCTTCAGTTTAACACTTATTTATTTTACTGTTAGTTGACTGAAAAAAATTTGGTCTCTTCCAAAAAATAACCTAATACTTCCCTTTACTTTTGACAGCTTCTGGAATTCAAAAAAGGTTCAGGTACTTCAGGGCCACAGCTGAAATAAACAACTGGGAAGTATTACATAATAGAATTAGTTACAAAATTGGTTAAATCCAATTGAACATGTGTTTCTATGCAAGCAGAAAAATGTACATATGTTTCTGTATGACCAGAAATGTTATTAGTTCATCCTACTCCCAGTTTAGGAATCCACTCAAACATTTAGTAAAGATGAAAGCATAAACATGTTTAAATGTTTCCCGAATTCCCAAATTCCCCCACCCCTTCTATTTTCTCCTTTTACTAAAAAAGCACTAAAATTCAAGCCAGATGCAATTGTGAACACATGCACATGCCAGAAGGCTTCTTTGTTCACAAACAACTCTGGAGTGAGATACTGTCACTATGAAATACAGTTTGTGTTGCCTGCACTGCCTATCTAGGAAACAGGTGGATAATTGTACTTTGTTGATGTTGATGGCCCAAAATATTTAACAAAAACATTGACAACTTTGTATAATAAAGCCAACGTCAATAAAGATCAGTAAAAACAAAAACAGAGCTACCAAACTGAACAGCAAAAACCACACTATCAAACTCATCTGGCAGGAGAAACCACATTAACACTAACATAATATCTTTCCAAATTTTGCCTTGGAGCATCTTGGCATAAAAAGAATTATGTTCCCATACTTTGCTTCCAAAGTCCACTGAGGCCTATTGTCAATATTCCTAATTGTTCTTCTCTGGAACTTCTACAGTACTTTTCAGCTACAAAGTACTTTAAAATTACGATATAATCCAGTTATTCTGTAACCAACTCTCTCAAGTACACTGAGGCTGAAATACAGAAATAGCTAGCTAGCTAGCTAACTAGCTAGAGTATTCCCATTTGGTCTTGGAAAACCACCGGGTGTCCCTGGGCAAGTCATACTCTCTCAAACTCAGAGGAAAGAAAGGCAAACTACTTCTGAACAAATTTTGTCAAGAAGATCCCATGATAGGGTCTCCTTGGGGCCACCATAAATTGAAAAAACAACTTGAGGACACACAACAACCACAAATGTACTCAGGTCAAAATATCTCATTATCCAAAAAGCATATTTAAATATGTAAAAATTCTTGTAATCTCAGCAGAGAAAAAAATTGTTCTTTTTTTCCTTTCATGCAAGAATGTAATAAGCAGCTACATTCCTACTCTGTAAGTAATACACTCATATTTTATTATTTGTTTGTTTGTTTTTTTAATTTATACCCCGCCGTTCTTCTGGGACAGGATCCAAGATGGCTAATAAAAAAAAATCAATCAGTAATTACATGTAATGTAATTTAGTTTCATACCCACTTTCCTCTACAGTTTGAATATTTCAAACACTCATAATTCAGATATATTTTGCAGAAGCATATATAAGCAAAAAATTCTTAAGGACAACATCATAGACTAATAAAAAAAATCAATCAGTAATTCTGCTACCAGACCAAGCTGAAAGTTTTTTTAAAAACAAAAAAAAAAAACTATAAATAAAGATATACAGGCACAGTTCCTGTGACAACTGAAAGCAGTTCACAAAGAGAAATTTGCTCTTTGTCCCCTCATATGCAACCACATGTGACTCCCAAGCAGTCTCTTCAGTGAGTGAGGCGACAGAAACTGGAGAATACAAGACATTTAAATTTTATTCAAAACTCATATATAGCCTATTTCAGCTTTTCTGAAACACTTACTGGAAACACCCAACTTAGTCACAATTACCTACTTACATGCAAAAGCTTTCCATCCCTACCCATTTTTAGACAATGCTTTACTAGGAAGGATTCAAAATTAGTCACACACAAAGAATCCCCTGCTTTTGAAAGCAATATCCAAATGAGTCCTAAAGTGCAGCTCTGCTTGAACAGGAAGAGAGCAGAGAGTCTGGATTAAGAGATGCAACTTGTTCCCTATGTCTAAAAGATCAATTTCAGCCAATGATGTTATTTGCTGGGTAAGAATTGTCTGCTGAACACCTCTTGCTGGCAAAGCATTCTTGATCCCTGGAAATGCATTTTTCAGCACTCTCTTGGGACCCATCCAGCAGCACTTATCTAGAGCTAGTTCTCTCTCTTAAATCTACAGCACTTTCACATAGATCAGAAAAAAAGAAAACTGCCAAGATGGACTTCATCCCTGTGCAAAATGGCAGTGCTTCTCTCATGTTTGAATCCACTTTCAGTTTTTTGTTGAGGGTTTAAGTGGCACATGAAGCTTTCTGCTAGCTTGGCACAGAGGGTGAAATTATTACCCAGTCTCCTTTTAAATCAGAACTGAAGACCAAGTAAAAAACTGTACATGAGCAGAAATTTTATATTATCAAATGGGTTGAGGAACAGTAGCCTGAACTGTCACCAAAAAGATACAGAAAAGGCCACCAAACAGATCTCATACTTGGGGCTTTCTTGGATGTATGCTACCTTTTTAAGGACAGCTCAAATTCAATAGTCACCCTCTTTATTATCACCAAATTTCAAAAACTTACTATGAGAATCATGATCAGGCCTTTGAGAATCAAGGTTCCATTCAGGAGAAGAAGAAAAAACAAATGGAGGGAAGGAAAGGGGAAGCAAACATAATCAGATATACACTAGATTTAAATTGTTTTGAGGCACAGTTACAATCAATTCCAATAAAAAAAGAAAAGAGGGGGGCATGTAAAGAAGCTGGAGTGAATGTACAGGTAACTTTCAGATGAGCTGATTTTAAAAGAGACATATATAAGAAATGAAAGAAGGGGGAAAGCACCAGGGAGCGAGTACTTGTAGGGGGGAAATCAAAAAAGCTAGAGCTCACAATGAACTCAGGGGCTTGCTGGAGAGTTTAAAAATAATGAAAATTTGGGGGGGGGGCGCTTGGTTGGCTATGTTCTGAACAAAAGGAAGTACAAAGAAACTAAGGGTCCTATGTGAAAAAGATGGTAATGTGCTAATAGGGGACAGAAAAAAAAAGCAAAATTGCTCTGTCCTCTTCCAAAAGGAAAATAGTGTTCAGCCTGGTGTAACTAGAAGAAATTATGCAGTAAGGGAGAATAGGTAAAGAAGTAGCGTAGGAACTAGTTACTCTGAGTAAATTCAAGTCTCTGGGGCCAGATGAACTGCACCAAAATGTACTAAACAAACTTCCAGAGTAGTCTCAGAACCTTTTCCAATAACCTGTGAGAATTCTTAGAGAAAAAGAGAATCCCAGCAGACAGCAGGTAGGCAAATGTTTTGCCCAGATTGAAAGAGGGGGAAGATGAAAACCCAAACAACTACTCAGTGAGCTTGACGTCAACACTAGGCACAAGTTCTAAGACATATTATTAGTCAATCTGTGAGCTCTTAGAAAAGAATGCTACAATTATTAAAACCCACAAAGGACTTAGCCATATCAAACTAATCTAATATCTTGTTTTGAAAGAATTACAAGCTTGGTATATCAATAGATCATACTGCAGATGCAATAAATCTTTATTTCAGTAATCCCTGATGAAGGAATAGGGTGCATACAGTGGAGCCTCCATATATGCAACCTCCAGATCTGCAAATTCCACTAAACACTTGTTACTTTCTATACTTAAAATGGCAACAATGTGAACATGGATGCACAAAAGTGTCCATGCACATGTTACTGCCATTTAATGATATGGGACACAAATATTTACATTTTTCA
This sequence comes from Ctenosaura bakeri, assembly GCA_948474755.1. Taxonomy (NCBI): domain Eukaryota; kingdom Metazoa; phylum Chordata; class Lepidosauria; order Squamata; family Iguanidae; genus Ctenosaura; species Ctenosaura bakeri. The sequence goes on from CAOLHI010001973.1 coordinate 279,584, forward strand.
CCATTTGTGGCAGGTCCTATAACAGAACCCCCACAGATCCAGAGGATCCACTGTATTTACGAATTTTCAGCTGACACCAAATTGAGTGGGGTAGTAAATACCCCAGAGAATAGAATCAAGATTCAAAATGACCTTAACAGATTGGAGAGCTAGGCCAACAATAAGAAAATACATTTCAACAATGCGTAAGCTACTACATTTAGACAGGAAAAATGAAGTGCACGGCTATATGATGGGTGACACAGATATAAGATAACTTGCTTAACAACAGTACATGTGAAAAACATCTAAGGGTCTTAGTAGACACAAGCTAAACATGAGTCAATAATGTGATGTGGTTTTGGCCTCCTGGCCCCCTTTGTTCCCAAAGGCTGTTTTTCTAACAGGAAGTAACACATCAGTTGACTTCCAGCTCATTTCCTGCTGAAAAACGGTATCTCCCTAGCCTAAAACCGTCCAAAGAGGGCCAAAAGCTTGGCCAGAATAAACCCCACACCCCCTAATGGCAACTGTGGGCAAAATGATTATTTTTGTAGGAGTGTTTCAGGGCTACAGCCCTCCAAGGTATCCCGGGGGGGGCAATATACTCTCCTAACCTCAATCATTATCAACCACTGATCTAAGCCAATTCACTGCTAAAGAAAGGAAGTGTTATCTTCACAGATTAACTCATACAGTGCCGACCACATAACACAAGAAGCAAGCAGCAACATTACATAAGACAGCCAGAAAAGAACCTAATTCTGGACAAAGTCTAAAATACAAGAGACAAAATTAACAAATTATCTATATTACTAATGGGAAAAATAACCTATTTGATCAGTTCACAAACAATACAACAGTGACACATCTGTATTTCTCTCATACACTGGTGATACAGTGGGCCTGAAATATCTGCAAGGGCTTGATTCCTTGGATTCCTTGGATACCAAAATTCATGAACGCTCAAATACCATTATGTGCATTAGTGTAGTAAAAGGGTGTTCCTTATATAAAATGGCAAAATCAAAGTTTGTTTTTTGGATGTATATGTATGTATGTATGTATTTTCAAGCCACAGGTGGTAAAATCCATAGATAAAGAATCTGCAGATATAGAGAGCCAATCGTATATATCATCTGAGTGCTACATGTATGAATAAATTAAGCAAACTATAAAAGTGTTATGCATTACAGTTACATACCATTTGTAAACAATAACTTCTATCTCATCCTCAGTCTCTCAACTGAAATTAATGTATGGTTGAAGTAAATGACTTGAGGACAGCCTGGACCATTAATTTTCCCAAATGATCATTAATTCTCAAGAAATAGCAAGCTGCTCAATTGTTACTGCCAGAATTTTGCAGCTGTTGATTCAGGCATTAACATAAATGTCTTTTCAACTCTTTCTTGCTGATTTGTGTGAGAGTTATATATGTTAGATATTAACAGCATTTGTTTTAACTACCCAGAGTGCAGGCTGACACATATTGACTTCCCAAGCTTCCCTGAAAAAGCACATCAAATTCTGATGTGCAGTAATCTAATAATTTTGATTTTTCAAAATTTTAATAAATAAAGTATTAAAAGTATTAAACTGTCCTTTTTAAAGTATTAAATTGCCCTTTAGTTTGGTAATGTGGTTTTCCAAGATATAAACTAAGATCAGTTTAGATATTCATGAATTATGAAACAGAGACATCCACCTCTGTAACATTCACTTAGCTCAATAACCTAACAAGGCAGAAATATTACCATCAACAGTATTTTCCTCAAGGTGTTCCTCTGAAAATGAAATAAAAGTATTCCTTAGAAACCTCCACAGAAATCTATAAATTGTCAGTGGAGATTGTCTAAGGCTTTCCCTTTTAGGTCTTCTTTCTCCAAGTTTTCACAGATTCAAGTTGCCTTAAACACCATTCTCACCTCCATGATTCTGCCTATTAGTAAAGGAATTCTATGGATGCTCAGCTCATTTCCCTGACCAAAAAGCTGATTAGGTTAGCTGAGCTGTGTAACTCATTTCCATCTCCTCTCTACCTGTCCGCTATAATGCAGGTGTTCCATTGTTTCTGTAATATTTAACTATTCCCTTACCAATATTTCTGGCATTCATTTACATGTATCTTTGAAATCTAGCTCACATCTATCCTATAAGCCACTCTCATAAATTCACCTGATCATTTCAATGTAATACATTTTGTTCTGTGTACACTGCCTTGAGAGAGCTGTATCTTAAAAGGCGACGTACAAACAAATGTTTCATTAAACATATATATCCTGTACTTTATACTATTATATGTCAGTGTACAGGTCAAATGTTTAATATACATTAAAACACAGCATATAAGTAATCTCGTCTACATATTACAGTCAGATCATAGCGGTACCTGATACTAGCAGACTTTGCTTTCAGGTCGTTCCAGCGTTGGTTCATGTCATCAATGCGGTGTTGTAAAAGTGCAGCTTCCTCAGAGTTTCCTAAGGCTTTCACCATCTTCTGCCTGTTTCCATCAATGCTCTTGAAGATGTCATTGTGGGCATCAATTTCAGCCTGAATGTCCTTGGAAAACAAAAAGAAACAAAGTTCACTGATGTTAATCCTGTGCTTTAGGACAAGATAATGAAGTATTCACAATTCTTCTTTCCTTTTTTGATGAAAACTGTCAATCATTAAGGTTACCAGACTAGAATAAACAAATTGTTTATTTCACACTGAATAAAAAATTACTTGTTTATTTCATGTTGAAAAGCTGGAGATGCAATACTATTTGGATAAATTGCCAGAAGGCCACTTCCTGAAGGATGCCGTCAGTGCAATTTAATATGCACATGAGTTTCCTATACTTTTATATTTTTAAAATTTTCAACAAATACATGAACACATTACAGCATCACTGTAATATCTACATCAAGAAATACTAAAGCAGATTTTAAAATATATCAAAAACTGTTTGCAGAGAAGTCTAGATGGCAAAAACCTCCCACAAAGCACTAAGGAGAAGGCACTTCTCTTCTACAAACAATGCTGAGTCAAAACAATGCACGTGGATAGTAAGGCCTATGCCAACACAGACTGGAAAGAGAAGGTATGAGCTGAACCATTCCTTGCATCTTCACCATATCACCTGAGAAGAACCAAAAGAACACATCCAATACACAGAATTAAATCTCACTGCCCACCCTGTTGTATACAGGGTCAAAGCCATCTTAAGATTCCTAATTAGCGGTTTCAGGAACATACACACTTTACTGCCTGATTCACTGCCTGTATTCCCACTCAGCTTACATCAGGAGTGAGCAAAGTACAGCCCACAGCCCAGATGCAACCCTGGGGGCCATTTACAGGGCTCCGTGGGCTTTAAAAAAATGTCAACAATTGGTCGTTTTTTTGCAAATACCCTCCAGACACCCTCTAGGGTCTTAGGCCATTTTCCCCCACATTTATGCCCCCCTTGCCAGGCCAAATGAGGTATTTTATGAAACAGGAAGTGAACAACAAGTTACTTTTGCTCACTTCCTGTGGTTAAAAATTCCTCTTTTAAAAGGTCCCATTCCCCCTAGAGGGGAATTAGCAGCATTTTTGGCAGGCTAAAGCCCTCCAAGGCCTTAGGGGCCAATTCAGCCCCCCGGCTTTCCACAATTGGTCACTATTGGTTTATGGCCATGGTGTGGCTCACTTTTTGTCTAAATGAACTTCCTATACCATCCTTTGAAGTTAACCAATATGGGAAATTTATTTCAGAGCTGACTACTATTATTATTTATCTATCTATCTATCTGTTCAGAATATTTATACCCTGCCCTTCAGCATAAAAGCTTCTTGGCTTTGAGGCGGTGTTCTAGAGAATAAGACTGCCACACAGTATACAAGTATTTCAGAAGTTAGCCAATCCTGCTATGTGAAAAGAAGGAAAACTTTCATTTCTCAAATGTGAAAAATGCACCACTGTATGATGATCATCAACATGATTAGTACAGATGCTTTCCTGCATCTGGGCAAGAATATTTAAAGAGCAAACCATCAATCCAGAGAAAAGCTATGAGGCACACACTATATCACTGTGGGATTAATCAGTGAAGATTATTAAAGGAAGCTTGTAATGCTATAGACATTATCTTTCTTTTTGAAAGGAATAAATTTAACAAGTTGGGAATTTCACAAAGATTTGACTCTTTCATATTATGTGCACCTTTTTCTCCCAAGTGAGCTTTTAACATAGATGCCCAAGAGGGTAGGGCTAGGTATAAAACTGATTTTATACACACAGCAGTCATTTAAGAATCCACTGACTGTTCCTGTTCATTTAGGGTATTGTATAATTATCCTCACTGGAGAAAAGAAAATAGCTGTTAATATGAAATGCAAGATCTCTAGGAAATATTTCATGCCTCATACAAGTTATTTATTAAAATGAAATTTGGAATTGTTTGTCCTTTCAGAGTGTGTGTTTGTGTGCATGTGTCATATGCCATGATAACATTGTGACAAACCACACATGCCAAGGACTACAGAGCCTGACTTATTCTCCCCTTATATAGTTAGATATTTGGGACTGCATTGCGTAACTGGAAGCCCCTTTCCATAGTTGGTTGCACTACATATTCAAAGGCAAGCAGCAATGGCTAGTGCTCAACTGCGGTTTTTATTATACCACCATTCAATTGGATGTTAGCCTTGGATTTATATTATTTTTAGTATTATTTCAATATTTTGGTGTATTTTAAATGCTTTAACTTGCTATACTGAAACATATGGTGATCTCAGTCTACTGACAAAAATGCTTCCCAACAACTTTTGAAGATTTAAACACATTGAGCTACTCTGTTTTTGTTTCTGCTCTCCACACAATCTGGCCTTGAACGACAGCACTTCCAGTGATGTCCTCGTTTTCCTTCTAAATCATATGCAGTTTCTTTTGTATGTATCTCTCTCTGAATCCCTTTCATCCCTTTCTTTATGCCATTTTTAATCTGAGAATGACTTCTTAACAAATATTCAAAACAACTGACTCAAGTACTAATATTAGAAATGCTCAAAAAGCTTATTTCTACAAATAATCAGTCCTTTATTCCTTCTCTACAGTAATGAAGGAAAAGAATTCACACCTGAGGCCGTAATTTATGAATAAATTATCCCACTTTTAACTGTGAGGAATTAGCCCCCACAAAAACACGCAAAAGTAGTGGAAAAATAGAAATAAGACATAAAATAAAAAGTCATGTATATATGCATATAAGTGATGACTGAATTGGTGCAGGCCTAATAGCACATATTTGCCAAATCTGCTATCAAACCACTCTATATGCTTAGAAAACAAATACAAACCAATACAGCTAGAACAGACTGTTAAGGCAGAGAGGACCTTTACCGAACCGATCTCCAATGAAAACTTTATCAACCAGATCTCTGATGAATTACTCTTATGTATTCCTGGTCATCTGAAGAGAACATTAGTATCGCTAAAGGGAACATTAAGGAATGTCTACATCTGCACCATATAACATGCAGACTATCCTAATGAGTTAAGTGGGAGTTTTCTTGACAGTAAGGTGCTAACATTAAAAGAAATTGCATATGAACCTATAATGCAGTCTGGTCAGCCTGAATTCTAGTGGTGCCTGAACAGAAGCTTCTTTAGCATTCTAAAACAGAGAAAAACATCCGAGGAGAGTAACACTCTGTTCATAATACATCTGAGAATTTCAAAATGGAAGGGTCGTATCCAAATCAGGTATTGTTATGCCTGAGGAATCCTGCAGTGACATGGATGTGCATGCCAAGAGACCTCCCGTTCTGACCAAGGAGGCATAATACCTATATACATCAACTGAATCAGAGACCTTTGAGACATAGGTGCCTGAAGATCTCTCCCCTCCCAACTAGCACAGGGCAAGAGTTCCCTTGACAGAGATGTGTGAAATCCCTGAACTGGAGGTCACTGAATCAAGACCACAGAAACTCTAACTTGAGATATCAAATCCAGCAAGGTGCTGGAAACACACACTTCCAATGGCCATACACCTCATGGAGGTCTTACACAAATACAGGCACTGTTCTTCACATGTAGAAGCACCAGAATGCTAGGTTCAAACCAAAGAACTGGCCCTTTAAGGTTGAGTAATCAATAAGGAGTAGAACTTGATTCGATTTCCAGAAGGCCAGCCAAGCAGATGCTCTGGCTACAGCTCTGCAGCAAGGAGTGCTTTCAGAGTAAAAGTGCCATCCAGAGGGATCTCTTACCAGAGAAACTCCCCCGGATTAAAGTGGGGAAGATTGCCCATTAGGGTCCAGAATTCTCATGACTTGCATTTACTCATGAGTAAATGCATTGTGAACAGGAAGGTCCGACATCTTGCCCTTGCTGTGAAATGCAGCTGTTTGGATCTGGGATCTGACGGCCGCATGCCAGCAACGTGCTTTTCTAAAGAAAAATCTCCTAATTAGACTTTTGAAGTTGTAAAAGTGAAGAATCCTTTTGATTAAAATGGAACATGGAGCCTTCACACTACCTTCTTCCTTCAATCAAGAGCTGAGTTAAGTGTGTTTACCGGACAAGACTGGGATAAATATATTAGAAAACTGAATAATTAAGGATTTAAGTGCATATATTTGTTGAATATAACAAACTGCATTTTACTTGAAAGACAGAATTGGATTTTAACAACATGTAAGAAATTATAGCATGAGAAAGTACAAAGATTATCTATTCAATGTTGATAAAAGTGGCTTGCTGGTGTCTTTTGGCTAAACAAAAAAAGAAATGAATTGTTCACTCTGAAATCATTGGATTGAATGAAAGACGGACACTTCCCAGGAATACTCTCAGGACTTTTTACAATAGATGATGGAGAGGTTAGGCATGGAACTTCTAAATTTCAAGAGGAATATGATAGAGGCCTTGAGGAATGAGACATGCAAGATCAAAAAGTAGTGAAGAAATGTAAGACATGAAGGGGACACAGACATTAGCAAGAGGGAAGTGAAGGAGAATGAAAACCAGAGAGACAGGCAAATTCAAATCGAGTTAATGGAAGAGGCTATTGAGTTGGGAGAGATGTATGACCAAGAAGCTTTGGTTTGTGAAAGGGGGCTTATAGTCCAAATGGGGAGAAGGGGGAGGTTAATCTGAAATTGATTTGTAATCAAATTACTTTGAACAACTAAATGAAACCAAATTGATTTGAGTCTGTATGACTGAACCTGGTGAGAGAAAGATAATTTTAAAAGGGTGTTATTTCAGGACAATTGTTCCAAAATACCAAGTGGGAAGGAGCTTGAAATAGTGAACGAGTAGATAGGGAGGGAGAAGTCCACAAATAAGATAATTTCAAGGAAAGAGGGGAGTTAAATTCAGAATGAAATAACAGACACAAGACAATGAAAACTAGATTGGCTCAATAAATGCTGTAAATAACTCTACAATATTAAATGATATAAAAATATTTGGATTTAGGGACGCCATATGATATGTAAATAGATCATTTAGTATCAGTGTTATTTATCACAATAAATAACAATACCATTTATTATGTTAATGTAATATGCTATGACATGTACAGCTACCCCTCTACATTTGTGGGTTTCACTTTTGCAGATTTGATTATTCACAGATTATTTGCTGTCACCCCTACTGCCTTCTTATGCCATTTTTAAGAGGGACTGCAAGTCTCATGAGAAAGAGGAACTGTGAATGAGGCTTTTTAAGTCCCTATTGAAAATGGTGTGCGGCAGCAGTGAAGGTGGCAGTGAGCCCCACCAGCCAGCCACTTCTGCCTTGTGAAGGAACCCTGATGCCTCAAAGGAATCCATGATGTGTTGAATATGGTGATCATTATTTTTTTATGTGTTAAATATAGTTTGAGTTATTCATCATTTTTCCACTTTCACAAGGGTCCTGCATCCCTACCCCTAGCAAATGTGGAGAGACGACTGTAACAGAAAGTAATGTTGAGGTCTTATCCTAGATATGTTAATGTTGGCAGAGGAAAGTTCATTTTCCTTTTTGGGGGAAGCTGGAAAGCATGGGGGAAAGGAAGAAGAGAAATATTGGATACTACCTTCAAGAAGCTTCTATCAGATTGCTATAATCCATTTAAAAATACGATGGAAATGAATTCTTTTTCTTTTCTTTTTTCTTTTCTTTTTTCTTCTTCTTTACTTCTTCTCTACTGTTTAATTTCTAATTCATTTCATGTTTTTATACTTTTTTTCCTTTTCTTTCATGTACTTGTAGGGTTTTAGTGTTTTTTGGAACTTATTAATAAATTTATCTTAAAAATAAGGAATGGCACTTGAGAAGTGTAGCTTCAGATTCGGGGACAGCAAAATGGCTCAAGAGGGGAGTTCTTAGTACAAGTTGTCTACGCCCTGAGCAATGTTCATGGTGCTAAAATACCTGCTGTTAACCATTCCTATCTTCTGATGCTTTAATGAAAATCTGCCTGTTTGTTTCTTTCTTGCTCTCTCAAGAGTGCTTGTTAAACTTGTACCCTTTAGACTTGCCTACAGGCTTTCTGTTGTCAGGACAAGAGAGCTACAAACTTTAACAGTACCTCTAGTCTGCTTACTTTTCAGTTCCCTGACACATATGATTACTACAGGTCCCAAAATACTCAGGACCAGAAATGTTCTGTACTTCTTTTGTTTTGTTTGTGTGGGGTTTTGGGGTTTTGGGAGAAGAGCTTTCATATAAGATGGTGTATGGCAGCAGCAGAAGCAGTGGTGAACCCCTGCTGCCATGCATGCATTCTTTGGGCTCTTTCACCCCCAGAGAGTAGAGAGAGTGAGAGGAAGGGAGGTAGTGCTGCTGAATTCACAGCCAAATTTTACACAAGCGGAGGCTGTGGTGGCTACTGCTGCCGCTCCTCCACCATCATTCACCAGCTGAAGTGAGGTCTAGTGCAGAACACAGCAGTGGTGGCTGCTTGCAACTGTTTCCACCCTTGGCCAGGAGGAGGGCATCACACCAAAATATAACTACCCTCTCCTCTGTTTCCACTGCAGGACCCCGGATTCCAGGCAGTGTCTTTCCTACCCAAGTCATTACTGATGGGAACTCAGTAATCACAGCTAATTCCAGCAGCAAACCTGGTGGTGGCAGGGCTGCCAGTCACCTGCTTTCACTTTCAACACAGTGGCTGCAGTGCTCCTCATTCATTTGGCAGGAGAGAGAGACAAGGATCTGTGAAATAGCAGCAGCCATGGGTTCCTGATATTACACAGATCCCCACATTTCTCTCCAACTGTTTCTCTCTCCAGTCACACAAGTACAATACTGGTATGTATGTGTTGTAGCTCCAAAAATTTCACATTTTGGAGCTCTTTGGATTTTGGTATTCTAGATACGGAGATTCAATTAACACTTCTGGTGCAACCTTAATGTTCCCTTTATTCCTGAGATAAAATTCAAAATATACACCTGAAGTACTTTTGTTAAGCCAACCACAAAGGTGAAAAAACATTACACTTCACTATATCAGCAGTCTTTTGTGACTCCAGCAACATCATTTTCCCTATCACCCTGCACAGTCTTTTGACATTTGGACCTATTGGAGAAGTCAGTACAGTAAAGTGCTAGCTTTCTAAGTGTTCTAATAGAGATATATCTAATGTGTATTTTGTTTAATGGTCAACTCAGGTATTCCTGCACTTTATTCTTGATGTTGATTTCTATGAAAGATGTGACAAGACACCCAAATGAACAGTCTTTCATTTAACAAGTCATTCGCCCTCTTACACTACCCTTTTTGGGTCAGTTCTTTTGATTGTTTCTTGAAATCATGGCTGCTGACCCTGAGCAGATCTAAATCTCTCTCTTGTTCCTGAATGTTTTTGTTCTGGCAGGAAGTGCAGCAGTTTAATTTCAAAGGACTCCTTGGTCATGAGTGGTGCCTGGAACTACACTTTCCACGGAGAAACACAAAAAGGTACAGACACCTTTTTGTTTCTTCCCTCTCATTTTATACCATCATGCCTGATGAAGGGCTCTGGAGACTTGAAGGCACAGGCACATTATGCACCACTATGCATATGCATCATCATCATCATCATGAACAGAACGAGGACTCTCATAAACAGACTAGCTTTTTTTTTCTCAACAAGTCACCAAGAATGCATGAAAATAACAAGCTTGTTGAACATTTACATGAAGATAATGTATCCATCCCTAAAACAAATTCAGCCATATTTTTATGAGTATAAGCTACTCAAATCATAGATTTTAAATATTCCATTTACCTTCTTTTATCACAATTCCTTTAATTTTGTTTCCCATCTTAAAAGAAATCTGTACAGTGTTTAGTATATTTTAAAGCAAAGAAGTGCACAGATTAACCATTATCAACTTCACAGAAATGAATGGAACACAAAGGCAAGGGTTCAAGCCCTAACCTTCATGTAGAAAAGTTTTAGACTATATGCTATATTCCATGCTCACTTCAAGACACATGCACATATGCAAAATACTTTATGCCACTATACACTAATTAAAAGAGACAAAAAGATACAAAGAGAGAAGCAAATATAGCACACAGTGCATTACAAAGTTGTAATTTTATCACCAATAAAAAATATCTGAACTAAATTAACCACATATCCACCAACTCCAAAATTTATTTCAGAAATTCTCCATGTTAATCTACAAGACATGAAGGTGGGAACACAGGGAAACCTAATATACAGAAGAGAGCCAGTACTACATAGTTGATCTAGTAATGCATTTATAAGGACACCAAAATATTGTAAAAGTGGTGCATAATGTGCCCGTGCCTTCAAGTCTCCAGAGCCCTTCATCAGGCATGATGGTATAAAATGAGAGGGAAGAAACAAAAAGCAAAAAAATATGGTCCAATGTATTCACCATTGCATGTTTCTGTACCTTCAAGGTAGAGATCACAGGATCAGTGGAATTAGCTGAAATTACCTATTTTCATCTTGCTGGAATGCCCAGTTGTTGGTTTCTTTCCATTTCTACAGGGCTAACTGAGAATCAGACAACTGCTCCTTGCCTCTTCTGAAGTTCACAGTCTCACCTGAGAAATCTGCTTAATTCTGATGTTAGAAAGTGAACTGTATGACCTATGGTACATTTGAAGAAAAACCAAAGAGGAAGCCTCCTCCAGGTAGCTTTCCAAAAGCATGAAGTATTTTAACTCAACTTTTTTTGTTTCTTTGTTTGCTTGCAAGTATAAACATCAAACCTGGCACGTGCTCTTACAGTGGAAGCTGAAGGATCACTCCATGCACAAAAACTGCAACCAGTTGGAACTGCTTTTTTCCAGACAGATGTAATCAGGAGAATCTCCATTTGGTCACTGCTAACAGGGACATGCTGTCATTGATAAAGCACCCTGGGCTCTGCAGGGCAGACTAGACAGCTTGCAGCATTCTGAATCCAATACTTTAGTTATACTTCCGGCTATAAATCAGCTCCAATTTCACCTCGATGTCAAATTCCCCTGTTTCCAATTTCCAATGTATGAGGGAAGAGCATATTAAATGCCTGCTTTTGTACTCCAAGTTGGGTAGTTAAAAAAACAGTAAAGGAAAGTGTAAGGGACTGTATAAATAACACAAGGACTCTTCAAGAAGAAAGGACAGTCTGCCCAGTCTTCTAGTCCCAGAAGACAACCTGACTGTTCCCCTCATATTACAGACACCTTTAACTGTAGACAAATGAAGGACACAAGCCTTGAAATAAAGAATGAGGAAGAGATGTGTATAAAATGTGTGTATGTGTATAAAAGAGGAACAGGAAAATGGCTGCACAGATCCAATTTTGTATCACTATAAACAGCAGAAATGCATGTACAAGTTGTTAAGCCTGTCTAAGAATGTCACAAAAGAAAGCAGTGCCTAGTATGCTATCCACTGTAAATATACTATATGCATTACAGAGCAATTTTTAAAAAGCTTTTGACCATAGTGCATAGTTTGATTTCTTTAAAAAATGCAATAGCTCAGGAGCATAATAGCTCAACATACTTCAGTGTCACATCTGATCATTTTAAAAGGTCTGTATTCTATTAAAGCAAGGCCATGAAATAATACTCAAGGGCCATGCCAGAATCCCACCAGCGTAGCCCACAGCACTACTATAACATGCTACATTTGATCCAACTCCACAGATAGAAAGCAGATGCCCTTGTTGAGTACAAGGGTCAATTCTTCAAATGCTACTCTACACAACAAAACAGAAATCCCTGATTAATTCTGATTACCTTCTTACAGCAGGATTACAAGGAGATGGAAGAGTCCTTCCTAAACCTCAAATAATCCAGAGGGCAGGGCAATTTCCCTCACAGTCCCCAGTGGGTGTGGAAGTGTTTTTAGTAAAAAGAAAGTTTACTTTAAAAATAAAACCAAATAAAAATAAGGTGGGTACGTCCTTCAAAAGTTCTGCACAAAAAGGTGGAGAACTTGGAACAGAGCTTCAGACATCAGTCTTAGTACATAAGCAAAAGCTATAAGATATAAAAGGTATTCCTTTTGATACCTTGGTACCACTTCCTTTTTAATGATCTAACTCAAGGATGGCAGATTTGTACTTGGCAAAATCATCTGAATGAAAAAAGGATTTTCCCCTCAGAAGAGCAGGTTCACAATTACATTCTTCCCATTTCTCAGATTATCCACAATCTTGTCACTCATCCTAAGATTGATATTACCCTGAATGCAGTGTGGACTTTTATTTATCCAGGAAGTAAATTAGAGACTGACTTCTGCATTTGTTGTGGGCTTTCAAGTCATTTCTGACTTATGGTATCCCTAAGGCCATAGTTTTTTCAGCAAGATTTGTTTGGAGGAGGTTTGCCTTTACCTTCCTCTGAGTCTGAGATAGTGTGACTTGCCCAAGGTCACAAGTATGTTTCCATGGCCAAATAGGGATTTGAATCTTGGTCTCCAGAATAATATTCCAATGCTCAAACCACTACAGCACACTGGATATTTTTGAATAACATTTCTTACCTGGACTTCTGGGTTAATCTTTGGTCAAGGGCCATGGGGAGCATTTTCATTTTTAAAAAAAGTCAAATTGGGGGCTATGGAGGGATATCAAAAACATTGTTTGGAAGCCAAATTTGGCTCATGGGCTACATATTCCTCAGCTTGGGCTAGAACGATGGCTACTGGATAAAAAGACTTTTCAGTCCCAAGACATATTTGCCTGGCACCTGTTATTATCTTTAGGTAATGTGTTAAGGCAGTTTATTTTTCAGTACTGATGACTATAGGCTTGTTTAGCTTTTTACTTGACTGCTGCTGAAAAATCATAGTTGAGTAGTAAAGAAAATGCTTTGTAGGTAGATCACAGATTCAACTCCCAGCGGGTAGAGATGGGAAAGATTCCTGTCTAAAACCCTGATGCATCTTACCAAGGAGATGGAGCAATTGTTCTTATTGGCCAGGTAGCATCACATGAGTGTAGGCAGTCTTTCATATAATTTGGCTACAAGCTATTTAGGATTTTGAAGGTAATTAAGAGCAGTTTGAATTGGGCCAAGAGTAGCTGGTACACTCAGACAACCAGCACAGCTTGTACAGACTCAGTTTTATATCCTCCAGTCAGCTGTCCCATTGTGGACCAACTGAACGGTCTGAAGCAGGTTTAGAGGAACCATTAAGTGCAACGAATACAGTAATCCAGTCTGAACACAGGAAGTATTAATTAGGAGAAGCTAGAAACTGTAAAACAAGAAACGGATTGTATAGACATTGCCATACTGAGGATGGGTGAGCTGAGGTAGACAGGAATGGACATTTTCAATCAGATCACCATCTAGCATTGTATTCTGGAAATGACAGTGTAAGAAGAAATTAGGTGGCATTAATAACTAGGCAAGTTGCAGCACAAGCAGTCAAGGGATACAGTACAAACTCTGGCTGAATAATATCAATAAGGCTTCATGTAAAACCAATCACTGTAACCATCATTCAAGTTTATAGCCAAATTACAGAGGCAACACAGGAAGAAAGTGAAAGATCTTGTCCTGGCATCCAGGAAGAAATTGTTCATACACCAAAACAAGAGCTGTTGATAACGATGTATTTGAATTCCAGATTAGGAAACGGCAGAACCAAACACTGTCAAAGAATTTGGCTTAGAAATGAATCAAGAGAGTGACTTATCAAATTCTATGAATCCAACAGTTTGTTCATTGTACCACATTCTTGAGGAAACTGAACAAATCTGTATACATGTACATCACCTCACGGCCAATACAGAAATCAAACAGACTACATAACTGGAGGCACAAGATGGAGAAGGTCCATTCTCTTTCAAATAACAAGACCAAGAGCAGACAGCGACACAATACAGAGACTGCTAATATATGCTTAGAGTAATCATACTGTGAAAATACAATCTAAATAACATCTCTGAAGAGTATATTGACCACATAAAGAACAGGCTTACCTCAAATGACCAAGGACCATTATCAGGGAAGAATGCAAAATATACTATTTGTAGAAAAAACCCTCAGTGGATAACTTATGAAACTCTTTAGATTGTTAATGACAGAAGAACAACAAAACTAAAATGTAACTGTAACAGACATGGAATGAAAATGCTGAATCCAATTGTTCAGCAACTTGTACATTGGGAGAAAGACAGCTATTATAGCAATCAATGAGAAGAAATAGAAGACATCTAAAAAGGAAGAACAAGAGATCTCTCCCACAAGATCCAAGAAAGCATGGGAAATTTAAAGTAAAAGTGGATTTGCTGAATGTTCAATGGGGGAACATACTGCATAATAACAAAAAAAATCAATAGAAGAAATATGCAAAAGAGGTGAAAGGATGACAGATTTCTTCATCATAAAACTTCTTGATGAAGAATTTGTAATTTTAAAAAGTGAAGGCAGAGCAACAGAGGTGCTTAAAGCTATAGGGACAGAATTCACCCTCATGCTAGCAAAAATTTGCCAGTGGACATAGAATTCATAACAGCACGACACAGGAACTTCAGAAGAAAACCAGCTTGTACTTCATTACAGCACAGACTTTGCCTGTGCAGATCATTTTTAAAAAACTACAGATCACTCTAAAAGAAAAAGAGTGCCACAAATACAACAGTTGATTATCCTGGTGTGTAATGTATATTCTGGAAAAGATGTTACTGTCAGGACAACATATGGTAAAAGATAGTGGTTTCCAACTCACAAGGGATCAAACAAGGCTGCATTCTGTCATTCTCTCTGTTTATATGTAGAACATATCATACAGAAAGTGGGATTAGACTTGGATGAAAGAGGAGTGAAAACTGGAAGAAATGTAAGGAAAGCTAAAGCTCAAAATGAACTGGACTGGCTAGGGAAACAGGAAGCAACAAGAAGGTTTTTTTCAAATATGTTGAAAGCAAGGAAATGGCAGGACCACAGCTCTACAAAGATGGCAAAGTGCTAAAATGCTAACAAATCACAATGAAAAGGCAGAACTGTTCAATACTGACTTTGCTTCAGTCCCCCCGTCCCCAGAAAAGGGGACTGAGTGCTTCCATCAGCAGAGACCTTGGCAAGCAATCTGGGTTTCAAATCAAGACTGATAAGGATTTAGTCAGCAATCACCTAGTTAAACGTGTTCAAATCTGCATGGCCAGATAAACTGCATCCCAGAGTTTTGAAGGAACTGGGTGATGTGCTGGCATAACTACTTGCTATCATTTTTGAGAAATCTTGGAGAGTAGATGAGGTGCCAGAGGACTGGAGACGAGCAAACATTGTCCCTCTCTTCAGAAAATGCAAAAAAAGACAATCCAGGAAACTACAAGTCAATCAGACTGACTTCAATATCAGGAAAAATATCAGAACAGATTATACAGGAGTCTGTCTGCAAGTATTTTGGTGACAATGCAGTGATCAGTAAGAGCCAGCATAGGTTTGTCAAGAACACATCCTGCCAAACTAATCTTCCGTCTGTTTTAATCAGGTCACTGGTTTAGTTAATGGTGGGAATACTGTGGCTGTCATTTACCTAGATTTCAGCAAAGCATTTGATAAGGTGTCACATAGTATTTTTGATTAGCAAACTGATTAAATAAGGAATAGATGGAAACACCATCAGATGGATCCTAAATTGGCTGGAAAACCATGCTCAGAGTAATCATCAATAGCTGTGTTTCAAAGTGACATGACTGCACTCTTTAAATATTTCATCAGCTGTTGTAGAGATGAGGGGATAGCTTTGTTCTCTGCTATCCCAGAGGGTAGGGCCAGGTCTAATGGTTGTAAGTTATAGGGGGTAGATTTCAACTGATCATTAGAATGAACTTTTTGACAGTAAGAGTACTTCAGCAATTAAACCAACTGGCTAGAGAAATGGTGGGTTCTCCTTCTCTAGATGTCTTCAAAATGAAGCAGGACTGCTATCTATCTGCCGGTGATGCTTTAGTTGGAGATCCTGCACTAAGCAGGGTGTTGAACTGGATAGTCTATGCGGCCACTTCCAACTCTATGATTCTATCTCTCCATTCCATAGTGAAATCTAAAATCACCAGCCCTACTAGCCAGAAAATTTCCCAGAGCATTTAGAAATCATTCAGATTCCTTAAATCTCTGGAGGCAGACCATCTTAATAGGTCCTCCACCCCTGCAGGGAGGATCAGCCACCTCCAAACCAAACTTCACAAGGAAATAATCTGACCATGACAACATGGTTGCTGAAATACCCCCTAAAATCAGATCATCCTCCATGTACCTGATAGCAAAGACCAGATTCTGGGTATGCCCTGCCTCACATGTTGGTTCAAGTACTGAGACAGCCCTGTGGTTACTATAGTAACCATAAAGTCCTAACCTTCCCCCATCAGGACAATCCCAGTGTATATGTTGAAATCCCTCAGAACCACTAGAATTTTCCAACACAACCTCTGAGACTACCTCAGGCAGTTCAGTCAAGAACACTGTTGGGTAGAAGGATCACCAGCAGCATCCCTGTTCTATTTGTCTGACCCAACATAAGGTATAAACCTTTGAAAATGGTGACTGGCTGGAGGGACTTCTTCATGAGGAAGAGGGAATTCTTATGAACGATGGCAACTCCTCCCCATTGAACCCCTAACCTAGATTGGTATGGGACTGAGTATCTGGATAGACTAACCTAGGAGAGATCAACTCCTGCAAGCTCATCCACTCAGTTCTCTCTGATATATACCAGGTCAGCCCCTTCACCCACAATCAAGTCATGCACAGTAGTTGTTTTATTACAGACAGACTTGGCATTCAGGAGCAGAACCAACTGATTCAAGACAGCAAGCTGATATGGTAACCTAAATCTTGGGGATCGGAGAATGACTAAAACACAAGATAGATCTCAAGTATCCATCCCATCTTTCCCTTATCATACACCTCCAACTTGCACCACCATATGTCCCTCTGCCTGAGATTACATCAGTGGGGTACCCTACTTCTCTCCCCTCCCCTGGAATTCACCCAAACACATGTGTAGTATTAAAAACACATGTGCACATGCACAGATATAACAAGAAACAAGCACTGGTAACATACCAATGCTGCAGGTTAGAGTAGGAGTGTTAGGCCAGCTTCCCAATAATTTCCAGAGACCAATAGCAAAGTTGAATGCAGAAATCAAAAGGCGGTCAAGAGAAACAATTACCAGGATTCCCCCACCCAAAAACAATATGCCACATGTATGTTGGTGCACACCTCTCACATGACCACCTCATGTAGTCCCTGCCTCTCACTGAGGAATTGCAAAGCGGCCATCAAAGAGAACCCACACTCTCACTGTGATATTATTCCAACATCCTGACTGTCACCCAAAATCTGTCTCTCTACAACATCCAAGAAGGGGTGGTGCTCTTGCTCTTGTGTTTCTCTCAAGCAGTAATCGAAAAAAATGTAACCCCTTTTGGATCCACCCACAACTGGTGACCCACTGCCAGTGGCCACCTCTGGTTTTACACATCCTTCCCACCCAAGAAGATGAAGTTTTGGGAAGGGAGGAGCAGCTGTTTAGAATCAGCTGCATATATCTTTTGCAGCAGGTAAAAATCTCAGGAGGGGGGCAGCATGAGAGTAGAGGCCAGCAGAGGCCTGATGCCAAAGGCACTCCTACAGTCTGGACTCTCATTAAACTCACATACGAAGAAGCGAAAATGACTAAACTGAGGTTATTGTACTTTGACCAAGAGTCCCACTCTTGGACAAAAGGTTGCGCATAAATAAAATGACTAAGTGATGGACCTGTCTTAAGATAGTATATGACTCATTGGAAAAGATGGTAATGCTTGGTAAAGAAGAAGGCAGGAAGAAAAGAGGGAAACTACGCTACAGGAAGATTGACGCAAGGAAGCCACAGCTCAAAGTTTTCAAAACTCTAAGCAGGGCTGTTAATAGCTTTGAAGTTTCTCATTCAGAGGGTTTCCGTTAAGTTGAACTCAACTTGACAGCACATAACAGTAACATGGACAAGTAAGTGTCTGCCAAGGAGCCTGGATTCAAAAATCATACTCAGTGAAACATACTAGACATGCGTTAGTTCCATCCATTCCTGACTCTGTTTCCCTACCCTTAGCAAAGAGATTCCTCATCATCAAAAACAGTTATCTGACCAACTTTTTGCACATGAAAGGGTGGCAGAGTACAACATCTTTTCTGGAATAATTGAAAAGCTCACCATCTAATTTCTAACCACCAGAACCCAAGATTCTAATGCATTAACACCAAATACAAGTAATCCTGACAACACAAAAATAGGAAATATGTTATTTTTAACAAATAAAAAGATAGCCTAGTAGACATAAGTATAAGTAAAATAGCCTAATATAGAATATCCTAACAGCAGAATTAATCAGTAGCATTAAGAATGATTGAATTAAGTTTTCCTTTGTTTTAAAAATGTGACATCAGTTTTGTTGTTTTGATACTGAACCTGTCACTATTAGAATGAAAATGCAATGTGAGACAAAGAGAGGTCATTAGCAGCTGGGAAGTGAAATCTGCAGAAGCAGAGACAGATGCAGTACCAACATAAGGGTGCCTTCCTAAACATGTCATCAAACTTGGAAAAGCAAGACAACAGCTTGCTAACCTTCAGGACTTCTAGACTTTAAAAAAATTAGATCCACTTCAACTAAGTCCATCTTTTGGTAATAACTACTGGTTCTCAGAAGAGCTGAACAAAGTGACTCACTAAAAATTACACACACTATGCTGAAGAGGTTAAGAACAAGAAAGCAAAAAACAGAAACCTTATTGTCATATATTTGTTAACACATTACTAATAGTCACTACAAACAATTATCACACTTCCTTTATTCTTTTGTTATTCCTCCCAAGAAGGTTTGGCATTCAGTTTGTATTTTGGGAGATGTTCATTTATTAGCAAATGGTACTGAAGGAAGGAACTGAAACTGTGTCCCCCGAAACACTGTGTGCACTTTTTAAACACATTCTGTGTGAGAGCAATATTATTCCATAAAACTGGGTTTCATCTTCTCATCCCCACAACCATTACATCAAATCCTCTTCCTTACTAAGCAGAGCACTAATGTTAGTAATAGCATGACTTACAGGCACAAATGTTTTAAGTGAGATACCACACACATAAACGAAGTACATAATTAGTGGCAAACATGTATTAAATTGAAGGTTTTAAGAGACTCAAGAAGAAAAGTTTACCCTCTTCCTCCTGCTACATGTCAGCTTTTGCCAGATAGTTCTCTTAGAAAGTTTTTTGGAATCTGCTGTATTAACATAATGTTCAGCCAGCAAACAGCGATTTGGCAACTAAGAGAAAACAATACATTTCAACAAATACATAAATGGAACATCTAAGTATCCACAGGTTCTCATCTTTTCTTTTACTAGGTTCTTTGATAAGAAAAGGTGGAAAAGGTAAAAGGAGTGATGAAGATGGAGAAAACAGCATTCTTATTGGATAAATTGCTGTGCTGCTTCCAAATATATTTCTCTCTCCCTCTTTCTAATCCTACCAGAAATACTTTCAGCAAAAAGTTAATGAAGCATTTTCAGTTGATGGCAAGCAGCAATGACATCACTTCCTGAAAAAGGTCCCTATTTCCATAACTGGGAACTGGCTCAACACTTCTGTTACTTATTAAGAAAGCAAAAGGAGGGGGTCTGACAAACTGAACCATTACACCAACTCTATCAAGTGGCAAAAGATGAGAAAGCCACAGCCATACATTTCTGGACCTAAGAATTCTTGCAAAGAAAGAGTAATGGAACTTTTCCATCTTTTTAAAGAAAAACAATGACTTTTAACTTGCCTTCTTCATACCTTTTCAAATGTTGTCAGCACGTCTCGCAAGCTGAAGTTCAGGCCAATCATTCTTCACTGTCCCTTTGATACCTACATCTTCCTAACGAAAGTTTTCAAATCAACAGTCTGTTGCCTCAAAAAATAGGTATGCCTATAACTTTTTTTACAACTATACCTCTCAAAAGTCCTTTGGAAAATCCAGATCACAATATCAATCTTCCTCTGCCTTCCTTCAGTGGCACCTCTGGCAGCCACACTTTGCTGCTCCATTGTACCCCTTGTTTTCATGCTGAACAATTCGGAGTATACTTAATGTGGCCGGTTCTGCTACCTGAGTTCCACGATGCTGGCATGTTTTCCTCATCTCACTAGAGCACTCAGGATTCCCTTCTGCACACCTCACTAATGACCTAAAGGCCAGAAATGGTTTTTCTCCTGGGCCCCAAAGCTCAACGTTTGGTCTCAATTACAGTCCGCAAGTGACGCTGTTTCCTCGTGGAACATAAAAGAGAGAGGAAAAAAGTACTGTGCCAGTGTTTCCTCAACTACAAACGGCTTTCACTCAAAAATACAAATTTGTACTATAACTAACTTGTGCTGAAGTTAAAAGCAAGATGAAGTTCACTTAAGCCTGAAGGAAAAGCGGAGGAAGGCATTAACCAAATATTGGACAAGAGATTACCTCTTCTCTCTCTCTCTCTTTCCCTCTGTCACAGCAGACTTTTGTTGCTATGGCAATAACCAAGCCAGTTTCACTCCATTTCCCTCTGCCTGACTAGCCTAGGGGATGCTGTGCTGCTTTCCACTGGAACAGGGGGAAAAAGAGAAAGAAAGAAAAGTTGTTCATTTTGTTCCAGTAGAAGTCCAAGGCAAAAGCCCACACTACAGCCTCCCTCACTTTCACAGGGAACCCTGTCCTTCACATTACTCTTCGACTTCTGACAACAGTATGGCAATCCAACCCTAGGATTTGTTTATTATTTTAATCAGCATCCTCTCTTCCACCACCCTTTGCTACCCTCTGAAGCTAAAGCACACTCCCACTTTCTGGAGGCCTCCCTCCCTTGCTGAGGAAAAAAAAAAAAAAATTTTAATACTTATAGAGGAATGGAAAATCCTGGATCACTGAGAGTTCCTGCTATTTTACAACTTCTCTCATTCTCTTCTTCCAACGTGCTCCCCCTTCTCAGCCATATTCAGTCTCTTTCTAAAGACTGCTTTGAGAAGAAATAACTGATGTTTCAAAACAAAGTAAAAACTCTACTAGATTAAAAAAAAAACCACTGCTAAAATAATATAATTGTTGCCACAAAGCCTGCTGCTACTCTGTCCCCATTACCTCAGTCTCAATACTCGCACAAAGTTTTCATATGGGGCCTTTTGCTCTCATTTCAGCAGGAAACTCGACACCTGGAGTTTGGCTACCAGGCAATCACTTCAGATTTTTCAAAGAAAAAAAAAAGAAATTCCACTTGAAATAGAAAAAGCGTACCTATTTTAATTAATGCCAATATTTGCTTTACATCATAAGGGAATGTACAGGCAAAAAAGCTTCAATATATTTCCCAGCAAGCAGTTAATTTTGGAAACTGAGCAGCCACAATGCCTCCCAGCATTTTGGCTCTTGGTCAGAACAATACCAAGCCCACCAATGGTTTCATTCCAGCCTTCCGGAGCACAGAAAAAAAATTACTGTTTTGAATCAGGACTCCCAGTATCTCCAGCTAGACAAGCAAGCATGGCTGGCCTCAGTGCTTGTCATTCGAGTACCGCCATTTGCAAGCTCTGGTTCCCCTCTCACTCGTTGCCAAGTGTGTCCATTACCGTACTACATTTAAGTTGTTGATGCCAAAACTATCCAAAATAGGCAAACGTCTTTCTCAGAGGAGTGCTGCTCTGAACGTTGTGCTACAGAAGAAGAGATTTAGTAAAAGATATGAACATATTAACAGAGGTTTATTTCATCTTTGTGAGAACAGTTGTTTTGGTGTTTGGGGGGAGATTTTTATTTCCTGCACTTAAACAAAATGCCACCATAAAGCACAAGCATTCCAGCACTGTGCTTCATCAAAAACAACAGTCTAGTTCAGAATGGTATTGGTGGCCATGGAGGCTTTGTTGGTCCCATCACACATCCATGTGAAAGAGCCTAGAGACCTCTAGAAAAACCTGAACAATTCTGGTTCCCATTTTAAACCTCCTGACAAATTAGACTTCTCAACCCCACCTGACTCTGCATCCAGTTTCAAGTTTCATTAAAACAACAATCTTGTACTGCCTGAATATTGTATTCATATTGCACTTGAGGAAAAACATTCAGATTCATGGAACACCATGTTAAAATACATTTTTTATACTTAAAGCAGGTGTGGGCAACTGTGAAAGGATGGCCCCCAAGAGACCCTGGAGATCCATACCTACTTGTACAAAAGAAAGGAAGGAAGATTTTCACCATGTTATCAGTTTCAAAAAGGCCTCTTTGGGTCTAAATTAGCAAAAGAAGACTGCAAAATGGGGCCCTAGTAGACATTTTGGAGTATTTCTGCACATACACATACGCACACAGAGATCAAAAAAGATTTTCAAAAATTGTTTTTGACCCCTGGAGGGAGGAAGAAATGCCCTCCTCACACCTTAGAACATATTTGGGGTCATTCTGGAGCAAAAAAAAAGTGCAAAAAAAATTTTTTGACCATTGGGAGGGGGCACAAGCCACAAAAGCAGCCCCGGCCACATGCAGTCAATGCTTTCATACGTTTGCTGTAAGTTCTAAGAAACCTCTATTTGATGCTGCTGGAATACTGGGATAAATGGTTTTTTGGCAATACTCTTTCTATGTAGCTAGGCAAAATATCTGTTTGCACATTGTACCATTATATACCAATATACCAAGACAGAATATGCCATTGACCTAGGGATTTCACAATATTGCCACCACATCATCCTAATGGATACATCTGAATGTCCACTCATACAGACTACTGACTTCACTACTCTCCTTTTCATGTTTGTATTGAGATGTGGAAACATTTTGCTGTGATCCATGGGAAAGGCAGGGAGGCCAAGCTGTGGGCATAAACAAGATCCAGTGCTAGTCTGAAAATATAAGACTACATAGTTCCTTCTCTTTCTTCCCTACTCTATCTCTCTCTTTTGGATGCAAGCTAACAATAAGAAAGCAGTTCCCACAGAGACAAATCAGATAGCAGGCCTAAGCCCAGATCTAGCCCATTCCTGTGTAATCACAGAGCAGCAACTTCAACAATTGCTCTACACAACCATACCACAAAGCATCTATTTTTTTATAGCAAAAAAGAAAAGCAGTGCGTAAGGAAAAATGGGCATTACAAAGACTGAAAGTATCAAATGCAGCAGCTCTAGAAAACTAGCACTTGTGCAAACACTTTTCAGTTAATTTTCTAGGGATGAAATTGGCTTAATTACCACAAGCATTACCATAAGAAACCTTCAAAAATGTTTTTGCTCAGTCAATTTTGCTATCAAGTTTATATAAAGGATATAATAAGTGTTCTGATGCAATTAATTCATTCTTCGTTAATATAACCACCAAGCATAATTTTAAGAATAAGTCTTTACCGGTATTCTCATTTCTGGGGCATATATGTTTCAGCAGAAGAGGCCACAGCAACAAAAAATATGACTATTTTTACAATATAAATCAATAACTGAACTGCGGTTTTAATGACTATTCTGTATTCTTCCACAAATGGACACCGAGTTTGTTTGGAGGTTATAGCAGCAGACTGCAGCTATAATGTACTCTTGTCCAAAGGATGGTACATTCCTTCTGGGATGGTTGTCCTCTTCCATCAAGCTCACAACTTTGAGTGGGATGCACATGGAGCACTGAGAGAGAAAGAGCCCAGTAGATCAGCTGAATCAATACTGGGGATCAGTGGGCTGACATGTGTCAGGGCCAGATGAGCCTCAGATTTGGCCTATGATGGTAATAAAGTTACATGTGTGAGAATTTTCAATGATCTGGACCAAAGATCTGAACCTATTTACAAAATCAGGAACCAGGTTTTCCATCCTAAGTAATGGGTTCTAATATGTATAATTAACAATGTGAAGACAAAAAAATCCAATTCAAGTATTAGGAGCCTGTAACTGTAGATTTAGTACCATCAAAATGTATTTCTTGGATTCATAACCCACAAGAGTGTATGATGTAGGCCCAGTTGCTAGTTATTTTAAACCACAGAAATAGACCAAACAATCTTCACATATGAATAATATATGTAACCTTTTGCTACAGAAAACATAGGAAGTACAGCAGTCCATAACTGATGGCATACTTTAAAGAGTTGCTATGCCATGAAAAAGTGTTCACAAGCGACTTCTGCACTATCACAATAACACATTAAACCATCATTACAGTGAGGTTCATATTAGCCTACAGCTATTTGTTGTTGTTAACTGCCATCAGGTTGACTTTGACTTATGTTGAACCTACAATTGAGAAACCTCCAGTTCATGTTGTCATCAACAGCCCTGACCAGGTCTTGCAGATTCAGGGCTGTGGCTTCCTTGACTGAGTCTCTCCATCTGTAATGCAGTCTTCCTCTTTTCCTACTGCCTTCCACCTTGTCAAGCATTATTGTCTTTGCTAGTGAATCCTGTGTTCTCATGAATATGTCCAAAATATAACAGTTTAGTCACCTTGGCTGCCAGGGAGAGTTCAAGCTTGATTTGCACTAGGACCCATTCATTTGTCTTTTTAGCAGTCCACAGTATCTGTAGAATTCTTCTTCATCACATTTCAAATGAGTTTACTTTCTTCCTATCAGCTTTCTTGTCCAGTTTTCTAAGCCATACACAGAAGTTGGAAATACAATGGCATGAACCATCCTGTCTTTAGTATTGACTTTAGTAACTACAGCTATACACCAGTGCCAATGACAAAGACTGAAGCACAGGGTTTAACTTGAACTTTTCATGCTGTTCTGAACACAGCCAATTTAAGTGTTGCTATGAATATTCTCTCAAACAGAACCTCACACATTTCATACAGGATAAGACTTTGCAATCAAACACTACATTGCAAAGAACTGCCTACACAGAAATGGATATGCAGCCCATAAAATTGCTACTTACCAGCATCAGCTCTCACAACTTATAGGTACAATAATGGAACACACATAATTCAGCTTGAAATAGGGTAAGTTGAGATACAGGCACATACATCTAATACAAGGGATGAGAGTGCTCAAAATTATATGAGTCTCTACCAAAAAATCTTTTTATCAAGTGCAAAGCTACAGGGCAGTCACACAAAAAAAGAAAGCTTGAGAGAGTTAGGGAGTGCAGGCTAATCTAGAAGGAACAATAAAACTGAAATTACTCAGAAAAAACAACATATTCCATTGTCTCAAAAAATAAAAAAATCCCTAATTGACTCTGACATGACCTTACAACTCTGAACTGAATTAAAGTACAGAAACCAGCTTGCTGAGTTTAAAAATATCTTTCACCTGAGTCTTGCCACTCAGCTTAGTTTTTAGACAATAAAATAAAACAGTATGTTCAGCCACCAGAGACTGCCTCTGAAACATTTTCTTATTGTTCTGATTAGGATAAAACAGGCTGACTGGTGATCTGACAACTCAAAGCCTTTGTTGGAAAAGAAATTTTCTCCTTTCCCCTCCTACCTCATCAAACACAAAGGGCCTATCCAGACTGACTGAAAAGTCTCAGGTTTTGTAGGTTAAAGTAACCTGACCTGGGGAGCTTCTCTGATCATAATAGGAGCTGAAAGAAAATATTCTGCAATAAACAGAATGTGTATTGATCTTTAAACTAAAATTGGAAAGAATAGGGAAAAAATTGTGACTTTCTTATCTTTTTAAACAGTCTAGATGTACCCTAAAAAGACTAGAAAGTCCCAGATTTTGTCATCAGTACTAGTAGTATTTTACCCAACTTCCCCAGAAATAAGTATCTGTTCTACTGTTAAATGCAAGTTTTTACCATATGGTCATTTACTCTGACAGTATATGTATGCAACATTTAATCTTTTTTACCATTCACTTTAACTGGGCCTTGATTTAAAAATTAATTTCGCAATAATCCTCAAATTAAAATAAATATATTACAAGGAAAAGGAACAATCAACAATAAATGTATTACAAGGAAAAGGAACAATATCAAGTATGAAATAGTGATGTCCCTGAACCATCATAACATTCAGGTTCAGAATACAAACGCAATCCTATTCCAAACCAGATGATTGCTTCAACACTTGCTTTTGAATATAATATAAACCTTTTCCTCTCTTACCCATTCAGCTGTTTACGACTGTAGCAAGGACTGAGATGTCTTCTAGGTATTTTCAGCTACAGTTCCCATTATTCCTATTAGCCATTCTTGCTGGGGCTTTCAGGGCTACAGGACAAAACATCTGGAACATACCAGATTACCCTTTCCTGGTCTCTAACTTCTATGCTTTGTATTCCTTGCTTCCTTCCTAGCATTTATTTATTTCATTATTAATTAAAATATTTATATCTTCCCCAACATCTCAGGGTGGAAAACAAGAAAAATGAGTTTAAACAGCTTAAAATTTAAAGCAATAAAATAAATTGAACAGACTAACAGCCTTTCCACACTATACCGTTATAGTGCTGTTATTCCACTTTCAACATCCTATGGAATTCTGGGGGTTGTAGTTTATTGAGGCCAAAGAGCTCTCTGACTGAGAATTCTAAATGCCCCGCAATAAACTGCACACCCCAGGATTCCATAGGATGTTGAAAGTGGAATAATAGCACTATAACAATGGAGTGCGGAAAGGTCCTAAAAGTGTATCAAATCCATTCGGCACCAGAGGCTGTAATAAAATGAAAAGCTTTAACTTGGCATCAGAATGAAGCCAGCACTGATGTCAGTCAGGACTCTACGGGGAATACATTCCACCATTGGGATGCCACAGTTGAGATGGTCCTCTCTTCTCTAGTGTATTGCTTCCACTGTCTGGGTGGTGGAAACATGCATTTCTTTCTTGGAATATTACCAGGCCTGGTCTTTGAATTTCTCCTATAGTTACAGGAGAAGGAAAGTCCCTTCACTTTTATTTCCTGGTTACTGTACAAAACATAGGACTGAACAAACATCAAAATTGGGCAGAGGAAGAGTAACATGACAGATTATCCTTCAAATATGTAATTTACAGTTCTGTTATTGAGCTAAGTGGCAAAAGGAAGCAATCACTTCAGTGCATTTGATGTTACACTCTGTAGCCTGCCAGGCAGAATTGTGTCAATTACCTTGAATGCCACATCAAGAAAGTGGGGGAAAAAGATATACAAAATTATTCTTTGGTTTGTGTTTAATTTTAACAGGCTTTGTCCATTTTGTGTTACTTTTGTTTTCAGCTCCCTTCAGTACATTGAATGCTGACTGTTTCATTAACACCATAAATCCTATTAAGGTACTTTCACATCATCAGCTTTCTAGATTATCAGCTTTTAGGACACCAGATGTGCAGCTGTTCTTAATTGTTCCAAGGAGTCCAGGCATCTCCCCTCAAGGATGATGTTCTATCACAGAGATGGCACTTTTCATTGCACTGAATGGCTTCTATTCCTAGAAGAAGACACATTTCTCCTGAAAATGATACACATGCTCCTATTGCAACTACCAGATGGAATGTTGCTGGTACAATTTTCACAGGCATCTGTAATCTAACTACTGACAAGGGCCATAACTTCCTTCCACCTGCACCCATCAGAGTCCCACCATATTTGTTTGTTCTTTGAAAGCTGTCCTCTTCCCTTCTAATACTCATTTATAGTTCTACCCTCTCTCACTTATGAGCTTGCACATACAATACATTAAACATTCATTGGACAATAATATTTTTCTATACCAGCCATAATCTCTTCCCTACATCTCACTTCTAACTTCTCAGCAAAAGCAACTTTTGAAGCATGAGGGTCTTCTGGACCTGCAGATCTTTCAAACTACATAATTATAGTGCTGTGATTCCACTTTAATGGCCACAGCTTTATCTT